>JAQQAC010008719.1:6330302-6782025 GCA_029783875.1 Phataginus tricuspis | reverse complement strand
TCTGAAGATGACATATTGACTAAATTATATACGAGTCAATGAAAAGTGCAGTGACAAAGTCTACAAATTGTTTTATTAGGGAAGTTGCCTGACAGATTATGGACAGTTTGTGATAAGTTAATTGTTTTATCCATGTAACTGTTTCTAATTATTTCAATTAATTGAGATTTCGGACCATTTTTAAAATAATGACTCAGATGTCCAAACTTTAGCACATTTGTGCATATAAATGTTTAATAAAAAGCAAAATAGTTAAATGGTGATTTAATTAAACTGCCCAACAAAAACATTCAGTAAAGTAGCTTTAATGAATTTTGTTATTGTAAACTATTGTTTGAATTAAGGACATTGTCACTTATGCATGCTGTCTTCACTCAAACAATTGGGAACCAAAATAACTTGAAACAAAAATCTATTATGTAAAAAATCACTCTTTAATTGTTATTAATATGATCTAGGATCAAAGAAAAATTATTTTATATATTTTCCTAAACTTTAAAGTTGTGATTTATATCTTTCACAAATATCGACAAGAATCCTTTATTGTTAACTGAAAGTTTTATATGAAGTCAGCCAAATTATTCTAAAATACAACTTTCCATGTATCACACACAATCACGCACACACTCACTCATTAAAAAGTGACACATTTTTAACTGATAGCACAAATATGTGAATACTACATAGGAAAGTCACACTGTATGTGTAATTAATTTACAAATCTTAACTTTGCAAAGGGCAAAGTGGTTTTCTTTACCAACTATAGGTAATTTGTATATACTTACAATACCAATGTAAATGTGAATTTTTGTTCTTTTGCTCTTTTTAAAAAATGATAGGTAGATAAATAGATAGTAATAGACAAACAGATGACATTGCATTTTTAAGTGTAAATGTTATAATCTGTTTGAAAAAAAACAGAAAAGATGAATTCTTAATAGAATTCCTGTTAATCATAACCAGGACACCTTACTGTATCAATTGAAATGAATATGTATAGGGTAAAATCTGGTAGTCACTAAAAATGTATTGTTTGGGAAATACATTTTTAAACATTTACTGACAAGTGAACAGAAACAAAGGCCAAAAACAGGTAAATTAAAATATTGTTAGAATGAACAGCTCAGTAAATAGGAATTGTGAAGCTCAGAGCACGACTATGTTTTTTCTGAATGGGATCAAAATTTTATGGGAAACATCATTTTAAGTGATGCATATTCAAAAGAATGGCTAATACAATTAGGCTTACTAAAACATTTTTAAACATGAAGTCCTGAATATGTTGTTAGTGGGATACATTCAATACCAACTGACTAGCATTTAACTGGATTATATAATCTAAATGGATGAATAAATACAAAATCAATCACAAAATCCTACAACCAAAATTGTTTCCTTTTGTCAGTAGCATCTAAAGACCATTAGACACTTTTTCTCTTTTTGCACTATAAGCTCTATTATGAAACCCAAAATGAGGATTTTCCATGATCTAATTTTCTGTTTACCATAACCATGGTGTTTCACTTGCTATTTATTTATTTTATTAATCACCTCCTCCACAGTTACAAAGCATTGTCTTTTTAGATGAGTTTATCACGATTATTTTGATGGATTTGTGTGATATATCTTTCTCACATTTTCATTGTTCATGTATACAGAAATTTCTTCCTATTCCATTAATTCTCATTTTTGAGTCAGTTTGAGTAATAGTTTATGAACTTTTTAAAAATTCATTGAGATACTCTTATGGGTAGAATTTACTCTTTGATTAGAAATGGTAGCTCACAACTCACTGATGCTTTCATGACACTGGTATGAGAGCCTTTCTCTGAACATTAGCTTTGACTCCACCCATTTGCCCCCTTAATGCTCAGCATGCCAGCATGTCTTCCTTCTCAGGTCTTTTGCTTCCAAAAGACCAAGGGTGTACTGCAAAGTATGTCATAAAGAATACTGAAAAATTTTTAAGCTAGGGTATCATGTATGTCTCAACGCTAGCCAAAGACAGCGATGTGCAGTAAATGTGCCCGAATCTGCTCATTTGACTTCACTGGGACTCTCAGAGAACAAATGCCATCTGTGTGCAACAAATTACTATTGAATGATTTAATAGCATTACTCATAATGGTTGTATCTTAAGGATTGTGGCAAATTGATCTGTTCCAAAATTCATTCACGATTAAAACATCCTGATAGACTGCTCCTGCTCTGTCTCTAGACTTGCCTTCATGTGCCTATTACTTCTGAGGTGCCAGCAGGAACCATATCATTAAGGGGAGGCAGATGCTTGTGAGAAGCTCAGGGACGAAGGAGTGATGAATAGCAGCAGGGAGTGGACGCAGAGGGTAAAACGAAGGATCCAGGGTGTGAAGGATCAGCAGTAGAGATGGGGGTATGAAGGGGCAGTTTAGGACAAGGTGGAATTTTGCTCTGAATAAGCTGCATGTTCTGAATTCCATGCTGAGGCCAACGTAATTTTGTGAAAAAAATATTTAAAATTTTTTTCCAAGTCATATTTCATTTCATCATTTGTCATTCTGTCAGCCTACATTTAATGTGAGTTTATAATATCGCCTGGGCTTGTTGTAAACATTGGAGATACACTGGTAACAACAAAGTATTTTTTAAATATCTTTCTTCATGTAGCTTGCATTCTGGTCTGTAGAAGTGGTATGTGGCAGGACAGATATCATATCTGTCATAATTGCTAATGTAATGCATGAAAAATATTTAGTATCCTGTAAATATATATTAAACTCTAAATAAATGGAACTTATTGTTAGTTTTGGAGAATGTATGTAGTCAATGCTATATCAGAAAGCTACAAACCCATACACAAAAAACATCTGCTTAAAGCTACCATTTAATATTTTTAAATGTTTTTAAATTGAACTTATAATGTTCTCTAAACATCCTTATACAAACAATTTTATGCACATTTTTTTCATTTCTCTCTGGTAAATATCTAGCCACATCATGAATTAGTTGTATGGTTTACTTTATAAGAAACTACTAAAAGCTTATCCAAAATGGTTGAAACTTTTAAACACCACCAGTATATTATAAGAGTTTTTGTACCCAATTTTGCCTATTATCAGTCATTTTAATCTTAGGCATTTGGTAGACATAAAGTCATATCTCATTGCAGGCTCAATTTGTATTTCCCTGGTGACTGATAAAGTTGAGCACATTTTCATGTTCTGGTTGGACATCTGTGTAGATTTTGACCATTTTTCAGTGTATTTGACATTTCTTTATGCATTTTTGATACAATTCCTTTGTCATAAAGATGCATACCTAATATTTTCTCCCAGGCTGTGGTTTATATTTTCAAGGATGCAAAGGGATTTTACCATTTTCTTCTAAAAACCAGATGACTTTTTTAAACTTTGCAATTACATATAATTCACCTCAAATACTTTTTGTATATGAAGTAAGATTTCATGTTTCCCATTGAACTGTCTTAGCACCTTTGCTGACAACCAGTTGGCTGTATGTGTATATCTGTACTCTACTTCATGGCTCTACTTCTGCATCCTTATGTCAATAACACACTATTTTTTTACTTTTTATTTTTTATCAAGGTATCATTGATATACACTCTTATGAAGGTTTCTCCTGAAAAACAATGTGGTTACTACATTCACCCATATTATTGATTCCCCCACATATCCCATTGCAGTCACTGTCCACCAGTGTAGTAAGATGCCACAGAGTCACTACTTTTCTTCTCTGTGCTACACTGTCTTCCCCATGATCCACCCCCCCACCCCATGTGTACTAATCATAATACCCTTCAATCCCCTTCTCCCTCCTTCCCTACCTGCCCTCCCCCACCCCTCCCCTTTGGTAACCTCCAGTCCCTTCTTGGAGTCTGTGAGTCTGTTGATGAATAAAACATTGTTTTGATTAATGAAGCTATATGATAAATCTGGAAACTAGTCAGTATATGTCACCCAAATTTATGCTTTCTTTTAGTATTGCTTTGACTGTTCTAAATCCTTTCCAGTTCCTGAGTAATTTGGGAATTGGTTAGTCAACTTGTAAGTAATTGACCATTGGAATTTTTACAAGGGTTTCTTTGAGTCTGTAGAATAACATGAGGAAAAGAAACATTTCCACAGTATGTAACTTTCAAACCATGAACATGGTTTATCTTCACATAGATTTTCTTTGATTTTTATAAAAAATATTTTGGTTTTCAATGCAGATACTTCACATTTCTCACTAAATTTATTCATAAGACTTAGGATTCTAGTCCTATTGCAAATGGTATTGTTTTAATTTTCTAATTGTTTATTATTACATATAATTGCTTCTTAATATATATACTATCCTGTGAATTTTAGAAATTTAATATTTATTGCATTTTTTTTTGGTACATTTTTCAGTATCTTTCACATCAGGTCATGTGAATAATTACTGACTCCTTCCTTTTCAGTCATTTTACTGAATTTTCTTGCCTGATTCCATGGCAAGACGTCCAGTACAATTTAAAAATAACAGGAGCCCACATCTATATCTTATTGCAGATCTCTGGGGAAAAGCATCAGTATTTTATCATTAAGGATGATGTCAGCTGTAACATCAAATTGAGGGATTTTTCATCAATTCTCATTGGGAATTATTAACATAGCTGAGTGATTGTTAAAGATTGTTGAATGATGTATTCATATATTTTAATTTATTAATACTATGATTTAGATTAATTACTTTTTAAATGTTAAACCAACCCTGAATTCCATGGATAAGATCCAATTGGTCCTGAAGAATTATCATTTTTATTTATTACTGGATTAAAATTGTTAACATTTTCTTTAGGATCTTTTTTATCTCTGCTTATGTTCCACTGATTTTCTAGATATATAGGTTGATGTATTTCACAAAACTGCATATTTTGAGCCATTATTTTTCTGCCCTATTTCTTTCCTCTCCTAGAATCACAATCACTCAGTTACATTATTTGATATTTTTCCCTCATATCACTGAATTTCCATCTAACTTGTTTTCAGAATCTTCAATTTAGATGATTTCTATTATCTGTCAATTTCACTGATTCTTTTTTCCAGTGTCTTACAGGTCATTCAGCCCATCTAATTAATTTTCTTTTATATTTCACTCTTCTGTTGTATTATTTCCACTTGCTTTTAATAATTTCCACTTTGGAGTTTCACCAACTGTGTCCTATTATATCCACATTTTAACTCCTTAAACATATTTTAATAGCTGTAGTAAAATCATGTTTGCTAATTCAAAGCATTTCTATCTCATTTAGAAATGTTCTTACTGATTTTATTAGCTTTTGCTGCTAATTATGTAACACATGTTCCTGTTTCCTTACATACCTAGGTCATTTTTTTTAATGCTGAATATTATCCATGTTACTGTGATTGGAGAGATTTGATTTCTTTCTTTAAAGGCACTGATTTTTTGTTCTGGTAAACAGTAAAATTTCTGACAGATTTTTCTGATGTTGTTAGGTTTTGTTTTAAGCCATTCTACTGAGGGAGGACTGACATTCATAAAACTTTACATATTTAATATACAAAACTTGATAGGTTTGGGAATAAATATATATCTGTGAACCCTTCACCTCAATCTATGCCATAAATATGTCCATCACGTTAGTCTTTATTTTATGTTTAATTAGGATGGGTCTCTTTCTACTGTCCTACGTTCTAATTAAAAGTGATGTCCTTATTTCAACAGAACTTTCTGAGTTCTCAAGTAAACTCCCAGGGCTAGGTTGGAGCCCCAATGACACCAGTACTGTATGACCTTTTGTATTTCCATTCAGGTCTACGCTGAATAGCAGTTACAGTCTTCTAGATCTAGCAGATAATCACCACGAATATGTGAGGCCCAGTTCTCAGGGGAAGACTCAAAACACCTCTAAGCAGAATTCTGGAGGGTTCCCTTTGCAGTACGTGCCCTCTGTTACCCTGATCAAATTCTAGCTGCTTCAGAAATTCCAGACTCTGATTTCTGCTTGAACATCCCTGTATATCAGTTAATAAATTTCCTAGGCGGAATGTCAGGTCGAATGGTGAACTTGCCTCTATTTCCCTTCTTCAAGGACACTGTTCTAAACAGAAAGACTACATAATAGTTAAACTCTAGATGTCAAATGGAAAATGTTCAAATGAACAAACATTGAGAGGCTTTTCCACTACAGAAAATGTTGAAACAATGGAATAACTCGGAAGGAAGATTTTACTAGAATGGCAGAGATATAAGAAAAAAATGAAAAAAAAAAGGGTGGGGGAGTGATACATGAATACATTTAAATAAATATGGATGATGTAAAACAACACCCTATGTGTTTTTTGGAATTTAAGAAAAAGAAAAAATAAATCAAAATAGAATTCAGATGAAAATAGTCATTACAAATGAGTTAGTGGATGTGAAGTGAAAATATTCTAAGATCTTAAATTGTACAGGAGGAAGGAAAAATGATTGATGTTAGACTTTAAAATTAAGCATGTATATTTCAAATACTAGAGTAAGAACCACACTATTTGAAACAGAGCATACAAATTTCTAACTGATTTAGGGGATTCTTGACGGATCTATTTCCATGGACTGTAGTTTCTGTTTCTTTCTGTTCAAGATTTTTCATTTCCTGGGTGCCGAGTTACTTTTAACTTTGAGCTGATCGCTTTCCTTGTGGTTTTACTTGTACAAACATTTAAGGCCCAAGATGGCGGTGGTTCTCCCCAAGGAAGATGTATAAATGCTTCTGCCCTTTGCTATTGGAATAACATGATACTATGGACATGTGTAAAATGCCAAAAAATAAATACATGCCATATGTGAAAACTTTTAACTAAAAAAAAAATATTGAGAGCTAGAAAACAGAAAGACATTTTATTCAATGAAAACTGTAATTCAAAACTTAACCTTTATAGTAAATTATTATATCACTGATATTCTTTTATCAGTGATAAATACATACGATTATCAACATTTTAGTGTCTACATATTTTTTAATCATCTAAAATCAATATATCTGTTTTAACTCAAAAATTAGAAATTCATAATGCTAATAGATTTAGTAGATTTGCATATATGTTTTAAAATAATTTTAATACTGGAAGCTGAATTTATCAGTGAGAAGGTCTTTAGTTTGTACTTGTATCTCTTTTCTGAATATAAAATACACATTGTATACAAAAGTAAATATACAAAATCACCGTTGTTTGCATGTGCTTTGTGTGTATTCATGAATTAGTTAGTTAAAATTCTAGGAGAGTGAACAAAGTTATTAGGGCCATTAAAATTATAACTTTAGGTATTTACATGGACAACTTATATTTTCAATATGTTAATTACGATAAAAATGGTCTATTTTTCAACCTTTCTGCGGACAGAAGATTCAAAAGCAAGAGTAGCATAACCAAGGGAGAGAGGCATGAGAATAAGGAACCTAGCTTGGCACAAATGAAGAAAAGGTACATTTTCTTTTTCCCTGTCCCTTAACTCCCACAAGTATCCAGTTTTCTATTCCACAGTAACTAAAGACGAAGGTGAGGAAGAGCCTTATTATTCTATTAATACCACCACAAAGATACTCTTGGGTAAAAGTTTTGAAATTTTATTTCTTTGCTGAAGATAGAAATTCTAACACTTTCATCCCCTACCTTGTCTCTTAATAATTATATAGATCATGATTCTGTTATTCTCTCAGCGACAAAGTCTGAAAACTTAAGCTCAATTTTCTCCCTCTCCTTTTTCTGGAAACCCTTCTGGCTCCCCACTTTATCTGCCTCGCCCATTCATCCCCATGTCCTATCAATTTCAGAGTATTCCACTTGAGTCAAGGATTTTATACACAGATAAACATATTCAAGATAAGCAGAGTAGGCAATTGGTTTAAGTCAGGGCTCTCTACTTTTCTTCAATGGATATTTCCCAATCAAGGTGTGATACTCATCTTTATCTTCAACATAAATTCCTCTTAAATGTCTGGATCCACCTTGGGGCAAGACTGACTTGCAGGTGCAGCGTTCAGCGCCTCCCCTTAGTGCTTTCCCTGCCGACAATGTGCAGTGCTAAGGAAAACAGAACTGGGAGTAATAAACCAGTTAAACAGAAAGAACTGTGATGTAAGACATCAGCTGCTGTCTTGTTCCCCAGCGTGGGCAGCTCTCCTCCTCCAAGAACGGCTTCATCTAACGTTCACCCAGAAGCTCAGCTCTAGTCCAGATGCAGGAATGCTCCAGACCTTGGTCCTCATACACTTCTCGAGTTCTAGCCCACTAGCTTCCAAATAGGGATTAATAAAGATACTAGAAGCATTAATGAACTATTTTCAAATTTTAAAATGCCTAATGTACAATTATCCTTCATCTATAAAGCATCACTTACCTATAGGCTAAACAGTGTCAAATGTCCTCTGCATTTAATTGGAATTATATCAGTTGTGTGTACCTCTATATTGCCTCGGGTTTTACTCTAGAGTAATACTTATTATGGTTTTGGGTATTTACTTGATTACTTTGATCTATTATTATCAGAATAATAGAGTTAAGTCTGGCTATTCATTTGGCAAATAGTTGATAATTAATACATTCCATATCTTGCAAAAGGGACTGGGGATAAAGAAATAAGACTGCATTTGGCTTTCAGTCTGCTCCTAATCTGATTGGACAGGGAGGTAAGCCAACAATTGACAACATATCAACACAGTTCTATTACAATATAGAGAACAGACACTTAACTCAGGACGAGCAGAGATTTGTAATAACACATGGCAATGTGCCTCCTTCCATCTGTCTTGAAAGAAAGTCTTGTACCTGTTTCCAATCGCAACATGGTCTTGTCTTTGATGGCTTGGCTCTTTGATGCCTTTCCGACTAGTTCTCCTGCTTTCTTGTACTAGTCACATCCTTCCTCCAGAGGGGCTGACCCAGGCAAGTTTCCTCTTTGCTTATGTAACTTTACCCTGTTTTTGCATCTGTTGGAAAGTGAGTCCTGCTGATGTGTTCTCAGCAATTTCTTTTGTCTACTAAGGTAGAATTCTTTCAGAGACTATTCCAAGACCCATGATTAATCCCTAAATTTTGAGCTGCTGCGTGTCTTAGGAGTTAATAGGCTAGGTACCTTCAGAGCTTCTGCCTTCAGAGAAGAGGAAAAAATCTCATATTACCTCCTAACATTTCCATCAGAGAAAAACACTAAGTTGCCTTCCTAAATTCAAAGACTGTAGCTCTAGATTTCTCATTTCTTTATGGCTAGTAAGCATGTGAGCAAAATAAAGGAAGAATAGCCATCTCATTTGCATATTCACTAAACTGTCTTTTCTAATAAGTATAGGTTTTCCTCTAAATAGTGTCTTATCAAACTACCTATGAAACGACCTTACAAACATTCCAATCTGCTTCACCCAAATATAATGGATATTATATTTCTTAAAAAATACTTCTTTTGTCATCACAGCTTCTGGATACAGAGGTTATATATCTTTGAACAAAATAGAATCATTTTAAAGAATAGCTATTCTCCAATGAGGCAGGGTGTGGGAATCACTGTGACATTATTATTATGCCAGAGCCCAAGTTTAAAAAAAAAATTCTGGGACAGCAGAAACTAATAATTATATTTTGTTTATTGGATTTTACTTTTAACACCTAGTTGAGATTTCAATGTCAATTCATATTGCAGAGAATTCTATGAAACCTTTAAATCACTGCTTGTGAAAGTCTTGTTTTTCTAAGTTGCAGCAAAAGTTTCTTTCATGGACTGTGTCTTTAAAAGTCAGCATTAAATAGTGCGTTCTGTGGATTCAGCTTGACAGAGCTCCCCATGGAGTTCGGGATGTGACATCTTTACCAGCTCAATAGCTAAACTCCTGCAACATTAGCTTTGTGTGCTGAAGGATAAGAGAATTTGTGGCTGGAGGATACCTTTCTAATTTACTCGAGATTTCCTGATAACTTTGCCTTTCTGGTTTTTAGCATCAGTGACCTAAATTGACAGATCAATTGGGGACTGAAACATGCACTTGTCAAGTTCTTTCCAAAAGTGAGTCTGAAACCTAATGCTGCATCCCAGGAACTGCTGCCACTCTTCTTATGCAAGGCCACCCCTACTGGGAATTGCTGTAATAGACTGATCGCCTCACAGATACAGGGCAGAATGACTGCAGTGGTAAAGCCACGTGCAACCATATGTTAAGTCAAGGAAATACATAACACCTCTTTTGGCATTTAATAGAATCATTTTAAACAGCATAGTCACTAGAAATAGTACCACACTGTGTCCTTTCACTGTAGTAGGTATAGTTATGATATCATTATTCTTCAAACTTTTAAAGAACAACCCTCATAAGTGTTTAGGTTTAATGATTCTCTAGCACAATTGAACTAGAATATTGATCTGAAAATGCATTGAGACACTGGCTATTTTTTGTCAAAAATTATATGTACCGATATTCATTTATATACCCATGCTGGATTGTATGAATCGTGTTTAACAAGGGCTTTTGCCCATCCAAACCAAAGCTAAAAGTGAGGCGTTAGACCCATTGAAACTGTGAGAATGAGAGTACTAAGATTACGTGGAGGTCAAGAAGAAAATTTTTAGAGCAAGTTTTCATTTTCTCCATCTCTATGTGGTTGCCTAAAGTCAAATTCCCATCACCACTTTACTAAATTACTGTGAGCAGTCCTGCTTTTATTAGGTGCCCATGTAATCCATTTCCCACTGGGGGACCCAAGTGATCTCTGTGACAATGAATCAGGTTATGTCACACCCTCCTTAAGTTCTCATTGCATTCCCTAGAGTATCCCATTCCTCTATGGGCTCCCAGATTCTACATCTTTTCTTAGCCCCACTTCTGTGATCTCTAATTTCACTTCCAATTACTGCCTATAACCCAGATATACTAAATTTCTCTCTATTTCTGTAACTCTCCAAGCTCACTCTCATTTCTTTGTCTTTGCATCTCTTTTATCCATTGCATAGACCCTTTCCTTCTGAATTATGTTTGTCATTTTCTATTCAGATCAAACAACCAGAGAGGCCTTCCCTAGTGACCCTCACTTAGTTCACCTATGCTTATCAATTCCTATCACATCATCCTGTTTTTTTCTTCAGAGTATTTTTCATTATATGATTTTTATTTATAGTCTCTTTACTTATACCTTTTGAAAGTTTTATAAGAGTGGGGACCTCATCTCACCTGGTCATTGCTTTATTCCCAATGTCTAGAATAATACATGAAACAGCATATGCACTATGAATATCTGCTGAATGATAAATATAAATTTCTTTAATTTGGACCCAATGATCTGATTTTTAAGGTTAGGTCAACCTGCATCATATCAGTTTTTTGTAGATTCTATGACCTCAAAGTGTCTTCATGACTTACCTCTATTTCCTAATCCTGGAAGAACTCCACATAGAATTTGAATTGTGTGATGGGGAGTGTTTTCTGTAAGAATGCTTTGACTTATAAGATCCCCTACAATATATTCTGGAGTAAGTTAGGGCATAAATATATTTCAAATTAAAAGTAATCCATAGATATATGGATACCATCCCTGTCATCTCTCTTCCCACAAACTGTGCATTTTGTATATGTAAGTTTGCATAACTTATTTTCTAGGTTAGTTTTTTATCAATTTCTGGCACTTTCTATGTTTCTATCATAATAAAAAGAACAAGATCAACAAATGGGATATCTTTGCACCCTCCATCTTGTTCAACAGTACATACAAATATACATACATACACACATCTGAGAGTAATATTTGCAATAAACTTAGTTTATTAGGTATTGTTGTATGTAAATTTGTGAGAAACAATGTATAAGTCAGAAATAAGAATTCTTAACTCTTCTAGTACATGCCACACAGGCATAATCTGCAGTATAAAAATCCAAAATATAAGCTCTTTGAGAAAGAAAAATCGGAGATGAGAAATACTGTCTCCTTTTAAAAAGAAAATTAGCTCTAATTTGAGGAAAACTATAATGCAGACTATATAGAAAAGAAAGTATATTTAAAAATCAGGTGTGGTACTTTAAATGTATCCTTTTGTGCAGATAAGAAAAGCAAATTTACAAGCTTTTAAACTCAAGAATGAGCTTTGGTTAACTGAAAATCAAATTGAAACAAAGGTTTCAAGTAAGTCTAAATTTAATTATACTCTGCTCTCCATCAAAAGTGGCAGATTTTTCTATTATATTTTTCTGACATTGAATGAAATAGGAAAAAAAAGTATTTCATTGTCACATTGTTTTATTGCAAAGCTGTTTCTATCCATCTAAATTATACCTTTATATTTGTATGAAAGTGAAAGTTTGAATAACATGTTAGAGTTAATTATGGAACATTATAAAAGTAATTTTTTCTATTAGATAGGAGATTATTGTACTTAATTTTAATATCTTCAGGAATAATTGAACTCAAAATGAACTTTTAATATTTTGGAAGTTTTATTAGCATTATTATTCCTTTCTCCCCTCCTAGCTGTTTTTTGTTTTTCTAAAATCTATACACAGATTTGCATTTTTGAACTGGCACTCTGCAGATGCTAACATAAAGTGTAAATAAAATAAAAGTGCTTCTAATAATAATTTCCAATTCTAAATATTTCATAAAATTCTAAATATAAATTTACTATGCAAAAAAATTAAAGTAGGTACTCACTGAATTAAATACTCATTTAATTTTTGGTTGGAGGGAGAAAACAAAACAAAATCTCCCGCACGTGATAGTGGATCTATGTAATTTTATATTATGCAATATTTTACCCATAACTCCTGGACATAAACCATTATCATGTGAGGAATACAGTCTGTTGGCCGAAAGAGAATGAATATGACAAGTGTTATGACAGGAGAAATTTCAAGGTTTACACAAGGAAGACTTCTTGGAATTTAAGTTGAGCTTTCAAAGATGATTAAAAGTTATAAAATTCTTATAGCAGAACAATAGAATTTTCAATGACCTCACATGTGAGGTATAGCTGAAGAGTAAGAAAAAATTCCTGAATGGCTGGAATACAGTTTATCAAGAGGGATTCCCGGAATCTGTGTTTGGTGGTGTGGAACTCTGTATCAACAACTTTGATCATTTCCCTTCCTTCCTAACACCTGGAAGTAAGTCAGTTCTGGTAAAAATTATCTTTCTCCTTAAACTTCCAACATTTTCTTTTCTCTTAGTTTCAACTCACATCATTGTTACTTATTTCACTGAAAAAATAGGTGAAATCAGATGAGAACTTTCAGATTACTGCCCCCCCAACCCAAATCACCAGGTGTCAACCTACCAACACACTCAACCACTTATCTGTCTCCTCCCACGAGAGTGAGGGGATCGCGTGCCTCTGTGGAATGGTCTGGGTTTCACCCCTTTGCACATCCTCCTGCATACATATTTTTAATCATTGTCACTCTTTAACTCCGGTGTTATTGGTGATTTTTTCCTCTCTACAGTAATGATCACATCAGAATACTAGTATTATGCAACGTCTTCCACCTCAATAAAAAAACTTCATCTGACTTCACAATCCACTCTAACTAGCGTTCCATTTCCCTGCTCCCATTTACAGGAAAATGCACACGCACATACACACACATTCTCTAAAGAGTCATTTCATCTTTGTCCACTCCTTTTAAATTCCCTCCAAAACAGCCTTTTTTTCCTATTATTCCAGTGAAAACTCTCTTGTCACAGCTTTTAGTTGCTCCCAGGTTGCCAATCCCTTTTTCTCCCACCAGTCCTTGACGAACTCCTCAGCTTGTGTTACATTCGATTGCTACATCTGTCTTGTTTCTTTTCTCAGCCTTGAAGATGTCATTCCCTTCTCGACCTCCTTCAGAGAATATTTCTTTTCAGTCTCCTTTTCTGGTTCTTTCTCGCTTTTCCAACCTCTGAATAATGGAGTACTAAGTAAAGGCCCCCTACTGAGTTTCCAACCAGAACCTGTATCTACACACTACATCCAGAATTCAAGCCCTTAGCATCAGTTTCCACCGTCTCAAGCCAGGTACCATCACCTCTCCCCTGATGTGCTATTTTTGCCCTTGCTCCTTTCACTACATTTCTCATGGTCTTCTTCTAGTCCAGCCTACGCCTCCTTCAAGGCATTTACTTGCTATGCCTGGAATACTCTTGTCTGGATGTCTGCATATCAGTTTTTTTCATACCTCTGATCAAAAACACTATGCCAGAGGGGTCTTGATATAACATACTACATAAAAAAATCCATTCTCTCCCCATATCCTGCTTTATCTTCCTTCTAGCATGTGTCATGACATGATGAAATTATTCCTTTGTTATTTTCCACCTATACTTACTAGAATGCAAAGCACCAAAAAAACCCATCTTTATCTTCTGCTCTATCCCCAGAGTTTAGAACTCTGCTTAAACAGAGTTCCTACGGGAAAATTCTCATTAAATTACAATCTTAAGTCTCGTAAAATGAGATCAGGGAAAGGGGATCAGGGAAAAGGAAAGATGATTTGGTACTCCGAAAGAGGTCGGAGAAATAGAAAATAAAACTGAGAATGAAAGGTTTTTGCATATAGTTTTGTGTGCTGGGATTCTAAATGAAGTATTAAAAAATTCACAGCGCTTTCTCAGAAACTATGTTGCATTTGCCTATTTTTCTTTTGCTAAACTGAGTTTTCTTTTACCTGCAGCAGAGATGGCAGGTGGGACCTTTCTATTTGAAAATAAACATATTCCTGATGGCAAAGTGTTGTAGGCATAGATGTAACCTCTTTATTACCTGTTTCCCCAAACCCCTGTCCTACCCTGCCTCACACACAATCCCAACCCCCAATATGCCCACTACAGAAATGTCTTAGAATGCTCTGAATCACCTGACCACCAGGTTTAAGCACTCATATTAAAGCTCTGGTATAATTACTTTTACCAGACAGGCTTGGCTTCCTTTGTATTATAAGAAAGGGTCAGTTGCTTAACTTCCTGGCTTTTAAAACATGTCACATTATTCCAGACCTTACAAATAAAAATTAAAATAGGACTGAGCAAACTCAGCATAAATATTGAAAACTAAAGCCCACACAGGGTGGCCACTACCATCCAGAGGGGGTGGAAATTCAAAGAAGGGATCTGAGAAGGAAGCACATGTTCATACTGGAACCCGTGGCATAGTTGGTGTTTGGATAGAAGTTTGACTGTTTAAAAGTAGTCATTTCTTTCCTATCAATCAAGAGAATGAATTTATATTGTATATCTTGAATCTATCCCAGACATTCACGCTTAGAATTTGAAAGCCATCATGTGCTCGGAAATCATCCTTTAACACTAGAGATAATGGGATGGAGAGACAAATAAATAGCAGTGAGATGTAGAAGTGGTCCGAGCATAAATTATCTGCACCAGGTTAGTTTTGACTACCTTTGTTGATTTCTTTTAAAAATATAGTACAAGCAGTTATATGATTTATTTTAAATGAGAAAAACAATCCAACTTAAGTACAGAAAATTTGAGAAATAGGAAAAAAACTACATGTAAATTCAGCACTACTGCAGAGCATTATTATTGTTTTAAGATAATTGATCCCAAATTTTATTTTCCATGCATTATAAAAACATATATAACTTATCTTTCCTCTTGTAATGCTAATGTCAGAATATCACATCAAAACGTCTTTCTTTGGATCACGCTTGCCTGCTCACCTTGCAACCTCTAGTCTCCTTGAATCCCTTCCCATCTGGTTTGGTTTTCACCAGAAGATGTCTCAGAGATACTTAGGAAACAGTCTTCTCGTTTCTCTTTGCCTTCCATCATTTTCTTACTCACCAGAATAGGCTCCTAATTTTGATGCCCTCTGATACTGCCTCCACCAATGTTCTTCCCGTTCCTATGGCTTCTGAAGCCTGCCTAGGCACTAATAAAGCTGAGATGTTGCTGCAGTGTCCTGTAACACACCTCTTCCAGGAGCAATTCCCTCTCACAGGTCAGAAAGTGTCTACTCCACAAGCCAGTGAACACCAGCAGCGCCTTTAGGTAAAGAGATAGTTCCCTGCTCTTCACCACTGCTCCCATACCTCTTAGCCATCAGTTCTGCTAACATGTGCCCCCAGTGCCTCATTGGAGGATTTCATGAATAGTCCTGCCTTATTTGGATGCAGGCACAAGTTTCTTCAGGTTAACAGTAGTTGATTATTTCAAGTGACTTAGCCCCTCATATAAATGAATTATTGATAGGTGCAGTATGGCAGTTCTATCGTGCATCAGATTTCAGTATTTTAACAGGCATGTAAAACAGGTTTTCAAATTTAAGTCCTTGATAAATAGAGTTGTGATTATAGGATAATACCTTGCTTGTTTTTACCTAACATTGCAGTTAGCATCTTTCATGAATCTGCATTTCAATACAATGTTTATAATTTTGATAGTTCAGTGTATGTATCTGAGAAGATTCAGTGCAAAAGCAGAAGTATCTGACCCAAAGAAATCACTCTCCTGATGTGGAAGCATTATTTTGTGTGTCCAGTAGGGGAAAGAAGTAACATAATAAATATGCTGGTGTTACTTTTCTGTAATGGATTTAAACAATGTAGTACAGCTAGAAACATGATCCAGAATCTTTCCTTTTCTTAATATTCGTCCATAACTCCATGTTCCAAGTTTCTAACTCATAACTGTAATATTCCCCAAGTGTCTCTTTCTTCAAGTACAATAACATGTTGCTTCAGTAGATCTTGCCCACAACCTTCTTGTACAGCTTGTTTATGTCAACAAATATTTACTGAAACATTATGCGTTAGACACAGTGTTAGATGTTAAGGATACAAAGGATGAATAAGACATGGTCCCTGTTCTGGGCCACATGGCTCCAGCTTTTTCTGGAAACTGCACATCCACATCTACTGGCTTTCTTGCAGATGAGGAGAAAGAAATCTAATAGAAAAGCAGGATAAAACCAAAGGGAATCCATTAAATATTCCTTGGGAAGCTCTTGTAACAGATCAAAGATCAATAGTCTAAAATTTTACCTGAATGTACTGCTGTTCTATTTATATTTGATTTTAAATAAAGATGCCTTTTTATCTCAATTTTATACCAAATTTAAAATGTACATAAAAGTGCTTTTTATAAAAATATCTATTTAAACTAGTGGAAAAATATCTTTGAGGGAGGTGAACTTGGAAGAGCCCCTTGAGCCCACAAAGAGAGCTTCTGGAGCTTTCAGTGAATCAGGGGAAGGATTTAAAGTCAGTTTTGGGGGTAGGGTAGGAAATCGGAGTAATCTGACATTCACAGGATTTGTCTGTATTCGAACAGAGTGAACACTGTATTATTCTCCAAATTTTCTCTCTGAAACAGAAGGAATAAGGATTTGCATTTTTGAAACAGATTCATTATGCCAGTAAATCCTAATCTTTTCTCTTTATGTATGTAAGACTCTTTGAAACAACAACAAAAATATTTAGTCAGCATGAAACAGTTAAATGTATGTCATTGCAATACTTACATATTCACCACAGCTACGAGAATTAATTATTGTTAACTAAACAAACAAAGCCTGTCAACTGACTGACTCCTCAGGGAACCAATCTCCACTAGCTTGTGAATGTTATCAGGGATTATCAAAGCCATTGTCCAGAAAATGTGAACTTGTGGCTTTTTGTGTCTTGAGGGATCATGAAACGTATGCAGATTGGAAAGACAAACTAATTAGCTTGATGTTTTTCCTAATTTTGTCTCATATACTCTGACTGGTACTATCTATAAATTATTGAGCGACCTCAATGTTAATGACCACAGAAGTTCAAATATACTGGAAAGAAAATTAATAATAAAGTTATATATAATGAATAATTAATTATATTACAGTTGTACACTTTCACACCATGATATAGGTACATATGTTTACAAAATACCACAATACAGATGTCTTTAGAAATGCATATTTCTTAAAATATCAATTGCAAGAATGATGCTTAAACATATTATTTATATCAATACAATAAATAACATTTTCATATGATTTATTTTTTTCTTCTTGGGGAAAATAGTTCAGCTACAGAAATCAAACATCATAATTTTGTATTAATGTATTGGGAGGATATGGGAGATATTAAGATATTTATGTGGACACAAACACAACATGTAATTCAAAATTACACTGACATTCAAATTGGGAATTAGAGAAAAAAATGGAGAACATTGTGGGTGCATGTGTGTTCTTTGTTCTAATGCTTAATTTAGATTGGTTATATTTCAACTTAATACAGCAAATATTTATTCAGTATGAGCCATGACCTGTTTTATGTCCCAGAAATAATAGAAGGACAACTAATGAATAGTTTCTGTCTATGCTTGAAATCTAGTAATGGTGGAAGGAAGCACATAACTAAAAACAAATCATAAAAGTTTATTTTTTTTAAAGGTTTAGAGTTTTAAAGGATAGAGTGGATAGACTTCTATCAGGAACTGTTAGGAAAAGCTTCACAGTGAAAGTGATAGCACAAAATATAATTGTATAGAAGTCTTTTCAATATGAGCAACACAAAATACCACCTTTACTGCAAAGAATACTTTTGCTGGTCTGCCTCCAACTCTGCTCACCTGCCCTGACAGATTCCCTTGGGAAGAGAAGTTGTCAATCTTGATCAGAATGTAAGACACTGTAACTGTTCCTTTAGAATGAAAGTTCCTCACAAGGGCAGGAATCTCTGTAGATTTTATTTATTGATGTGTGCCTAGATCCCAGAACAATGCCTGATATATAATGGGTGCTTTCTAAGCGTGTGCTGAATGAATGAAAAGGAGCAAAAAATAGTGGCTTTTCCGTGCGAGTTGTTTGAATCCACCAGACTGTGTGCTCTTTGAAGGTAGGAACTACCTCTTAATTGACTTTTGTGAACACACAGATGCACTGGGCAATGTCTAGTCTTTTGGAATGAATGGATGTCAGAAAAACATATTAATGAAGAGCCCTGCAATCTACATGAAAAGGGCAAATGTCTTGGCATTTCAAATAGAATAAATTTAAGTAAACAAGCTATCAAGCACTTAAAGGAAGTCAAATAGGTTTTGACCTTTTCAGTATTATTCATCCTTTAAAGCAAAGCTTAAATTAGTGCTTAAATTATAATGCTGTGTAAATGAATTTCAGTTCAACTAGTTATCTTGGGGAAAAAACAAAATGTGTCCAGTGTAACTTACTTGATTATGTAGAAAATCAGAATTTGCCAAAATAGAAGCTGATAGTGTCACATATCGTTATTGTGACCAGGAAAAGGAATTGAAAATACAATAAATCGCAGTTTCATGTGTTTACACAGAAACCCTCTGAAACAAAAAATGTGAGAAGCACAAAAATAATTTTACGTCTGCCGTAAGCGGGATGAAGCAAAGGATTCTGAATAATTTCTTTCCCCAGATTTGTAGCAAAAATGTCTCTAAAAATTTGACCTTTAACAGATGACTATCAACTTCAAACACTCCCCCTTTTTTTTTTACTTTCTTCCTAATTCATGGGCCACACGGGAAAAGTAATTTCCATTGCATTATGAGCAGGTCATCCCGCCCTCATTGCATTTTCTCAGGGGCAGCACAACCGTGGGCACTAATGGATGTCCGCTGCACTTGAGGTGGGAGAAGAGTCTGCTCAAATTGAAATAAAATCCCATCTCAAAATTTATGCCCAAAGTTTTAGTTTCGTCGATGATCCTGGTAATCAGATAGAATGTGTTAGAAATCTATAGAGATTACAAATCAGATTTGACCCCCTAATAGAAACTTTCTAAAACATTACCTTTAGCAAATGAGTTGCTTATGAAGTGGCAGAGACAGTATTTTCGACATTGAAAAGAGAATGTTTCTGGTGCCGAGAATTTTTAAGCTAAATGTCAAGACCCATTAATAATACTTGAGTTTTTGTGTGTGTGAGTTCTCATATACTGATATATTTGGGAGATATGCAAAACTTCTTTATTATATATGTGTACCTAACTGGTGGATTTCTGTCCTGGCTTTGCAATCTTTTGCCTATCTAATTGCCTATATAACATGTAAAAAGGAACTGGGTGTTGTGAAGCAGGATATTTAATTAACCAAAGAAGAATCTAGTTCTGGAAACCAAATATGTACAAGAATCATCATAATCTGAACACTAATAAATAATGCTTTTATGTTACTAAGTAGAACAAAAAACTGCAGAATCTGTGTATCTGATATTTTCTGAATATGGGATAAGTGATTTAAAGAGCATTTATCTATTTCTTACTTGAAATTCTATTAGATTTTCCTAACTCATATAGACTGTAGAATTCTGATTTTCATTTTTGTAACATGATAATAGTACTATTTTGCATTTGTATGGAGATTTAGAGTTGACAGTGAACATGTACATCAATTGAGTTATTTAATCCCAAACAACCACCTTCTAACAAAAGCAGGTAGAAGTTAAGAAATGAAAGCTCAGAGAGTTTAAGTGACTTCCTGAAGTGTGCCAGTTTTGGCAAGATGCTCCCACTTCCCTGATTATTTCTCTTTGTGGACAGTTTTGAAGTTAAAAAGTCTACATGTTGAACACATCAATATTAAATCAATATCCATTGTTTTGGTGCTTAATTAAGATAAAATTCATGAAAGTTTCAAAAAATTTCTTGTCAAATAACAAGACATTCACCAAGTGTTTCAAGCATAGATTTGGAAGAAAAAGTTATACAGCAGAGAATTTGTACACACAGGATCTGAGTCCAATGTGTCTTGGTTTAAATCCCTACTAGGCTACTTACCAAAAGTTCTAGGACTATTTATTCTCTCTATTCTTCATTGTTTCTTTTTTTCATATGAACATGGGGGAAACTGCACCTACCTCAGAAGGCTGTGGTGTGAATGAATGAGGTAAAACATGTACAAAATTTAGAAGAGTGCCTACCTAGTTGATATTTTAACATCGTGAAAAGAAACACCTAATAAAGAGTGGTCGCCTATCCTTCTGGTACTGAGTCAGTGAACATGTATGTTCATATGGATGTTTATCGAGGAGGAAAATGCAAAATAAATAATTGCAGGTGGATAAGAGGAGACAATGAGTTTCACAAATGAGGTGAGAATTTTGGGGAGGAGTGTCACCATTGATTATTAAAGAGAATCTATGAGTGGTCCCTGGGGACCGTTGTTTGATTTTTTTTGTGGAGAAACAGTTCCTGATCCCATACAGCAGTTGATAAGCTGCATTACCTACAATGCTGAGCAATACATAAGGATCTAATAAACTGTAGAGAAAATAGTGGTAATGTGCCAGCAGTGGAACAGGAACTCAGTAACAAAGGTAGTGACTAAGGGTCTAGGTTATTGTTTCAGATTTTTAGATCTAGATTTACTCTGTTGTAATATATATGGCATAATCCTAGGTAGATGATGCAACTAATGCCCTTGCTGCTCAGGGTGAATCAAGCACATTTTAGAAAAGAAAGCGATATTTTGCAGGAAACAGTTTTCCTTACAAACCGCTTACATGCAAATCTGTTTTCAAAGAGCTCAGTTTCTATGACAAAGTTTCAGTGCTTACCCTGTAAGCAGCCAAGAATCTGGAAGCAAGCCCGGTGGTTAGTACTCAATATGTATAAAGCAAAGCCAGTACTGGAGGCTTGCAGACTCTTTGATGTTAATGGCACATTAGTTTACTCCTCAGACCTTTATTACAGGGACTCCAAAGGTGCAGCCTTTGATATGTGACAATCTTGCTGTATTTCAAGGAGTGGAACCTTTAATCTCTCTCTAAGCTGTTAGATTTCACAGTTGTATCGTCAAGGCCTTGATGGATCGTTGGTGAATCCCAGGACAATTTATTTCTGCTACGAGGGGGTGGAAAGAAGGCTGAATTAAGTGCCCTTGAACAGCAAATCAGAAGAATACATTTCATTTGTGTTCACAGTTTGCTCTTTTTACTATGATTAGGAATTTCCTTTCTAAATATGTATGTTGTGAGCATCTAAAAGTATTCACAGATTTTATTTAAATAACTCATGAAAAGAACTGGATTTTTTTCCTTTTAAGATATGTGATCTTTCACAATAACTTTTCCTTATGAAATAAAATTATAGTAAGTATATGTATAAATTATATTTCTAGCATCTTCCTATGAAAACCAGTTAAGGGCAACTCTGCTATGTTCTTTTTATTCCATATGACTTTAATGGATTGTGATTTATATTCTAATATTATACAGGTTTATCATGTGTATTTTTAGATGATGAATCAAATGCTCTTCTCTGAAATAAGACATGCTACTCTTACTTGGTACTTGATAATAATGATTTTTCTCTGTATTCAAAATAATGTATGTTATCATGGTAGCATAATAACAACAATAAAATGGCATGAAAGTGGGCTATGATGAGAATTTCTTATTTAATATATACTATTCACTTTGAAAAGCCATCTGGTTTAGTTTTTCATATAAAAGGTATGCATTTCTCTAAAGATGTGTTTTAAAGAACATCTGAAAATAACATATTTAAATTGAATTATTTCAAATAGAAAGTGATGCAATCTTATCTTTCACTGGTAACAGAACCAGCATTTTGGGTGAAAAAAACATTAAAAAGAACTACAAGTAAAGAAAACTAAGGAACTGAATTGAGTGCGATAGGCAACTCAAGATTAATGGACCCAGTCCTCTGACCACGTCATGTGGGTGTTTACTGAGGAATGACTGTATGCCTAACACTGTGCTTTGCATGCACACTTGAGAGAAGCTCTCCATCAAGTACGAAGCACTCTGCTGAGTCAGCACGCTGTTGTGGTTTAGGTATCATTCTAAATGCAAAATAGGTACCAATCTGTGTCTGGTAAACAGTGTATGTAACCATAAGTCCCAGTTTGTGCTGACAGTTCTTAGGTACTCAGAATTCCTGACAACTCCATATATCAGTGCAAAGCTCTTGGCCAAAACAAGCTGTCCCCTCTACTTAAGGCCTTCCCTTTCTCCTTTCACTTTAGTTGCTCGAGTTTTGTCTCCTCTAATTTACCTCTAACTCATTCTTAAACCCAGGCTAAGTTGTATTCTTCCCATTGTACACCATTGAAACTACTATTCCCAGGGTCACCAATGACCTTCTCTTGGCTAAAACCAGTGGACACTCCCCAGTCTGTAGCGGATGTGTTTTCCGTCACATGAATGGGTACCACATTTGACACTATTGCCTCCTCTCCCATTCATGGAATATTCTTTTTCTCTTCATCCCCATATTACTCTTCTTGTAGTTTTCTGTCTACCTGTTTGGGCTGTCTTTCTTTATTTCCTTCTGCCTTTCATGGATGCTGGTATTTTTTCAGAACTGTCCAGAGTTCTTTTCTACTTAAAAATAATTCTCTTCTTGCAATGCTGGGATATGTCCTCCATTTCCATGGGGTTGTTTATGCCATGTTTCCCAGGCAGCTCTTTCTCATGAACTGAAGGCCTGTATTCAGTTGTGTATTCTTTTAACTCTACGTGCTCAAATCCATCTACTTTTCTTCCCCATGCCATGACCTCTATGCAGGTCACAGGATCTCTTTCCTCATAACTCAACATGCACTTGACTGACATCTCTGTCCTAAAGCTGTCTACTTACATTCCATAAACAGAGAATCAAAAGGGATTTTTCCCCTAACATATAAATATATTCATGTCACTACTTTATTAAAACTAAAACTCTCCAGTGACTTCCTCCTCCATAAAGATGACAACACAAACTTCATACTAAGTCTTTACAAGGTTCATTTTGTAATATTTCCTCTCCCCCCTGCCAACTTCTCCAGCCTCATTTTCCCACCGCCCCCTTGATTTCAGCCTCTGTCACCTAACTATACTTTTGTCCTACTGACTTTTCTGCAGATTGATCAGTATGGATTGTTCTCTTATCTGTGAGTGTTTGTATCTGCTATCTGAAATTCTGCACCATTTTATTTGGCTAACTTGTACCCATTTATTTTTCTTTTTTGATCTAAGTTTGGAAAGCATGTCTCCTTAAAGCCCTTCCTTAATGCTGTAGACTGAGTTAAGCATCTTTACTGTGAACCTCACATACCTTTTATTTCCTCCTAAGTACTTGCCTCTTTCACTAAAGAATGATTCTGGAAGGCC
Organism: Phataginus tricuspis; assembly: GCA_029783875.1. Lineage (NCBI taxonomy): Eukaryota > Metazoa > Chordata > Mammalia > Pholidota > Manidae > Phataginus > Phataginus tricuspis. The sequence continues at coordinate 6,757,956 of JAQQAC010008719.1, read as the reverse complement.
AGTTCCGGGTTTTACTAATTGTTATTTTCCTTAGTGTTTAGCATAGTACTTGGAATAAAGTTGCTATTAAATATTTGGCATGTGAATTAAAAACCAAAAGAGTTACTAAAAAAACTTGAGTTGTGAATATGTAACAGAAAGTAAGCATATTTTGAGTCATGCTTTTAGGTTAGTATAGCATATATCACAGTTCTAGATAAAAATTTAACCTGTCTTTGCAGCAGACTGGAAAGGCTAATTTATAGCCATACAAAATGTGAATGTACAGAAACACGTGGATCATAACCACTGAAAGCACATATGCTTTCAGTGCCAATACAGGAAAACAATGAAAAGTGAAGTCTCATGTAACAGTCTAAAGGGAGGGATTTTCAGGACTAGTTGAAAGACCTGGATTCAAAGACTTGCATTCCTTCCAGATCTCAGGCCTCCTATGCTAACTGAGTTGGCCCTCTGACTACTTAAAGTAGGCAAGACATGTGCAGCAGTTCCACAAAGGGATTTCATCATCTCTGTGTCTATTTTAGGAAAAAGAAATCCCAGCAACTCCACTCTCATTCCAGCAGGTTTCCACTCACATCTTAAAGGCAAAGATTAGATCCCATTTCCATTTCTAAGCCTCTGGAAAAGGAACTGTCATTTCAAAGACAGGCTATATTACTACAAAGCAGAAGTGGATGGCAAGGAGTCAACCATTATGAACAATATAAAACCAGGTATCAATGCAACTATATGAGTATTATGGAGGGGATTGGGGGCTGAAACCTCTTCTTTTAAAATGCTATAATTGCCAGCAGATTTCCTGTCTAAATGATTTGAGGACTGTATCAAGTTAAACTTGAAAGAATGCTAAAAGTCAGTGGCTAGAGGTAACAGAAGTATGCAGTTCAATATGAGCAAAAATATTCTGTAGCAATGAGTCTAAGAAACAGAGTTATTCACTACAATCATTTTGGTACATAACTTGCTAGAGATGGTTTCAAATAATTGCTGCTAAGTCTATATGCCTGGGAAGGGTTTTTTGTTGAACAAGATATGTTTGTTATATGTCTCATTAGCCTAGATTTTAAAAAAATTATATATTCATAGAGAGAGAAAGTAGAAAGAATGTGGATATATAGGTTAATACAAACCTGATAAGGATGTAGAAAATACACACACATATTCATACATACAGATACACACAAAGTGAACAAAACAGCAATTACTCAGAAGCAACCTGACTCTTCTAATTAACCATAGGTTTGCTTATCAATAAAATGGTGAGACTTTAAATCATTTTCAACTCTTAGGATTGTTGTGGGCTTAAAGGGGAAAATGTCTGTCAAGCACTTAACACAGTACTTATACACTGTATAAATGTGTATTTCTGTGGAAATTAAGTTGGAGAGGTGCCATCATACATGTATTAGGAGAAACAGCTCATCTCACTTTAAGCTGTTTGAGGCTCACAGTCCTTTATAGTAAAATGAAGTTTCATGAAAACGTGAATCATGTGACATTAGGGAAAATAGGAAACAAGACATAAAGGAACACACTGAAAACTGACATCATAAAATTCACTCTAATGGTTAATCTACAAATAATTTTATGTTGTAACTCCTAAAGGACAAAGAACTTGAATTTTCTGTATTTTATAAGGTCAGCCTACTTTACAACTTTAGGTAATTATGACACCTACGTGGTTCTTAATAATGTTTTACCTAGTGACCACAAATAATACCTTGTAACTTTCATTTCCTGTGAATGAAAGTTTGCTTAATAGCCTTCTGTTTTCTTCCTCTGTATTCTGTGTGTTTGATTTCTTGTATAAGTCACCTTAAATATGCATGCTGTGGTTGTATAGTCATTTGAAATATACAGAATTACTTTGCAAAGTTTAAGTCACTTTTCATTATCATTTTTTACAAAATCAGTACTTAGGCAATAATGATATAATGACTGAGTTGCAGTTTATTTATTTCTCTTTACTTTTTAAAAAATCTTTGTGAATCCATGATAAAATTAAGAAGTCATTTTCAAAAGGCAGTAGTGGCTTTTCTTCTCCAATAGACAGAGTCCCAATCAAGGAGTTTGCAAGTTCTAAATATTAGAGATGGCAAATCTTGTCTTCTGCCATAGTCAAGTAATACAAATATCTGAACACATACAGGTTGTTTTGAGCTATTTGCAAAGAATGGTTACAATTGAAAGAATGTAATTGTCTTGACTGTTATCTTGTTCTACTTTAGACATCTTCATAGTTTCCTTGTTTATTTTGTTTAACATTTGATGTTTTCTTTTATAATATTCAAGTTTACCAAAACATTAAAAACAAAAGGCATTACCATGCATATGTGGGCACATGTACTCTACACTGTTACAGAGTTTCTTTGAATTCAGCTTACATCGTTTCAGTGTCAGGTGTTACAAAATTGTTGCTGAACGGACAGCTCTAATGTGCTGGAAAACTGGACAACATAGATACAGCTTTGTAGCAGATCTAAATTTGTATTGCAGGCCATCTTCAAAGTGTTAAACCTTTATACTCAATAATCAATATTCTATCTAACACTATAATAAAATAGAATTATTTATGGTTACAATTAAGATGTACTTTTCAGTCACAAAAGGAATGAAAAAGTTATTGGAGAGGTGATGTGATTTAAGGAAAGGGCCATTGAACAAGGAGCAAAGGCTCTCAAAGGAGATAATAAATGGAAAGCCTCTGAAAAAAGATAATATGCAAACATAATATTAATACTAAAAATATAAAATGTTCATTTCTGACAGACCTCATGTGTTCTAGGGTTATCAGAATAACATTGAAAAATTACTCAGTACAATAATATGTGGTACCATGGATGCTCTGAGACATGTGTTTCCATTTCAAACTTGGCATTTATTGCTTTTGTGATCTTAAAGGTTGACCCATAACATCCTTTGTACACACTGTCTTTTAACTTTGTTTTTATATAGTGGCATTCTGCTGATATTCTTGTCTTTTTCCTTTAGGAAATCTTGCACAGCAATTGCATTATTAAAATTGGACATGTTCCAAAAGAGTTGTCAGAGGCCATGGCAAACTTTGATTCAATCTCAGTAGAATAACTGCAAGGTAATTGTCCCAAAGTCATCACCTTCTGGACATCTCAATAAGTCTGCTTTTCATGACATGAAAGTTTGCCTGCATGGCACTCTGGAGAGGAGCGACATGACCACCGTTGCTGTAAAATGCCAAATTACACAGACATTTCAGAGGAACAGTGACAGTCAAGTTAATTTGAGAAGGTTTGTATCTTTTACCTTTTTTCTTTCTTTCTCTCTTTTTTCTCTTCCCTCCTTCCTCCCTTCCTACCTTCCTTCCCTCTTCCTTTTCTCCCTTCCCTTCTTCCTTCCTTATTTTATGCTGGCCCTTGAGCCTGTTTCAAAGAAGTTATTGTTTTATAACTGACATTAATGTTATTTTGTTTGTATTTATTTTATATTATTTCCAAATGAAGTTCAGGAATCTCTGTAAAAATGATGTCTCATTAATCTCAGAACACCCTTATGTGGAAAGTAGTAGGAAAAATGTTACTCAATATCTTACAAAGTGACAAAAAATGGAGTATAAAGATTATAGGTGAGGTGCAGTGAAATCAGTGGGACATCTAGATGTACCACTAAGGTCTTATGCTTTTTTTCCTCTTTATTTCATTTTAATAATAGCATCTTAGTTCTCTTACTTTCTTCACTGATTAAAAGACCTATAGACAGGGATAACCCTATCTCTCCAAGTAGAACATGAACAACTCAAAGGCAGAGATTCAAAACATAAGTTTTTCATTATATTTCTATGTCCTAAAATAATGTACAGAAAGTTATTATGTATTGAACTGAGTTATATTAATCTACCTTTGTTTTTCATTTGCAAAGTACATTCATTTTTTTTTTAAGTTTCAAACATTGCAAAAGAGCTATTCAGTAAAAAGTAGGCCTCTCTCCCATCCAGAGATACAGCCCTTACCCAGAGGCAAATACCAGTAACATTTTCTTGTCATATATATCTTTCCAGATACTTTCATTAATATCAATGACTGTTTATGTTAGTGTTTGTATTCACTTTTGAACACTGTACTATATTTTTAAAAAGCAACAATATATATTGGAAACTTTCTGCAAACTTTTAATTTGGAAATAACTTCAAATTTAAATAAAAGTTGCAAGAATAAAAAGAGTACAAAGAACATCCATCTATGTGCTCTTAACCTAAATTCAGCTGGTACTAACATTTTAACGTATTTATTATTTGTTTAACCTCTTCCCCTCTCCCTTTCTGTCTCTGTCTTACTATTTGAAAAGAGTTATACACATTATGGCCTTTTGTTTCTAAATGTTTTCATTTTTAATTCCTAAGAATAATGATATTCTCCTACATAACCACAGTAAAATTCTCAACTTCAGTAAATTTAATACTGGTATAATATTTAAAATAATACATGTCCATACCAATTTTGTCTATTGACCAAAAAATATTCTTTAGAGCATTTTAACTTCTCTGGTATAGGACTGAGTGTAGCATAAGGTATTGCATTTAGTTATTATATCTTCTTAGCCTCCTTGAGCGTGAACCGTATCAGAACTTTTCTTTTTAACCTTTCACACCACTGTTCATTTTGCAGAATACAATTCTCCTCGCCCCCTTTTTAACAGAATGTTCCTCATCTTGGGTTTGTCTAATGTTTCCTGATTAATTTCAGATTATGCCTTCCAGGTAAAAATGATACCTAAGTGAGTTTTTGTTCTCCAGAAATCAAATCTGGGGACAAATATTATCCATCTGTCCCTCAGTGGTGAGGTTAATTTTGAAAATTAAAACAACAGTCAAGACATTGTCCAATTTTCTACTGTCAGGATTATTGTTGTTTTCCCTTGCCACGAATAAACTGTCTCTGGGGAGTCACTTTGTAGTCACACAGATATCCTGCTCCATATTAAAAATCTCCCCCTAGATTTGGCTTCTATTAGTGATTCTCATTTGATTCAATCTTTACTACGTGGGAGCAAAATGACAATCTGCCAACTCCCAGTCTCTCTCTACATTTCCTAGTTAGTCTTCTGCATTCTAATGTAAAAAAGAACCACACCTTTCCCCCCATTGATTTTTGATCTATTTTTATTGATATGAACACATGAACTTAAATAATTTAGTTATTTTGTTCAATAACTTATAATTTATTACTGTACTTAATTATTTTGCTCCTCACATTTTCCCAAATTGGGTCAAGACTCTACTCTTAAAAGCCAAGAAGGACACCCTTTGGGGGCAGAGCTGTCCTGCCCAAGAGGCGAAGGAAGCTGAAATCAGCAATAAGTACTGAAGTGGTAGTTTATCCAAGGCCATCCCCAATCCCAGACACTTGACTGCTTTATGTGGGAAAGCACTTGGTAAAGTGTCAACAAATGCCAAGAACACATTCTCTCGCCTTAACTGCAGGTGGTTAAACTATATGTCAAAGCAGCATGATCGGACATGGTTGACAAGCCTTTGCTTCCATATGACCAATCGTCTAGCTTTGTCCCACCACACCCCTCTTCCTGAGCCTCACCTGAACCTGCTTGGCCATGTGAGGCTGAGGGAGAAGAGGGAACTGAGAGTGTTCATGGTGTCAGTGATGGTTTCCCGGTGTCTCAGAAGTTATCCCCATTCCATCACCCATCCCCTTCTTTTCACTGTACCATAAATTGCTCAGTCTCCTTTGGCTGGCCCTTTTACATAGTTTTCTGAGGCCCTGGGAAGACCAATAAACGGGCACTGAATGACACTTAAATCTTCCCCAGGGCCTTAGGCTCAAGTAGCCAGTCCCCTTTATGCTGTTCACAGGCCAACCTGGTCATAGAAATGGGCCTGTTCAGTCCAACTCCATAGAACATGTAGCGGAAACGGCCCGGTTACAGGCGTCTGCAAGACAAATGCAAAGAAACAGAGCTCTTCTCCCTCACAGCTCACTGGCCAGACAGCTCTGTTCACCATCACTGATGCTGTTTCAGATTTACTCTCTCTTTCACCTGAAATCGCACGATTTCTATTTAAATGATTGAGCGAAGCCCTGATGGTCCTCTCAGATTCCTAAATTTTGATGTTTTGTCCCCATGTGAATAGTTAAGGGACCTACACAGGTATTTTTTTAACTATTTTTCCTACTGTCTATTCCACACTTACTTCTTTTTAAAGCCAGTAGTTTCCATTTATCAGGACGCGTGACTTTGGATTAGAAGTTCCAAAGCTTTACTGATTTGGTTTGATTGTCAAGGCAAGTCCTTTAGAATGAACTATCAGGGTCTCTGAGGCATCCACAAGGGATAAAAGGAGGAGCGGGAAGGAGGTCTGCTGAGGGAGTAGCTGGGCCAGCCACCCCGTTCTGCATATAGCTCCTCAGCAATGGCGTGTGGAAGGGAGTAACCCCCACGTGCCCCCTCCACGCCCCAACACACCTCCCAGCCCCGAAGGTCCTGCCAGCCCCCCGAGCTCTCGCAGTGCAGGGGGAAGAAGCTGCCCCTGGTACCACAGGAGCTCAGGAGCTGGAAGCCTCTCGGATATTTTGCCTTATTCAGCAGACTAACAACAATGATAATACCAGTAGTGTGGCTCTCAGTTGCTTCCCTCTTGATAATGGGCTGAAATAGGGGTCCCTAATCCAAGACGACTAATGGGAGTCAGACACTCCAGCACTTGGCCCAGCTCTCCAAACCCACAGTGAGTACCTGTGGCTGTAGTTCTTCCTAGTCAAGAGTTTAGGAGGAGGCATCCAGCCATTTTTCTGGCTCCAGTCATCACTTTCTCTTGCTTCCTAATTTCCTCATTCAGAAGTAGTTCTCTGCTGAGCTCTGCCACTGGCAGAGAGTTTCTACAAATGACCGGGCAGTGGCAGCTTAGAGTCTCGCGATACCCTGTGCTTGTTCCCTGCGGGAGACACATCCCAGAGGGATCCTTGGTGGGTCACATCCTTGCAGAATTCCCTTTCAGTGAGTACGGGCAGAACTGGTGACCTACAGCCAGTAGCAAAAAAAGTGATGGGATGTTACTCCCACGATTGAATTGTTAAATCAGACTCCATCTTAGCAGACTTGTGCAGGACACTCCCTGGTGGCTCTGAAGGGTAAGCTGCCACGTTGAGAGAGGGTCTTTGGGAGACCTTTCTGGCAAGGAAACAAGGCAGCCGGTACGAGCTGAGAGCTGCAAGGAAATAGGGAGCTCAGCTTTACAGCAGCAGGGAACAGCATTCTGCCGACAGCCACCTGGCCTGAAAGAGAACCCAGACTCCGGAAGGGAGCACACCTTGATGGATACCCTTACTGCAGCCTCTGGAGACTGAGCAAAAGATCTGTCGGAACTGTGCCTGTTGAAACTGTGAGATAGTGTCTTGTTTTGGGCCCTTAAGTTTGCAGTAATTTATCACACGGCAATAGAAAACCAATACATTCTACGTGCAGTGAGGAGAGGTCGGGAGGAGAAAAGAGAAACTAAATTTTAGCCTAGCTCCTGGCCATCTAAGTCCAGCTCTTTGGGCCCCTGCCGTCCTCAAGCCCCGATGCTGGTTCAGGCAGACAGTGCTGCTGGTGGAATTTATCCATCTATGTTTTTCCTGAAGACAAATGATTACAATGAAAGACATGTAAGAGAAGAGCTTGGAAATACTCAGGAGTGTGGTGTCTGGTAAGGCCTGCCCACTACCCAGGACAGAGTCCCCGTATGTTCACACCAGCTAGGTGGGGAGGGATGGCGACTGCCACAGCCGACTGGGAGCTCTCCAAGACGCCGTCAGGACAAAAGCTGTCCCACCGGTGCCGCTGTGGCAGGAGGCAGCTAGAGGTGAACAGAGGCGCGGGCTTCCCTGCCACATTCCCAAAGGGACCTCAGAACGTCCAGTTTCGGCTTTCCAGTTACCAGCCCCCAACTAGGCTGTAACAGAGAAACCCTTTCAGATATGACCCTCCAAAGGGATGTGAGTGTGAGGTCTCTCACCACATATTCATTTAATCAATATCTAAGGAGTTCCTATCTGCCCCAGCACTGCTGACACAGCAGAGGATAAAAGTCCACGAGATCCCCAAACATACGGATCTTTGCATCTAATGGGAGACATAAGAGGAAACGGCAATTTAAGTAAACGATAGAGAGAGTGAGGTGCTGTCTGAGCATGAAGGGGAGGGATGCCTCCCCTGTAAAGATGGTCTGGGAAGGAACCCCCATGTCCCAGCAGTAATGGCACTGACCCAAGACATGAGGGAGGAGAAGGAGGTAGCAAAGGCGAGGGCTCCAGGCCGAGGAACCACAAGACTAAAGCATGGAGTTGGCAGGTGAGTCATAATAACGAGGCACAACCGTTACCCCATGTGCACTGGGTGCCTGGGTTGGCCAAGTGGATGGCGTGTGCATGCTCACAGCACCCCTCACGCAAGGCAACTGGGACCCAGAAAGGCCAAGTGCTTCGCCCATGATCATACAACTGGGAAGGGGTGAGGCCAGAAACGAGTGCACAACTAATGGCTTCAGAGCACACGCTCTTAACCTCTGCTCCCTGAGCCCCCGCTATAACTCAGATGAATAAACCAGATGACGGGGCTTTAGGTCACGTGTCTATCTGTCACTAGTAGAACCACCAGTCCAACCTATGGGTCCAAATTTACTCCAGGTTCTGGAACTTCTCTGTCCAATCTCTGAGGTCTTGCTGATAAATAGGGCCTGGGCAGACCTCTCCCAGTTACCAAGTCCCTTGTTAGCAAGCCAGGTTTCCACGGGAGGCTTTGCCTCCACAGACTTCTGAAAACTAGAAACTTGCCCCTGAATCCAGCCCCACTCAGACCTTCAGACACCATGCTTTACCTCCTTATGGGGGCTCCCTCATGTTTGGGTTCCACAAGCGTCCTTAGCTTGCTTTGGGGCCCCTGTGCTTTGCCTGTTCTCTAGGGTCTAGTCCTCCTCTGTCCGGCCTGACTAGAAACCGTGCTGAGAGAACAGCTTTGTCACATGGAGGCCATGATTTTCCCTAGGGAGAGAACTGCGGCCAGCATTTCCCATTTCAGATCCCCTCTGGGAGCTCACTTTTCCCTGAATCTGTGGTACGTCACACGCCTCCTTCCATGTCAGCTTTGTTTTCCAGGCTATTTTTGAAAGAGGAGGAATAGCATTTCTCTCCTGACTAAAACATCTGAAGACGCCTGGCTCTGCTCAACAAGAACAAATCAATTAATCAAGTTTTTTTTTTCTAAGCAAATTAGAAATCTCTTCTTAAGAAGAATCTTCAGAAGAATTCTATAATCACTGTAGAGCTAGTAGAATATACAGCTCAATGTGGGCCAACTTTGGACATAAAGTTTAAAATATTTACATATTTAAAAATACATAATTTTATTTGTATATACATTGATTTTGTATTCATTTTGTATACTATAGTGTAGTGTTCTCTCTAATCTTGCAGATTTTTAACCCATATCCACTGCGTACTTTCTCTCTTTTGGGTTTCAGGTAATTTCTCTAACCTCTACGTATGAGAGCTCTTCTATTTAGCAGGCCGTGAATATTTCCTGGCACAGAATTGCTTCTTTAGATATTTTGTGGCCTAGTCTTAATATCAGGAGGTTTATTTGTAAACAAACGAGAGGATGCTATAAAGATGCTTATAAATAAATATCTTCAGTTGAAGAATCACTTTTATGAGAATAAATTACTTGCTGAGTAAATAATCCCCACAATTTCCTACATTTTTGAATATATTGCTATCCTTTTTTTAACTCTGATGATGTTTTAAACATAATAACTAGGTAATTAATATCTAGTTATTTATTGTAACTATATATTATTACAACTATATACATATTTGGTACATGTTATGAAGACCAATTTAAAAGGGTAAATGTCACACATCCATCCATCAGGTAAAGTTTTTCCATTTATAAAGGAGTCATTATTGTACAGTTTTGTCCAGCAGGTCTTTATTCCTTTTCAGTTCTAAATTGCTTGAACATGACTTCAATTCCTAAAAATCAATTTCCTGCAGGACTCCTTCCTCTCTAGCATCTCAAACTAGTTTCTTTAAGGCCACCAGTGACCTTCCCTTCAATTTAAAGTGCAGTTTTCCTTGTTCCTCTACTTTAAGGCTTTCTGATCCCTTTCAGATGGTTGGACACTACATTCTCAGTTACACTCTTTCTAGTTCCAGTAACAGCAGATATACCTGGTACAAGTTATAAATGGTTACTCTGTTTCTATGCTCTTTGCTGAGTCCACACCTCTTCCGATCCTTCAACTATCTGCATGCTCCTAGGACCCTTGCTGTATTTATATCAAAATTTACAAGTAGATATTGATAGTACTTTTGTTGTTTGGCATGTAACTCAAAATGCAAAGCCTATAATTTTACCTCATGTATTATAATTAGCTATGGAGTCATCCACATGGTGAGAAATGAGCAAGTGTTTTAAAACTCTAGGCAAGTTCGTTCAATTTTCCTTCCTATAATTGAGAGTCCCCAGCATCTCAGTGCTTTTGCTCTTCTCTGGTGCAAATAACCCTTTTTGACAGCTTCTGTTTGCCTACACCATTCATTTAGCTGCTGTCCTTACTCTAGATGTCATACGAGACGATGGAGATTCAATGGTAACTCAAAACTGACTCTGCCATTACTTCCATGAAGATTAAATTCTAGGAGGGAAAACTGGAATTCATTATTTAATTAATCAAGAAATCCTCCAACCGCAACTCTTGCAAGTGTTACATATTATTTTAGAGCCTGTAATGGGAAGATCTGACTTGCTCAAGAAGGTCAAGGAAAACTTCTTTCACTGAGATTTCAGTAGGAGTTAAGTAGAAGTATGTGAAGAAGTTCGAGAGGAACCTGCTCACCCGGAGGAATGGCACAAGCTACGTCTCAGTGGTGGGACAGAAAAGAGATGGTTAAGAAAGGCAAAAAGAAGACACATGTTGCTTGAATGCCCTGACCGCCCATATTGGGCCTTATAAATTATATGGATTTTCATTATCCAACAATTTATGGAAACCTATTCAGGAGATTTAGGTGACAAGGGGTTAAGAGAGGTTAGGGGGAAAGAGGGAAAAGGAATGTCATGTTCAGATTTGTTTTTCCTACACAAAGGTTTGCATGGATTTTCTACTCTCAACACCATCTTTTCGCTCCTGATCTAAAGTTGGAAAGGCAGTTCTAAGAGTTCAGCTCAGTTCTCGTCCTGGATCAAGGGCCTCTCGTTCTGGGCATCCTTAGCTTGCTCAGCATCCCCTTCCCAGCCTCTGATTAGTGGGATTCCGTAAAGCTTCTTCTCTGGTTGACATCCTTTAGTCACATGCTTTTGCATGTCAACGATATAAACAGGGTTCCTAAATCTTTCAGTTCCAGTCTTGTATATCCGATAGTGGCAAAGTATATCATCTTTGCTCCTCGATGGACATCTCAAACATCGTATATCCAAGGTATTCAACAAGAAAGAAAACCAGGTTCTATTCTTCCTCCCCTCAGGCAGCCAGACAGTCAGGCATTTACTGAACAAACATCTGCTGCTTGTTAAATCTGATTTATTTAACAAATGTCAGGCCATGGATATTCCAAGAAGAATTAGGCAGAATCCTTGGCTTGAAGGGAATAAAATATTCCTTCTAATTACGAATTATACTCCATACGACTACCCATCGCAAGTTTATATGCTAGTGGAGTTTTTGTTATACTTTTTTTCACTTTCTCTAAAATGTTTACTTTCTTGGATTTCTCCATCTCGAAAGCTCCACAGTTCCTGCTTATTTCCTGAAGACAATTTCTCTTTGCCAGTCTAAAGTTGCGACCAGTGCCCCATTATGTGATAGTGTTCTGAGAGTTCATACTGTACGTCTAGGCCAGCAGGAAAGAGTTCTTTCGGAAGCAGACAGCAAGTGTCTGGCCTTTCTGGGGTGACTGGTCCTATCGCCTCTGGTGCCCAGCTATCACATTCATAGTCCTGATGACACTGATCTCTCATCTCCACCACCTACCACAGTGCCTAAAACATGGTAGCTGTGGGAGACTGTAGACAAAGCTTAATTGATTACATCCCCATTGGCTGCCGTCTCTTTCTCCATGTTGGACACCCACCATTATTGTAGGAGTGCACAAACCCAGAAGAAGACAACTGTGAAACTCAGGGTACGGTCTTCTCTGATGCTCAGTACCTCTTTCTTTCCCCCTTACAAATTTGTGTTTATCATTAATCACATGCCACCTCCAACACAGCCAGAAGGGAATGGAATGCTGTTTCATTTTTCTTTTAAAACAATTTTTTAATAATCATCTTTTTATTATATTGTTCAAGTGATTAAAAAGATAACTACAGTGACTTGAGAAATCTGATAAGAAAGGAGTTCAAGCTTATGGGTCCTTCAGCTGACCCTAGTCCAATACTGAAGCCCTGGGTCCTCAGGAATAGACACGTGTTATTTCTTAGTTGATGCCTGGTCAAGATCAGGAAGAGCAAATGATTACTGACCGAGGACTCTTTCACAAGCTCTAAGATTCTGCTCCGTTCCTATCATGATACCCTCTATCTCGTAATTTTAAAGTTGAAAAAAGCTCTTAAAAATTATTTAATCCATTTTCAAGTTAATTCATTTTTTCGTGTTAAAAATGTAAAATCGAAGACAGATCAGAAATCTTATATGCAGTAAGTGATCAACTATGTCTAATACTAAAATCTCCTGAAGTTAGTATCAAGTTTTAAAGAGTCATCAATATGATTACTTCCCAAAGGTTTTGTATGCGTGGTATACCAGAATTTTTGCGCTCACAAATATTGGCTTTTAATGGAACTCCTGAATTAATTAGTTAAAACACACACACACACACACACACACACACACACACACACACACACACACACAAGAAGTAAGCAAGTCAGTGACAATGAAAATACTAAAAGGTGGAAATACTGGCTGAGCACATCGTATATGCCAGACACTGTTCTCAGTGCTTATAAGAGTAGCTCATGAAGTTTTCACAGCAACCCTATGGGGTAGGTACTTTTATTTCCTCCAATTTTTATTTGAAGGAATTAAGTTCTGAAAGGGGTGGGACAAGAAACTGTACTCAGGTAGCCTGGTCCCAGAAACCACATTCGTACCACCGTGCATGACAACAAACAGAAACAGACAGAGAGGGCCTCTGAAAGCACCTGCTATTTGCTTCTCTGCTAAGCAGAACTGTTGGCTCATCTGGTCTTAGTCTCGTCCGCACTTAACATTGAGACGAGTTGCTGGGACTTCCTTTATACCGCGCCTCTCTATTAATCATGGCAGATTTTATCATGCTCAGTCCCACATTATAATCTCACCTGCTCATGAGTCCGCTTGACTGACTCTGCAATACCAATGTGTATATTCTGTTTTAGCAAAAATACATTTTCAGAATGCTGTAGTGCACCTCTGAGAGTTTTACAGTGCACCATGGCCTATGGGTAGAGGGTCACTTGTGAACAAAGACTGTGACCAAGACTGGCTTTATGTTATGCTCTGTTCTTTGCCACTGAAATCCGTATTGCAGAGCAAACAACCAAACTTGTGCTTTCAGTACAATTTTGCATTTAAAAGACCCACTCTGATGTCAGTTTATGTTTTACTTATCACAAGCATTAGCAAAATTAATTCTGGAATATGATTCAAAGTTAGCTAAATCCAACGCGTTGTGTGCCTTGTAAAACTTTTTGGCAAAACATCCAAGGCTTAATATCCCTGGAACTTAGTTAATTCATGCTCTTAATTATTGCATTCTAATTTTACTCCCTCATTCTGCACATTTCAGATGCACATTAATAAAGGGACTAAGTTCAGGGATATAATTTTATCATAATGCAATATCACAAGAGTGAAATATTTTGTGCTAAATCAAGCGTGTATAGGCAGCTCTGGATTGTTTCACAATTTATATGTATGTCACTAGATAGACTCTTCAGTAGCTAATTAAATGATACCATCTAAAAATGGTTTATCTTCAACTGATAGGTTTTCTGTACAGATTGATTTTCTCTGAGGAGGTTAGATTTCAGGCTTCATTTTTTCCTTTTAAATCACTGGAGAGTGACAGTGGTAGTAAACATCACTTTAAGTCCAACTGTCCTAAGAACTAGTACTCATATATGCCAAACTACTGAAAAATGGGTGTTAAACTTTGGCTTATTTCTTGTTTGCTTTATTCAAACATAAATCACAATCATTTGGAAGACAGAGTTAACTTTTTTAATTAAAAGAAAAGGTAAAATCCATCCATTCTCACTCTCTTATTTATGCTATCTAAACCCAATCTAAGGCCAAACAACTACAAAGGCAATCATTATAACCATCAAGGACTTTATTATAAAATAGAGAATATAAATCTATACTATTTAAAGTACACTGCATATACAAAATAACTTTATCCAAAAATGCTTTTTTAGACCCTATTGCAATTTAAGCATTTTATTTAGTAAAGTTGCAGTGACCACATTCATAATCAAATATGAGTTGCAAAATAATTAATATTGTCACAAAACCTAAATGTAAAGTAAGTACAAATCTATTTTAGGTTAGAACATACTTGAGAATTAAAGATACATAGAAAACACAAGAAACACAAGTTTCCTTTTTCCTACAAATCCTCCTTTTATTCAGCCACACCTTGAAATATAGTCTATATTTGTAGCAATTTAAAGATGAGAGCTTGCCAGATAGAAAAAAAAATTCACAAGAGCAAGGATGTTTTTATATTGTTCAGTTAGAAATAAATCCAAGCACCTAGAAAAATGCTCGTCACAGAGTTAAAAAAACAAAAACAAAAAAGATAAGTAGTTAGATAGCCAGATACATGGAAGGGTATAGAGAGATAGAAACAGAGAGGGAGTTGGGTGGGAGAGAGAGGGGGTGAGTGATTAGGGATCTCAAATTTGAAAACCTGTTTCTGAGTCCTGAATTCCTCACTCGCTGATGTCTTGACTTTGGCAACAAGTTAAAAACTATTAGTCTCTGTTTTCTTAGCAGTATAATATCAATGACTTCACCACAGACCAACTGTTAAGAATGAATGATCATAAGTCTATGAAAATACCCTTTACATTTTAAGGTACATATAGACATTATGTTGATACAGATCAAGTGTACACCTACATGTCCAGGCATTCACAGGCTGATGTGTGAGCCCCAGCTAAGCTGACATCATGGGCACTATATTTTTAGCTCAACTAAAGTTGGCCATGGAAATCCAGAATTTCACACTGTTGGCACAAGCACAGAATTCATGACACACCCAAGTACTTCCACTGACAAAGTAGAAAACTAAATGGCATCACACATTCAATAATTAACGGAAGCTAATTAAGGTGCTTACATAAACTAAGTTCTAGCAGAGGAGTAAAGCATACAAGAGGAAAAGGATTTGGGAATAGGTAATATAAGTAGAGCATCAGTTTTCAAAGGAAAACAACATATCCCCCTCTGCCTCTGGAAAATACAAAGAATTTCAGAAGGGATAATAGAAATTTTTCTATCACTGTGCACTTTTCCCATCTCCTCTTAAGTCCTGTAAAGCCTGTCTCTTAGTAACATTAAACTTGGTGCACCCTGTACAAAAAGTGGATGAGAGAATATAAAGAAGAAAAATGCAAACAAACAAAAAGAAAGGTGATGATTTCTTAACTCCGTGAGCTCAGACAAACGACATATGGAATAGAAAGGAGGCAAGGAACACAGCAATATATAGTATCATGCATCTCCTACCTATGGCTCCCTGCCCAGGAAATTTTCCTAGGGAGTTTGTGGCATGGGAAAGTCTTATGATCCCATTGATATTTTCACGTTAAGAGAATGAAATAAAAAGTAAAAGCCTCTACCAATAAAGTCCATCATCCACATAGATTATGTCATGTACGCCCATGTTGTACAAAGGTGTTCAAAGGAAAACAAGGAGATAAGCAATTCTTAGAGTGGAATCACTACCAGAGCTGTGCACTTCTGACTAGAGATGGTAATTCTGAGAGAAGCATTCACACACAGCAGAAAATACAAATTTAAATGTCTACACTATTCATTGGCTGAGTAAGATTGTCTTCATTTCTGATAGAATGATATAAATAGATTTTTAGAGAATTAATTGTTAGGAAGCAAGAGTTCTGCCTGGTCAAGATTGATCACCTGTGAAAATGACAGAGTCAATATGTTCGGGTCACTCAACTCCACTTGAAAGTACTTAAGGGGAAAAAAACATTCATTCCAAAGCAGTGAATCATTATGCTTTCAAGTTCACATTATCAACACTTTTGGATTCCCGCTTCTGGATTTTGAAATTCATAGAATAACCAACATAAACCTCCCTGTGAAAAGTTAGCTCCAGGTGCATATTTGTAAGCTTTGAGGTTTGGTGGATTATAGATTGTTTTGCCTGAGATGACAAGCTCAATTCTTTAGTTTCCATTAATACACATCTGATATTTTCTTTAAACTCACTTTTGTTCAGACCTGAACTGACGGAAGGAGACAAGTTGAACAGCAACAGGGATGTGAAGCTCTGTCAAACAGGACTGGGCTAGCAGAAGATGCAGAAGTGTGACATAGCTGAGAAACTCCTGCTGTCTTTAAGTATAACTGGAGCACCTCCAAGCCCTGATTTCTAATTACCCAAACTACTGGTTTGCACAGGCAGAAATATTCTATGTTAGAGTAGAGTAAAAAAGAATCTGAAAAGCATGGACATATCAAAGCCCAAAGGACAAGTCATTATTCTAAAGCTTTATTAGCCTAGAGGGGATGGAGATGTGATTAAAACAAGAAACACATTTCTGCGTCTTCATTTCATAAATAACTACATTTCACTTAAAAATATCAATAGTATACTATATACAGTGATAATGACACTATTTGAGGGGTTAAGTGTTTTTGAAATCTTCATTTAGTTGCATGTAAACATTCTCAGTTAATTAAAAGCTTTTATTGTATCTGATTTATCAGGATCCCTGTCAGATTCCATCACCTATATTCATACAGTTCAACTACTGTAAATATGTTTGTTTTGCTACAATACTATAAGGATCCTCAGGTGTACACATCACCACCAATAAAGGATTAAATAATTGCAAGCTTTATTTTCAGCCTTTAAATATTCCGCAGATACATAAAACACAGTATTTTGTTATGCATTCAAAAGCACTTAATACAATAAATGATTGTAACATCTCTTGATTCCAGAAAAAAAAACATTGTTGCTTAAAACTGTTATTATCATTTCCTTAGGTTAAAAATGATACATATGAATACAAAGTAGTACAACTTAATTCTAGAAGCTAAAGTCTTCACTCCCTTGCTAAATTTTGCTTCCTACGTGGATACAACTTTGGAAAACTGTCCCACAGAACTATCACGTAACAATTAGAAACTTTAACTCATTTTAAAAATAGAGCAACACTGCTTGGTTGACCATTTCTACCTCCACTCTGTTACTAACAGCAAAACAGAAATGGAGCAGAGTGGCATACATAAACATGTGCATTTTTAAAAACATTCAAAAAGTGATCCTGTAATAGCAGTTGCTCTCCTTTCTCTAAAGAAAAGCTGAATTTACCTGCCATTCATTTCCTACTGCAAATTAGTTTGCCAGGTACGCGTTAGCATGCTCCTTTTCAATTCAGTTTGCGAAACCCACACTTCCTTTTATTAATGCTACACACTGCTCTGGTTAAAAGCTTTCCGGAGAGTAATGCTGTTCGACCCTGACACCAGTTTCTTATGCTGTTTCCCCTGTGAGACACAACTACCTTTATTTTGAAAGAGAAGGTAAAACAGAAGAGGCTCTTACCAGAGATAGAGAAAACAATTCGTTCAGCCACCTCCAGCAGTGCTCTGCGCAGCCTGACAGCAGGAGCGATCTCTGGGCCTCACACAAAAGCGAGATAATCGGCTCTCAATGAAGAGATGTGAACCTCCATTATAATGGCACTGGGGCTGAAGCTGAACGCTGCCTCAGCTGTTCTGTGTACTCTGACCAGAAGATGATGTCACAAACATCAACTGGGTGTGCTCTCATTGGCTTCTGTTACCTGGAATCATATCTTAACCCTAACCTGTCAGCTACAAATTGAAATGCTCATCTCTGGCTATACTTTTTTTGCTGAGAAGGCGAGTGAAAGTCATGTTTAGCTACTGGAGGATGGCAAATGGAAAATAGTGTCTCTCAAATAGGCTAGGGCCTATTTACATAATCAGTGAGGATCTGTGGGCATTGTATTTTCCAAATGTGTTGATTAAATAACAATATTTATTAGAAAATATTCTCCAGAATGGATATTAAAGGAAAGGATTAATGGAGTCACATCTGGAATTTAAAATAGTCCAGTTACTTTGCATGGACTTTACAGAACTATTGCGTGACATGAAGGAAGTCAAGTTGAGAGAAACTACAATGTAGACAACTGTACAGTGGAGTTTTCAATCAATTTGGTCGGAGAAGTCATCTGTATTTTCAAATTTTCTAATAAAAATTAAAAAATGGAAATACATTTTACTCTCTGAATGTTAAATAGTGTCTCCAAAGTTTTGTGTAAAGCTTAAAAAGTATGAGATATTAAAAGCATAACATCACTAAAATAATAATATGAAATACTGTTTTGTACAAAGAATAATTTATGTCACTGGAAATACAGGCAAACCCATTCCGATAATTAAAGGCTACTTTATAATATAGTGCTATTCTCTTTGAGCACAAATGGGGAATAATTATCCATCCCTTACCCTCCATCCTGACAAAAGGCCAGATTTCTTTCTCCCCAGGCTTAAACCCAGTGGGAGAACAGGATAATGGGCTAAGCTGCTTGCAGCAGCTTTCTGCCAGAGGGACAAAACTACCAGCACCTTGAAATATATCCAAGCTTTCGCCACCAAAAGGAGCTGTCAGCTGCATAACTGTGAGATGCAAGAATTACCAGAGTTATCCAATGACCAGCTCCTTCTAAATCCAGCCCAGTCATATCCCCGGCAAGCCCTTTGAAAACTGCGCAGCTCAGCATGCAAACAGCACAACCACCTAGAGAGAGAATGAAATTTGTTTCATCCATCTCCACTTTTGGGGAAAGGAAGGTCATCAGCAGTGCCCTGGTATGCCTTCATGTTGGTTCATGTGCTACTGAATAATGGATTCAGGGCAAAGAGTTGTTATAATCCCTCCGCCTTCCCAGTGAGAGAAAATTATTTCTATTGTATGGCTCAATGAGAGTTCTAAAGCTTGAAAATATATGAAAAGACCCTTACAGACTATGCATTCAAAATTTCCTCCCATGTTCTGACTTTCAAGACCATGGTTTGGTTATTTGATTACTCCTAGTAGCGAGTTAGTGTGTGATACAAGGCACGAGTTCTAGGTTTGGGTTTGAAGACCCAGCTTCCAATTCTTGCTCCATCACCGACTATCTGAAAGAACTTTGGGAAATTATTAACTTTCATGTATAGAATGAGAATGATATTGATGCCTACAGCAAAAAATAATTTACATAGGATTAAATGAGGCAATATATGAAACATAAGAAATATTACATAAATATAAGGTGCAATCAATGCCATTGTTATGCAAAAGATCAAATGTGTTTACTTTAAAGGCAGTTGGGTAATTTAAAATGAAAAGTTCATTCAATGCCTTCATAATAATAAAGGAAGAAATATTATTATCCTAAACTCTTAAAATTTCAACTAGAAAATAATGTCGCAAATTAACTTGATTTATAGGACAGACTCACTCAGTGGTCTTCTTTTTGAGGTTGTTACCCCTCCCAGTATTATTCAGAATTTAAGCATATTAGTCAAGTGCAAGAAGCTAGACTCAGGAAGACTACTTGTCAAAATGTACTTTGGTTCAATGTGAAAGACACTGTTCATTTATTTATGCCTAAAACATGGGAGTCTAGATGGAAATGGGTATCAGAAAGATTCATTGCCATGCAGAGTAACATAAAACTGAATTACAGATCAGAAAGATGAATTTGGACAATGGGAATGTCAACTGTATTTCTGGTAGATAAATGATAAAGGTAAGACATTATAAGTGCTGAGAAGGTATGTCATGAAGAAAATAATTATTTATAAAATGAAATATGCTTCTACATTTCATACATTATATAAAACTTTAATGGTATAAATATTTAATGATAGATAACTAGCAAAATTGGATTACATCTTGTTGCACATGAGAAGCGTACTGACATATATACCATTTTTAAGATCATTTTAAAGATAAATGTATATTCTGGTGATTTTAATAAACACAGATTGAACCTTTCTTAAACTGTTTTGCATCGGTTTGCGGGATACCATGCTATATAGACATAGGCACTGTGACAACTGGGAAATAAAAATGCTCCCAGTGCCCTGCAGGCATACGATCAAATACCCACATGCTCCACGTGATGCCTTGATGAGGTGATACCTTGGTAAAGGGCTCTGGTTTCATGTTCTTAAAATATATAAATAAGATCTTTTTAAGAAATGAGATTTCAGTGCTTAAATATTACACAAGATCAAGATTAATCAATGCCCCAGTAAAATGTCAAGGGAGCTCGCTTATTAAATATAAAAAACATGTATGTTTGAATTGTATACAAAATAGGAAAATTAATAGAATATAATTTAATTCCTAGGAGAATAACTAGGAGAGCAGGATAATATAGTATAAATAGTTTAAATTAATGCTGGCTTATACCAATGAGTCAATCTTTACCCCATACATTAAGCCAATTTCAAATTTTCTGCAATTAATTAAGACAGAATGTATATTTTAGTTTTAAACAATTTTATCTGTATAGCTATGAGGTTTCAGATAAGTATAGCCTATAATATAGTATATATGGAAGTATGATTATTCTCGTGTAGTATTTTTTACATAAGAACAGAAAAACAATATCCCCTTATGGTGGGCAATAATCATTGAAATTAATGATGAGTGGAAGTTATAAAGTTTTAGGAATTCTTTGGTAGCATTTCTTTAGGAAGAGCAGCAGTATTAAAGGTCAGGGCCTTTCACTGATTTATTTGCAGTATGTCCTTTTGGAAAGTCTAATGATACCTCAACCTCAATCCGCTCATGTGTCTGGGTTAAAGCCAAAAATAAGAGTGAATATATAATGTGAACATTGATGATAAGACATAAAAATCCTTACTGTTATCATAAAATAGTATTAGCAAGAAGTTCAACCTGATTACATGATGTTAAAAAATTTCTCAATGTAAAAATGTTAAAACAGAGGACTGCAAGAAAGATAAAAGAATGATGTCATTTTTTGTATATACTCTTTATTATATACAGGTAGAGAAGTAAATTTCTTTCTTAGGATTAAAAAAAACTCCCATTTCATAGAAAGAGAAAACAAACAACATTTTATAATGAATTTGCCATATTATCTCATTATTTATTACATTCCTTCAACTAAAATGGCCAGCTAACACTTGTTAGTTCGAGAATAGAAGAATATTTTACCTTTAAAAAGCCAAAGGCTTCATATAAGGGGGGTGGGGGGAGGAACTACAGAAATTAATCTAGACTTTATTCCGTACATTTATATTAGTGAATGATTTCTGATATAAAGATCATGGAATCTATAAAAATATTTTTGACAAATCAAGTAGATGTTTTGTAGTTCAGGCCAAGTACATCTCAATTTCATCACTGTCCTTGCATACTATATATTTCCCAGGAGCTGAAATCATTGCAGAATTTAATTGCCTGACAATTATTTCTATTTCATCAATTTTGTAGTTAAACTAATTATTTATATTATCAAAACAAATCAGCACCAGAGGCTAATTAAACTGGAGAGACCATCCTCCACTGTGCGCCGACCTACACATTAATAAGGTTTAGGTTAATGCTAACTACATAAGACATGAACATGTCCTTCAGGTGATAATTTTATAGGTTGGACTTAACAATTTAAACAGGTTTTAAACTCTTGTGGACATTATTACTGACTCTGAGCGATTAGGAATATTAGACCGTACCATTTTATACTCATAGCATCAGCTACGGACCCATTGCTGTTATTCACGAGATGGCAGCTCTGTTCATATGGCCATTAACACTCATAACACACTAGTTTATCCATTTTATAATTATTATTATTTAAAGAAATATAATGTGTAAAGTGTATAAGGAACTTGTGTGAGGGAATGCTCACATTAGATCACTTTTCAGTTTAAGAAGGATATGGTTAAGGGTATTTATTAAAACCTATTGAAAAGCAGGAATTAATTTAAATTATCTTAAAATGTGTGACTTTTGTTTTTGCTAAAACAATTTTAGCAGTTTTGTTTTTGCTAACACAATTCTCAAATGCTTCATCCCAACATATTCCAGAGGTTAATCTATTTATATGAAATGGTTTAATATTGTTACATAAAGACTCTTATATTGCTTTATAAAAAATACAAACTGTATTTTTCACAATAACTGTAGCCATGAATCAATGATAACTCACTGGTATAGGAAGAGATATCTGAGAATTATATTTTCCATCTACTAAATTCTAGGCATAACCAAATCTGATAAGAATATCTATTTATTGACCTTGTTTGTATTCCTTTTTTATACTTTGTCTTCTTCATTGTTGTTTTTTTTTCTTCATGTCTACCTTAAATCTATTGTATGGCAGCTTCAGTAAATTATCTTAATTTCTGTTTCCTGTGCAGAGAAACTTTTGAAAATGCTCAGAATTATTAGGCCATATCACCCTCCTTTTCTGAGAATAAATACCCCCAAGATGTTTAACTATGTTTATGTGTCAGCAAATTTTACTCTAGAGAAGGAAAAAATGACTAAGTAAAGGTAAGCCAGGGTCTCCCCTCCTGCATCTTAAAGAAATATGAGTTCTTAGACATGGAAGGTAAGAAGTTAATGCTATTTTAGTGATTTAGCACACTGTTATTAAATGCAAACTGAAAACATTAACTTATCGTGGAAGCTCTCTCAATTTAATATATATGTGCTCTAATTTATGTTACTTGGTCCTCTTTGAACATCATGGCTGACCTCCATAAGAGACCTAAAGGTCAGTGGGCAAATGCATTGTTTTTTTTACCATGTTCTCTCAATGTATTTTCTGTGCTTTTGTACTCCTTCTTAATTAAGGATACTTCCCTTGCTTTCTTATAAATATATCTTGCTCTTTGCTTGTTATAAAATTATACAACTTCACTCGTGACTTTTTTTAACTCAGTTTCATTGCCTTTTGTGTCATGTTACCTAAATTAGACCAAATCAAGCCTTACTACCTCCATGTTGCCAAATATGGGACAACATTAATTTCATAGAAATTTAGAATTGAATTTACATCTTGATGAGGAACATTGGAACACAACCACTTTATATTTGACAAGAGAAAGGGATTATTCATGTAAAACCCACTGTGCCCAAAACATTGTTTTACACCTATGGATGTTTACATATGAAAGATAGTAAGAAACAGATTAGTAATCACTGTGCAGCATTTCAGCATGCTACAACTGTATAGTAGAAGACTTCAAAATCATTCAGAGCAATCCACACTATCACAGGAGGTTTAGGATTCATATAATAGGAAAAGAAAGGAAAATACCATCTTCATCTTCACAGGTTTGAGTATTTCCTTTGCACTAGGTACTACGCTCAGCATTTTACATTGATATCTAGTCTGCTTTTGTTTTGTTTTGTTCTTTTCCTTTGCAACAGGTTTCCAAGACAGGCCTACAATAAGACTTTTGAAGGACTCAAATTTATACTATATGTGATTATGTTTTAACCATAGCTGCTTATTTGAATCTCAACTGAGAAATGCCAAAATATATGCTACGGACTGAATATTTGGGCCCCCCTCCCACCTCCAATTCATATGCTGAAACCTAATGCCCAGTGGGATGTTATTAGGAGGTGGGGCCTTTACAAAGTGCTCAGATGATGAGCACGAGGGCCTCACGCTTGGGATCAGTGCCCTGTAGTGAGAGGGACCCCTGAGGACTAGTCAGCCCCTTCTGACATGCGGGGCCACAGTGGAAAGACAGTCAGTCCATGAACCAGGAAGCTCGCTCTTGCCAGACACTGACACTGCTGGCGGGCTCATCTTGGCTTCCTAGCCTCCAGAACTGTGGGAAATAAGTTTCTGCTGCTTCTAAGCCACCTACTTTATGGCATTTTCGTTGTTGTGGAGGCCCAAACAAACTAAGCCAGTTCCAAACCAAACTACTGGCATGAGAAGTCGGTGGAACTGGGATAGGTTCCTCCCTAAATGATCGTCTCTGTGGCCAGGCTTAAAAATCATTGCCTAAACCTTTGGATACGTGAGCCAAAGGTTTTAATGTGCAACATCAGATTTTCATTGAACTACATCAAAAGTGTTCTAAAAATCTGTGTGAAATCTGTGAAGGAAGCAGGGCGGAGTTTGCACGTCAAATAATACTTTGGAGAATGAATGAAAGAAACTCTGCATCATCAGAGAAAGAGATGAAAATCACCTGCCTGCAAGTCTGAGGGGGAAAGTGTGATGGAGCCTGGTGAGCGGGGGCTGACGAAGACAGAAGGGCGAGAAGGGGGGGAGCGGGGTGCGAAGGAGCCAGTTCGGCACTCAGAGGTGGCCAGCGGCATTGGGTACTAGGGCCAGAGGGCCCTTATCTGCCAGCACAACAGCCACACGACAGTCCACTTCTGCACATCACCTGGCTCAAGTGATGCCCTGTCTTGCGATAAGACAGCCTTGAACCCACCTTAAGTACCCGCTATCAATTGTCTTTTTCAAAGATCCAGGATGCATATAAGCCCCCTGACTCAGAGGATGGTATCTAAAAGGACAGTAATTGTGTGGAATAGGAAGGCCCCAGTGCAGGCATCTGAGTGGGAACAGATCCTGTGAAAACCAACCTTATGAGAGAAATAATAGATTAATTTTTCTACAGAGTACTCGGACTCTATAGAATTATGTTCATAAAGCAAGCTTTGTGCCTGATATACATGATTTTAATTGTGCTTGCTCAGATGGACAGCAGAATTCATAACTTCAGAATGATCATTAAGCACCATCTGCAGTAAAGTTGGACTATAATACACTTTTGAAGATACAAGTGAGACTACTATCTTTTGTTAGAGTCTCTATAATAAAGTACATATATTTGCCTCCCTGTGTACATAATTAAATAAATATAATAAACAGTTTTAAATAACTGATAGTAGGAAGCTACTTATAGACCTAAAGAATTCTAAGAATTGTTCCTTGTACACCTATAACATATATAATCAGTTTCTCTCTTCCTACATTTGAAGTTATTACAACACATGTGCATGAAAATCAGTTGCTTTATCTTTGCTTCCTGATAATCTGTCAGCAGCAGCTGTTTTTCACCTTTTCACTTAAATCTGACATTACTTCAACCTTTTCTTCAAGGTTTTCTTGTCTTCAGCGGTGTAGGAA
The DNA here is from genome assembly GCA_029783875.1 of Phataginus tricuspis. NCBI lineage: Eukaryota > Metazoa > Chordata > Mammalia > Pholidota > Manidae > Phataginus > Phataginus tricuspis. The sequence goes on along the minus strand of JAQQAC010008719.1, from coordinate 6,732,522 downwards.
CAAGAATAATTTTCTTTAAATGCGTTGTTTTGTCACCTTCTTTGTATTCATGTACAGCTTGACTATTTTTCCTATTAGCTGATATTAGGAAATATATCTTCCACTATGACTTCATCTGAAATGATTCAGTAAGCAACAGTGTACTCCTAAAATCATGATCAGCACAATAGAAAAACACATGGATGCTCTTTCTACTCATATGTTTGAAAGTGGTTAAATTAGAGCCATTGTTTCAGGACACTGGAGAGGCAATGTCAATTAATGACCTTCAACCAGGTCTTGGTTGACCATTGTCCAGGAGCTAATTATTCAACTTAATCCATAAACTCCCCAACCATAAATGATCACTGTAAAGACTGTAGGAACCTAATGATTTGTCAAGTTAAGTGACAAGTGGATGTGACTTAAACCCTTGGTGATATAACTGGACTATTTATCCATAATCTCTGTCAGTCTACCTTTGAAACTGTAGACATGTAATACATACTAGCTCTTTCCAGTTGAAATCAGAAAAAAATTACTAAGTGGGCAATGAAAATGTAGGATATATCAAGAAACTTTTTTTTCTTTTTCTCAGCCAGAGGCTACCTGCTCCTGGTACATTTGTTTTTAGTTATGACTAAGAGAGGAACAAAACTGCCTGCAGGTCAGAAGGGAAATACTCCCACCTCTCTACCATCCTGAACTGAGAATCAATTAAGAAGATGCTGGAAATAGACACATGACTATAAACAGGTTTTTTAGTGTAGGCATCACTGAAGTACAGAGTCTGACTTATGACCAGGCTCCTAAATATTCTGCAAACTCCAGATCTTGGAATGGGCCAGCCAATGGCTATTTCCTGTGGCTCACGGCTGTGGTCCACAATGTAGAGGCCAGAAGCAAGATCAGAGTCCATCCTTTTTTGAAGCCAGGCTGCGCCAGATCTGCTAAGATTATGTCATGCTCAAATGACTCACTCATGCCCTAGTACTGTTCCTCGTATAGAGCTAAATTGTTCATTGATCACCAAATTACTCTAATTAAAACATCATCTGTTTAGTCTTGTCCATGAAAATCAGTAAAAAAAACAAAAAATAAAAAAATAAAACTGCCTCTTATTTCACTTCAGACAAGTTATGCCTGAGGACTTAAAGTAAAATCATGGCATTGGCAAAATAGTCCCTTCGGACCCAGGTCCCTCCACAAGATGAAGACAGAATCATTTTTCTGCCTTATGTAATTAATGGAGTAAAAGTCCTGGAAGGACGGATATTTCCACAGTGAAAGGACCCATGGGGACACTAGCAAAATAAATGAAAAAGACTCACATTAAAGCACATAGTCATGAAATTTAAAATCACCGGGATAAAGAGACGATCCTGCAATTCTGAAGTGAGAAAAAAGCTAGCCGCTTTAAAAAAATAAATTCAGGAATCAGACCAGCATCAGACTTCTCAACAGCAAAACTCAGAAAGGACACAATGGAACAGTGCATGATTACAAAGTTTTTATTTCCACAGAAATTAATAATCATTGACATTACAATTAATTCTGAAGCAGTAAGTCAGGACAGAACACCTTCAAACATGCAAACTCATAAAAATGTGACCTTCCATACTCTATCAGGAAGCTTCTACAGAATGTTCTCCATCAGAGCATTGGGTACAGCAAGGAAGAGAAAATATATGTTCAGGAAATAGTTGAACTAACACTTTTGAGAGGCCACAGGTATCTTCCAGATGATGATGATGAAAGGGAATTTTAGGATGACAGCTAGATAACAGGCCTACACAGTAGATATGTGTAAATTAGAACAGAAAGGCGGAATTCTCCAGAAGGGATATTTTGACAAGAAGTAACCACAAAGAAATAAAACTGAAAGATTATTTGTTGTGTCTGAACACATTGAAGGGAGGTGTATTTTTATGAGAGAGTTTAAGTCCAAATTAGAGAAAGGTACTAGAAAAGAAAGGAAATTAATAAAAAATAAGGCACCTATTAAGGCAAGGAGACCATTCATTATTTTTTTATTAAGGTATTATTAAAATACACTCTAATGAAGGTTTCACATGAGAAAACAATGTGGTTACTACATTTACTCATATTATCAAGTCCCCACTCATACCACAATGCAGTCACTGTCTGTGCGTGTAGTAAGATGCCACAGATTAACTGTTTGCCTTCTCTGTGCTACACTGTTTTCCCTGTGATCCCCCACACCAAGTGTACTAAACAAAATACTCCTCAACCCCCTTCACCCTCCCCCCCGAACCGCCCTCCCACACCCCTCCCTTTTGGTAACCACTAGTTCATTCTTGGAGTCTCTGAGTTTGCTGCTATTTTGTTCCTTCAGTTTTGCTTCATTGTTTTGCTCCACAAATGAGGGAAATCATTTGGCACTTGTCTTTCTCCACCTGGCTTATTTCACTGAGCACAATATCCTCCAGCTCCATCCATGTTGTTGCAAATGGTAGAACTTATTTCTTTCTTATGACTGAGTAGTATTCCATTGTGTATATGTACCACCTCTTCTTTATCTATTCATCTACTGATGGACACTTAGGTTGCTTCCATTCTTAGCTATTGTAAAAAGTGCTGCAATAAACATAGGGGTGCATATGTCTTTTTGAATCTGACAAGTTGTATTCTTTGGGTAAATTCCAAGGAGTGGGATTCCCGGGTCAAATGCTATTTCTATATTTAGTTTTCCGAGGAACCTCCATATTGCTTTCCACAATGGTTGAACTAGCTTACATTCCCACCAGCAGTGTAGGAGGGTTCCCCTTTCTCTGCATCCTTGCCAGCATTTGTTGTTCTTAGTCTTTTGGATGCTGGCCATCCTTACTGGTGTGAGGTGATATCTCACTGTGGTTTTAATTTGCATTTCCCTGATGATTAGTGATGTGGGGCATCTTTTCATGTGTCTGTTGGCCATCTGAATTTCTTCTTTGGAGAACTGTCTCTTCATATCCTCTGCCCATTTTTTAATAGGGTTATTTGCTTTTTGGGTGTTGAGGTATGCAAGTTCTTTATATATTTTGGATGTTAACCCCTTGTCTGATATGTCATTTACAAATATATTCTCCCGTACTATAGGATGCCTTTTTGTTTTGTTCATGGTGCCCTTTGCTGTACAGAAACTTTTTAGTTTGATGTAGTCCCATGAGTTCATTTTTGCTTTTGTTTCCCTTCCTCGAGGAGATGTGTTCAGGAAGAAGTTGCTCATGCTTATATTCAGGAGATTTTTGCCTATGTTGTCTTTTAAGAGTTTTATGGTTTCATGAATTACATTCAGGTCCTTGAACCATTTTGAGTTTACTTTTGTGTATGGGATTAAACAATAATCCAGTTTCATTCTCTTGCATGTAGCTGTCCAGTTTTGCCAACACCAGCTATTGAAGAGGCTTTCATTTCCCCATTGTATGTCCATGGCTCCTTTATCATATATTAATTGACCATATATGGTTGGGTTTATATCAGGGCTCTCTAGCATGTTCCACTGGTCTATGGGTCTGTTCTTATGCCAGTACCAAATTGTCTTGAGAACTGTGGCTTTGTAGTAAAGCTTGAAGTTGGGGAGCATAATCCCCCCAGCTTTATTCTTTCTTCTACAGATTGCTTCAGCTATTTGGGGTCTTTTTGGTTCCATATGAATTTTAGAATGATTTTCTCTAGTTCATTGAAGAATGCTGTTGGTATTTTGATAGGAATTGCATTGAATCTGTAGATTGCTTTAGGCAGGATGGCCATTTTGACAATATTAATTCTTCCTATTCATGAGCATGGGATGTGTTTCCATTTATTGGTATATTCTTTAATTTCTCTCATGTGTGTCTTGTCGTTTTCAGAGTATAGGTCTTTCACTTCCTTGGTTAGGTTTATTCCTAGGTATTTTACTCTTTTTGATGCAACTATGAATGGAATTGTTTTCCTGATTTCTCTCTCTGCTAGTTCATTATTAGTGTACAGGAATGAGATTTCTGCATATTAATTTTGTATTCCACAATTTGCCGAATTCAGCTTTTAGATCTAATAGTTTTGGAGTGAATTCTTTAGGGATTTTTTATGTACAATATCATGTCATCTGCAAACAGGGATGGTTTAACATCTTCCTTGCCAATCTGGATGCCTTCTATTTCTTTGTGTTGTCCGATTGCCATGGCTAGGACTTCCAGTACCATGTTGAATACAAGTGAGGAGAGTGGGCATCCTTGTCTTGTTCCCGATCTTATGTGAAAAGTTTTCAGCTTCTCGCTGTTAAGTATAGTGTTGTCTGTGGGTTTGTCACATGTGGCTTTTATTATGTTGAGGTACTTGCCCTCTATACCCATTTTGTTGAGAGTTTCTATCATGAATAGATGTTGAATTTTGTAGAATGCTTTTTCAGCATCTATGGAGATGGTCATGTGGTTTTTGTCCTTTTTGTTGATGTGGTGGATGATGTTGATGGATTTTTGAATGTTGTACCATTCTTGCAACCCTGGAATAAATCCTACTTGATTATGATGGATGATCTTTTTGATGTATTTTTGAATTCGGTTTGCTAATATTTTGTTGAGTATTTTTGTATCTATGTTCATCAGGGATATTGGTCTGTAATTTTCTTTTTTTGTGGTGTCTTTGCCTGGTTTTGGTATTAGAGTGATGCTGGCCTCATAGAATGAGTTTGGAAGTATTTCCTCTTCTACTCCTTGGAAAACTTTAAGGAGGATGGGTATTAGGTCTTCACTAAATGTTGGATAAAATTCAGCAGTGAAACCATCTGGTCCAGGCATTTGTTCTTATGTAGGTTTTTGATTACCAGTTCAATTTCGTTGCTGGTATTTGATCTGTTCAGATTTTCTGTCTCTCTGTGTCAGCCTTGGAAAGTTGTATTTTTCTAGAATGCTGTCCATTTCTTCTAGGTTATCCAGTTTGTTAGCATACAATTTTTCATAGTATTCTCTCATAATTCTTTGTATTTCTGTGCTGTCCATAGTGATTTTTCCTTTCTCATTTATGATTCTGTTTATGTGAGCAGACTCTCTATTTTCTTAATAAGTCTGGCTAGAGGTTTATCTATTTTGTTTATTTTCTAAAAAGAACAAGCTCCCGCTTTCATTGATTCTTTTTATTGTTTTATTCTCCATTTTATTTATTTCTGCTCTAATCTTTATTATGTCCCTCCTTCTACTGACTTTGGGACTCATTTGTTCTTCTTTTCCTAGTTTCATTAATTGTGAGTTTAGACTGCTCATATGGGATTGTTCTTCTTTCCTGAGCTAGGCCTGTATTGCAATATACTTTCCTCTTAGCACGGCCTTCTGTGCGTCCCACAGATTTTGTGGTGTTGAATTATTGTTGTCATTTGTCTCCATATATTGCTTGATCTCTGTTTTTATTTGGTCATTGATCCATTGATTATTTAGGAACATGTTATTAAGCCTCCATGTGTTGGGGGATTTTACATTTTCTTTGCATAATGTATTTCTAGTTTCATACCTTCGTGGTCCGAGAAACTGGTTGGTACAATTTCAATATTTTTGAATTTACTCCAGCTGTTTTTGTGGCCTAGCATATGATCTATTCTTGAAAATGTTCCATGTGCACTTGAGAAGAATGTGTGTTTTGCTGCTTTTGGGTCTAGAGTCCTGTAGATATCTGTTAGGTCCATCCGTTTTATTGTGTTGTTCAGTGCCTCTGTCTCTTTACTTATTTTCTGTCTGGTTGATCTGTCCTTCTGAGTGAGTGGAGTGCTGAAGTCTCCTAGAATGAATGCATTGCATTCTATTTCCCCTTTTAATTCTGTTGGTATTTGTTTCACATATGTAGGTGCTCCTGTGTTGGGCACACGGATATTTATAATGGTTATATCTTCTTGTTGGATTGACCCTTTCATCATTATGTAATGTCCTTCTTTGTCTCTTGTGACTTTCTTTGTTTTGAAGTCTATTTTGTCAGATACAAGTACTGTAACTCCTGCTTTTTTCTCCCCTTTAGTTGCATGAAATGTCTTTTTCTATCCCTTCACTTTTAGTCTGTATATATCTTCGGGTTTAAAGTGAGTCTCTTGTAGGCAGCATATAGATGGGTCTTGTTTTTTTATCCATTCTGTGACTCTATGTCTTTTGATTGGTGCATTCAGTCCATTTACTTTTAGGGTGAATATGGATAGGTATTTACTTATTGGCATTGCAGGCTTCAGATTCGTGGTTACCAAAGGTTCAAGGTTAACTTCCTTACTATCTAAGAGTCTGACTTAACTCACTTAATATGCTAATACAAACACAATCTAAAGGTTGTTTATTTTTTTCTTTTTCCTCCTCCTTTTTCTTCCTCCTCCATTCTTTATATATTAGGTATCATATTCTGCACTGTTTGTCTATCCCTTGATTGACTTTGGGGATAGTTAACTTAATTTTGCATTTGCTTAGTAATTAGCTGTTCTACTTTCTTTACTGTGGTTTTCTTACCTCTGGGGACAGTTATTAAACCATAGGAACACTTCCATCTAAAGAGTCCATCCAAAATACACTGTAGAGATAATTTGTGGGAGATAAATTCTCCCAGCTTTTGTTTATCTGGGAATTGTTTAATCCCTCCTTCAAATTTAAATGATAATCTTGCCAAATAGAGTAATCTTGGTTCAAGGCCCTTCTGCTTCATTGCATTAAATATATCATGCCACTCCCTTCTGGCCTGTAAGGTTTCTGTTGAGAAGTCTGATGATAGCCTGATGGGCTTTCCTTTGTATGTGATCTTATTTCTCTCCTTGCCTGCTTTTAATTGTCTGTCCTTATCCTTGATCTTTACCATTTTAATTACTATATGTCTTGGTGTTGTCTTCCTTGGGTCCCTTGTGTTGGGAGATCTGTGCACCTCCACGGCCTGAGAGACAATCTCCTTCTCCAGATTGGGGAATTTTTTAGCAATTACCTCCTCAAAGACACTTTCTATCCCTTTTTCTCTCTCTTCTTCTGGTACCCCTATATTGCAAATATTGTTCCGTTTGGATTGGTCACACAGTTCTCTCAATATTCTTTTATGCTTAGATATTCTTTTTTCTCTCTGTGCCTCAGCTTCTTTGTATTCCTCTTCTCTAGTTTCTATTTCATTTATCTCTCCTCCACCCTATCCAATTTGCTTTTAATATCCTCCATTGTGCTCTTCAATGATTAGATCTCCAACGAGAGTTCATTCCTGAGTTCTTGAATGTCTTTCCGTACTTCCATGAGCATGTTAATGATTTTTATTTTGAACTCCCTTTCAGGGTGAGTCATGAGGTCGATATCACTTAAATCTTTCTCAGGATATGTATTAATATACTCTGAACCATGTTCCTTTGGTGTTTCATATATGCATATGGCACCCTCTAGTGCCCAGAAGCTCTACTCTCCGTAGCTGCTCAGCCCCTGAAGCAAAGTCGGGGGTCACAGGGGAGTGGTATTGGTGCCTGGGGGCAGGAAAGAGCTGTTTCCTGTTTCCCGGCTACTCTGCCTGTCTCCACTGTCTGAACCAGTGGGCCAAGCACACAGGTATAAGCCTCTATGCTTTGCAATTGTAGTTGCTGTAGACAGATCTTCTTTCTGGCTGGGCTAATGTCAGGGTAGGGTTTGTTGGTTTGCGAGCCAGGTGGGGCTGGCCAAGAGATAGTCACAATAGGCTGCCTATCATGAAGGGGGTTCTTGGAGTTGTGTAGGCAGCCAGAGAGCTGGAGCACCTGAAGATCGTGAAAGCTCCAACCTGCTGGGCAGAGTGTGCCTGGACAATTTTGTCTACCTCTCCTTTCTCTTGGGTGGTAAGCTCTGGGCAATCCTTGCCCCTTTTAGCAGCCCTCTTGCTAAGGGCTTCCTTGTTAGGAAGTCTCTCAGACTGCCCACCTTTCTTTTGTCCCAGAGTAGCCAGATATGGATCCCTGCTTTCCACAAGCAGCTGGAACCTCAGTCTCTCCAGGAATTCTGCCTGTCATATCTTTCCAACCCCCTAATTACAAGAGTATCATTCAAGCACCATGAAATGTAGGTTTGTGCTCCCAGAGCAGATCTCCAGAGTTAGGTATTCAGCAGTCCCGGGTCTCCACTCCCTCCCTGCTCCATTTCTCTTCCTCCCACTGGTGAGCTGGGGTGGGGGAGTGGCTTGGGTCCTGCTGGGCCACAGCTTTAGTATATTACCATTTTCTGTGAGGTCTGCTCTTGCCTCCAGGTGTGTGCAGTCTGGCGCAGTCCTCTTTCCTGTTGCTCTTTTAGTAGTTGCATCAGCTATGTTTTTGTATTATACGCAGTTTTAGGAGGAAGCCTCTGTCTCTCCTTTCATGCTGCCATCTTCCAACAGATTTAAAATAATAAAAATCATACATTGTTTGCTGTCACAATAGAATTAATCTAGAACTCAACGCCAGAAGATGGCTGGAAAATCCCAATACTTGGAGAATAAATAACACACTTCAAAATAATACATGGTTCAAAGAGTAAATCTCAAGAAATATAAATTCTTGAATATTTATAAATATTCAAATTTCATTTGAACAAAATAAAATTGAAAATATAATTTATCAAAATTTGTAGGATGTAGTAAAAGAAGTGCTTAGAGAGAAATTTGTAGTATTTTTCTTGTCTTGATATTTGGTGTTGGGTGGGAGAACAAGAGATGAATAGACAGAACACAGGATTCTTAGGGCAGAAAAAATATCCTGAATGACACTATAATAATGGATATATGACATTATACATTTATCCAAACCCATGGATTGTGCAACACCAAGCTTGAACTGTAAGGTAAACTGTGGACTTTGGGTGAATATGATGTCTCAATGTAGTTTCATCCTTGGCAAAATATGTACCATTCTGGTGAATAATGTGTTGATATTGGGGGAGGCTATGCATGTGTGGGAACAGAAGGTATATGGGAAATCTGCGTCTTCTTAACTGTGTCATAAATCTAAAATTGCTCTTAAAATGTCTTTAGTAAAATGATGGAAGGATGAGTTGAATATGAAATTGAAATTTATATTGAAAGTCTCATAAATTTATATGTTGGAAAGGGGATGGTAAGAGAATTAAACACACAGAGAATCAAACAGTGAGACAATCTGCTTATAAGAAGATGCCCATTCTTCACAGCTGGCCCCCACCTCAACTTTTATTGATTCACCCCTTTACTCCTATTGTCCCAGGTCCTCAACCTTCCACTGACACTAGGAAGGGGCCTATCTCTGAAAACACTGTCTTAAATACAGCTAGTCTCTCAACTATGACATTCCTTTACTGTAATTTAAAACAGTAATGACCATACTCTAACAGCAAGACACTTCCCTTTTCTTAAAATTTATCAAAGTTAAAATTCAGTAATCCACTAAGTACATTTTGTGATAGAAATCTCTGACTCACAAATGATTTTTACAACAGTGTGCATTTCCATAGGAAATGATAAAGTAGACTTAGGTATTATCTATACTTAATTTCCCTGATTCTCATCCAATAATAGAATTGAATTCAAGCAAAGAGTATAAATCAGAGATTCTTGGGATCAGTTACTGGTTTATCCTTAAGAATTATGTCACCTTGGAAAGCAGCAAGTTATTTTACCTTCTCTGAAGAGTATTTACTAACTTACTCTAAGATGACATCATAATTATAATTTATCCCAAAAGGTACTTACATTTATTAAAATAACTTTAACAACTTTAAAGAACTCAGTAAGAAATTTAAAGAAATTTAATAAGAGATATAAATTATATAAATTTTTTAGATCATTTTGTACTTGCTTATTTCCTATGAAAGGGATAGCTTTTTACTCCAAATAATATTTTTATATAATAAATTATCTTCAAGACAGAAAAAAAATAAAGCACATATGTATGTGTATGTGTGTGTGTATATATATATATATATATTTTTTTTTTTTTTAATTAATGAGGAAAGCTTGTTCACCAAGCAGAATTTATAGCTACTCCTAACATTCGACATAGTCAGGAGGGTCGATGGGCACATGGTGTAACGATGATAGCTCTCAAGAAAACTGTCCTTAGAAGTAAAATACAGAATCAGTTGAGGCACTTATAAACACTTGCCTAGCACTTTCTTGTGCAGAGTACATACTCATTAACTATGCAGTAATTGATTGGACATTTTAAGAATTAGTGAAATATTAGAACATACATAAAACAAATTGTGTCGATTCCATTTCTACTCATTCAACCAACAAATATTGATGTTCTGACATTGCATTAATTGCTATGATACAAACACGAATATGACTCATACTTTGGTTTCAAGGAACTCTCAGTCAAGGGAGAGTTTGAAATATTAAATATAATATAGCACACCAATTTTCTTATTGGTCAGTTAAGATAAACATAAGTTTACCTTGAAGGCTGAAGGTGAAATACTTGTATTAACAGGAAAAAGACAAACTCTCCACAAATCAGCAATCTATTAGCAGGAATTTCCTGAGAAAAGCAACTTCTAAGATATATAATAATGTTGACTGATTCAGACCAATATTTTGTAACCTGTGTATCTATAGTACTGTATTGATTTTCAATATGCACAACCAAGACCAAGGAGCATATCTAGACACTCAAGTACTTTCTGAATCATCTTGGATTGATTAGATGTAATAGAGCTCATGAATAATTGAGAGGCATGCCAGAACTGTGTCGTGCTTTATCACTGGATCTCCACTGAAAGGGATAAGAATCACAGTGAATGGGACATGTAATGTAAACATAACAAAGCCTTACATTCCACCCCCACCACTTCCCTGCCTTGCTTAAAATCCTTAAAGGATTCTTATTGTCTTTAAAATAAAAGTAGGTGGACACTTTCTAGTATGATTTACAATGTCCTGCCTGATCTGAAATTACTCCAGCCTCACCTTCCTCCAGCCTACTTGATTTCATTCTTGTTCTTTCTGTTCTCCATCTCAAATAACAGATTTTAGTCCATTTTCTTGCCATAATACGTTTTGCTACAAGCTCATATACCCAGTTTCTTCTGACTGGGATGCTCTTTACCTGTTCTTCATTTCACTTTACTCCTGGTTATCCACTTAAAACCATGTGAATGCACTATTATTCACCCATAAACATGGTGCATCTCTTGGTCACAGGCCTTTTGCACATGCCTTCTAGACCATCTAAATACTTTTCTAAACACTCCATATCCCTCTTCATCTAGGTTTCTCCAATCATCCCATATCAGCCATTCCTTTTCAAAGAAGTCTTCCTTGACTTCCCTGATTAAGTCAAATTTGTTCATGGGCATTACAAACCAATGTTAGGCCTTGACAAGAAAACAATTGATTGGATGGAGAACAGAAATAAACATATTTTTAAGGAAAAATTTTGGACTTTGTCTTGGAAGAGAGGCTGTTCAGGCTTTAGAACTGTGTTTTTCCTTGAGCAATTCATAGAATTATACAAACACATCTATTGATAAAAGGCAATGAAATTCTTAAATATCTCTGTAGTAGTTTTCATCACCAAAATATAAGTAACATAGTCACAGTTCGACAGATACAATTTTTTAGTGGGATGAGAATTGTTGAAACCCATAATAACATTCCCAGATTATTCTGGTGAGGATGGCTCTGAAGCATTAAGTGATATTTTTAGAAATATTTAGAAATTTGGCTATGTATGTTAACCTTGAATTATAAGTACTTTTCATCATAAGAAGAATGTTTATATTGGTCATATAGATTTATGGAATTATAGAACTGCTAGTGACCTTACAAATTATTAATTTCAGCCTCTTATTCAGACTACATAATTTACATATGTGAAAAATAAAATTCAGGATTTCTAGTCAACTAGCTAAAGGTCTTACAACTAAAGAAATCTTAATAGGAAGCTAGACTTCTTGATTGACTCTCCAACCTTTCTTTCTTTGTGGAAAACTTTTCTATCTTAGATTCAATAGGCCCATTACAAAAGAACTGTTTGTTTACTATGTGAAAGGTTGCTCATGTATGTATACAGGCAAAATTGTATGTGGAAAGTGCTTGATATACAACTTTTTTTTTTAATTTTACTTCAGTGAATATATATGTTGAGATCATTTTTTCCTTTTAAATGTGATATCCACAATATTTTTAGTTAAGGACTCAAAGATTTTTGGTGTCCATTAAAAAAGAAGTAATACAAAGAAGATACAATCTTACTAAAATATCTTGTTTTACTTAATTGGTACTATTGCTCAAATAAAAAGATTTTAACTACATATATGTGTGTGTTCTTGTGCTTTACTCTACCATCAATAAATTTATGTTCATTATTTAGTTCAGTTCTTACCTATATGTTTATTTTTGTGAGGAGATGACATTGGACGAAAAATAAAATGATAAACTTTTTCTCAAAAATTATATATATGCATGTGAGATTCATATTGAAAATATACATTGAAATTTTGAGTAAAAATTGGAATATACAAGTATGAAAATCAGAGAAAGGAGATTAGAGTTGAAGTACAAATTTGGAGATTCATCAGCATATAAATTGCATATGGTAACTCAGAGTGAATATGAAGAAAAGAGGGCTTAGTAGTGAGATTCCTATAATTCTAAAATATCATGATAATCACAAATAGTTGTCATTCAACAAAAAGTTCATGGACCTCTAAAGCTCAAAGACCAATAGCTTTTTGTGCCCAAGGTATCTCAGTGGCTTTCATCTAAAAAGTGGCTTTCATCTAAATGAGAAAAGCCTTGGGACTTCAGCTAGCCAAAGATTGACTGAATGTAGCCAACATGGTAAGGGGCTCACAGATATTTTGATATGGCCACTTGGTTCTTAGGAACTGAAGTTGTTTTAAGGAGTTCATAAGTTTGTTCAAGGAAAATAAAGCAAACCTATAGACAACAGTTCATCCATTTTGATTTAATTTAATATAACACCACAGGTACTATTCAGAACAAGTAATAAGTGTCACTCAAAAATTAAAATGACAGTCAATGTATTATATCACAAATATCTACGACTAAAAGCAATATGATAATGTTAGTGAGAGTACACAGTATAATGGTTAAAAGTAAATGTTCTGGAATCATTCAGAGGAAGTTTCTATTTCCAGTTTCTCAACGCAATCTCTGTGTGATCCCATGAAATTCCCTTCATTTCTCTAAACTTGTTTCCTTGATTAAATAGAGCCCCGCTCATGAAGATTTGATGAGGATTAAATGAAATAATGACTGAAAAGCGATCAGCACAATACCTAGCTGTGTTAGTCAGATACAGACTCCTAAAGGTATCTTATGTCCTACGCTCTGGAACCTGTGAATGTTACCTTACTCGGCAAAAGGAACTTTGCAAAGGTGATTAAGTCAAGGTTCTTGAAACGGGAAGGCTATTCTAGGTTATCTTGTGGGTCCTGTGGCATGGCAAAGGTGCTGAGAAGAAGAATGCAGGAGGGTCAGTGTTAAGGAAGGAAGTGTCAGGATAGAAGCAGAAGTTGAAGTAATTCAGGGTCACTAGTTCAAGCAATGAGGGCAACCTCTAAAAGCTAGTAAAGGCATGGATTCCTCCTTAGAAGCTCCAAACGGGACATGACTTTGCTGACCCACTTTAAACTTCTGACATTCCAAACTATAAAATGATATAACTTTTAAAATATAATTTAAAAAACTTTTATACTTACTATATATTTACTGTAATCAACCATCTTAATTTTTTTGTATAGATTCTAATTTCTATCTGGTAACATTATCATTTAGCCTAACTAACTTGCTTCAATATTCATGTAGTGCAGGCTGACGGTAGACTCTCTGAGCTTTTATTCATAAGAAAATATCTTCATGTTGCCTTTGTTTTGAACGATATTTGAAAGAAACTTATTTCTGGACTTTGAATTCTATTTCAACATTTTTTTTCCTTTAGCCCTTAGTGATGTTAGTTCATTTTTTATTTTACAAAGTATGAGGCCATAGTTATCATTGTTCCTGATGCATATGGTACGTTATTCCTTTTTGCCTGCTTTTAAAATGTTCTTTATATTTGGCTGCCAACACTTTGACTGTGTTGTGTTTATGTGTGCCTTATTTTGACTTTACCTTGCTTGGTGGCTGTTGTGATACTTTAATGTACATGTTGATATTTTTTCTCAAATTTGAAAAAAGTTATTTGCCTCACATGCTTTCTTTTCCCTTCTGGGATTCCAATGACACACATATTAGACTTCTTGATATTGTTCCGCAGGTCCTTTCCCATGACCAGAGAAGTTCTCCAGCAGAAAACAGACACAATTGTGAGGTTCGTCTCTTGTGTTTCTCACAACTGTGTGCCGTTTTTTAAATTCTGAACCTGTTTGGTCTGGTCTTATAGTGGTTCCCCATAGGATAGCTATCCAATGGTAGTTCTGTCATGGATAGAAGTGGAAATTATGTATATAACCAATTTCTGTTCTCCTATTTAGTGATTATTTTTCCTTATTTGAAATATCACACAAATTTGCATTTTTACTGTGTTTTCTATATAATAGGAGAGAAAAGAGAAAATTAAGAAAAGATTTTTAATAATCCTTCACAGTGGAATGAGCTTAGTATTGTTTTAAAGTGCTCTAGCTTTTATTAATAATGATTAAATATGAAACCAAAGAAAATTAAGAACTATCAGTATTTCGTATGCTTATGCTAATACTGATACAGTGACCATTGGCAATGTACTCTTTGTTGGATTTTATATTTTCAAAACTCCAAACTGTGAATGCATTCTGTTTTCAACTATCTGCCAAAAGCATAAATAGTTGGGCTTTAAAATGACACCCAGCTACATCTCTATTTGTCTGAATAAATGTCTGCGTGTGATATGTTTATAACTGTTGGAACACTCTTTTTCTTCACTCTGACAGTTCTACAGCGATACAGTATATCACTATATAGAATTTAAAGCATGTTCAACACTTTGTGCTAAGGCATTGCTGCTTCAAATTGCTTACAATGTGATCCCCTCTGCCTACTGAATCTACTATAACCAACATTACCTGTTGCGTTAAACTGTGTAGCTGAATTAGAGGTAAACACAAAATTTTCTAAGCTCAGATGTAAATGTATTTGTATCAGATAAGCAAAATGCAGTGACTGAAAGGTAAAGAAAAAAGGTTCTATGAGTAAAATAAAATACAATATAGATACATACAAATATACTATCCAGAATTGGGAAACATAAACTGACAATTATACAATGGGTTGTTTTTTATAAAACAACTTTAAAAAATAGAAATACACTTAAATAGTAAGAGTTAAAAATACAAATGACTATTAGTTTCCTGACTTGGAAGTGTATTGATGTATATATATGAAATTTCTGTTTACTTTGAGAAGATAAAAAAAGTAATTAAATATGGTGCTTGAGAAAGCTCTCGAGAGGCACTTCTTTTAGTAGGGTTGATTTCACCCATTTCTAAGATCTAGACCAGGATCTTCCTATTTATTAGATGCTGAAGTTTAAACTAGTCTGAGAAAGCCTGCCAAAAATCATGCCAGAAAACAAATCATATTTTCTAGGGGAAAGTATCTTATAATTCTCCTTTATCCCTCATACTTATCATCATTTGATTACAATAGAAACCATCCTTTATCAAACACTTTGATTAATTGAAAATAAATGGAAGAATAACACAGGAAATCATGAATAATAATATATGCATGTATTAGACACTTGTTTTGACATATACCATGTAAGTACACATTATAGTTTTTTTCTTCTTTTTCTTCAGTTTGTAGCTAAGACTTTTTCTTATGGCAACAGTCTTCTGATTAGAGTTCCATACAGTTCTTAACAACTAAAAACTCCATCATGAACCTACTATAATTTCTAGTTTATTTTAATTTTAGTTAGAAAAAAAATGTAAATCAGGAAATCCTGAGTGCAGATGCCTTCTAAACATAATTTTTTCAGTCATTTGCACATAATGTAATAGTCATAATTTTAACAGCAAAACTTTAAGTTTATAAATGTAAGACCAACAATTATAGAAACAAAACCATATTTATTGTGTATTCATATTTTCTTAGTCTATATAGTATTTATGAAAGCACAAATTACTGTAACAAGAACACCTTGGACGAACAAATTTGTAACACTCATTTGAATCTTGATAGGAGCAGAAATGTGTATTCTTACCAGATATTAGCATCCTAGTTACAAATGTTCATACTCCTATAGATACAAATTTTATGTTTTTCTCTAGGAATGAAGGGTGTTGATTAAGTTGGAGATTCATTTACGCAGGGGCAAATTAAGAAAGCTTCTATGATAGAGATTTAATGTCAGTTACCCTATTAAGTGCAAGCTCTATAAGGGCAGGGATCTTGTCTGTGTTATTCGGTGCTCTCTCTCCAGTGTGCAGCATCGTGCTTTGTGACTAGGAAAAAATCTATATACATTTAAGGAATAAAAGCCGTTTATACAACACAGACACACACACACACACACAGACACACACACACACACACACACACACACAATGTAGATACCAAACAAAAATATTCAAAGTCACATAAAATCAAATAATTATTTTAAGAAATATGTAATGGTGAAATTGACAAAATTTAGAAAATGATAATAATATTTAATGAAATAAGAGTGATGGGATAAGCACGCTTGAGAATTATTGGGAGAAAAGTAAACTGATACACTGATTCAGAAGGTCACAATTTTGTAATATATGCGCAAAAGCCTAAAAAACATTAAGATATCCTAAATTCTTTAGAGATATATTTAAAAATTAATGTATCAAAATAGTTTTTACAGGCATATTCATGTCAGTAAAAAAAATTGTGAATTGTCTAAATACCTAATAAGAGATTAATTAAACAAATAATGCAATGTCTATATAATGGAATATTATGCAGGCATTTATATCATATATTCTTACACTATTAAAGGTATGGAAATACTTAACGGAAATGGAATTCTAAACTGTACATTTAGAAAATCCAGTTGTTATAAAACACGCACATACAGAAAAGAAACAAAAACATATAGAAACCTATATCTATTTGGGGAGAAAAAGGCTTTGGAGAACTTTGTTTTATTCTCTTTTCTTCCTTTTATTTCTCTCTCTCTTTTTTGTAATGAATATACTGTTTACAAAACAGGACACAAATTGCCTTAAAGGTCTTTTGATTTCAATTCCTGTATCAATTTTTTGTACTTTCAAAATATCACCAGAAAAACTAATCTTGATTGTTATATTTAGTGAGTTGGAGAGAGGGTGTGAAGTTTTGTACACAGTAAAATGCTTGCCTACCATGACTTTGCTTAAATTCCAGGGTGTCACATTTGATAGCAGTAAAAAGAACATTAGTGATGCCCTAATTAAACCTCCATCTTTAAGTGGCCATGCACTATTTCCACATTAAGCTTTCCATGAAAACGTGTTTCAAACTTGGCATGCTCTTGTACTTGTTGGGGAAACAAGAACAGGAATGTAGAAAATAATACAAATTAATGGGCCAATATTCTTTACTCTAACAAGCATTTACATTTTAAAACAATGTCAGTAAACTGAATATTTATTAGGCATTAAAACCTAATACACTGACTGTTCATGACCGTTTGACAATAGTTTTCACATGGAAAGTGAGTTTTTTCAAAGGAAGTTCAATTACGGAAAGAGAAAATAAATGAGAACATCTTACACTGGATTATTAAAGCTTCATTTTGCTGTATTATGTTTTTCACTTGAGGTGTTTACTGTTAAGGCACGTGTTTTCCAGGGTTCAATAGCCACCCTATACTTCATAGCCTCCTTTGCATTTACATTGAAAACATATGACTGGAAAATGAAAGGTAGACTTCCAGGCCCACCTATAAAGGCTCTGTAGCAATGTCTCCATTCTTTATTTTCTCCTTGAAGAGTCATTGTAGGTCACATTAAGGATGACAGGGTTATTAAATGCCAGGAATTTGAATTGAATCTTCAAATCACTTTTTGTATAAGAACTTCTCAGGGAAGCTGTGCAACCAGGAATAACCACACTGGATTTTGCATGAGTAAGACTAACACAGAGGTTTTGAGCTTATGTATTGCAGCAGCCAGCATGAATCACATTGACTAATACAAAAACAGTACTTTGAAGTGAGATGCTAACCTAAAAATTAGAATATGGAACATTAGCTTTGTAGTGGTTATGTTAAAAAGCAAGTTGGTCAGTTGGTGATTGCAGTAAAAAGACATTCACAAACTATCACCTGTGGTTGCTTGGAAGGCAGTCCAAAGCTTACTGAACTTGTAGTTCTAGAGATGCTTGGAATATAGATGCTAGTAGTATCTATTATTTTTATTGATGGTTTCAGCAAAGTAGTACAAGAAAGAGATGAGCTCAGAAAATAATCATCAGTTTTAAAGTAAAACTGTAAAGGAATAGAGAATTCAGAAAAATAAGAGATGTTACTGGGGAGACTTTGAACAAGCAAGACTCAATGAGATCTCTCAGCTGCACA
Organism: Phataginus tricuspis; assembly: GCA_029783875.1. Taxonomy (NCBI): domain Eukaryota; kingdom Metazoa; phylum Chordata; class Mammalia; order Pholidota; family Manidae; genus Phataginus; species Phataginus tricuspis. The sequence goes on along the minus strand of JAQQAC010008719.1, from coordinate 6,714,119 downwards.
GAGTAACTCAAATTTGTGCTAAAGATCAAATGAAGGGCATTCTATACCACTCATGCTTGAGCCTTGGGATGATCTGACTTGACGTTGAGAGAGAGAGAGAGAGGCATGACAGCAAGGTATCAAAGAAATGAAACATATTTGAGAACAAACTGGTAGTTTTGAGTACTTGTGCCTGAATTACACTAGAAGAAAATAGTTCACCAAATTTTTTAAAGAAATTATATTGCCAAATAGCCACAAGTCCATATTAAAAAGTCTTTGTCTCTACAATCCTTAAAACAACTTTTGGACACCCATATTTCCGTGAGCATGTGGTGGGTCCTGCAAATTGGATAGCCAAGAGCGACACATGTTAATACCCACTTTACATATGGCCATCGAAAATAAGAAGAAACAACCTTCACTGAACTTGTTTTTTTTAACAAAGGAGTTCTTCCCATGGAACATAACCAAGCCTAATTGATGATCATTTTTCTCCAAGAAGTAGGACTTCACAATATCTGCCTAGCTGAATTCCATAAATGCCATGAATCAAAGACTTCTGTGTGCCTCTTATTCTTCCATTTTCCAAGTGAGAGCTACCGAGATTATTTGATCTCTGTAAATGTGCATATATAGAGAATCAGGGGTCAAAAAATAAGAGTTTTCTTTTTTTTATTGTCAGATTTCAGAACCATGAATATGGTTGTATATGTCGACCTGATGAGGACAACTGTCAGCATCCAGAGACCCCAGAACACAAACCCGATGGGTGGATGGGATCTGGGGTTCTTCCTTTGGGGAAGCTGAGTGCATGGGAGACCGTGTGAAAGGAATGTTTGGTGACCACAAGAGTAGACAATAAAAATGGTACTGCTATGTATCTACCAAACCCTTTCTGTTTCCTCCTGCATGCATAGCTAAAGCTACATTTTTCAGTCCCCATTTCAGTTACGTTGGGATCATGTGACTAACTTTTTCCATAAAGTCTCCTGCCAGATCTTTAAGATGAGGACGGAGGCCTTAGAAGATGGAAGGAGCCCGGTGTCACTGCTTGTAGACAAACCACTCAGGAAGAGATGAGCAGCAGGTAAGCTTTAATTGTATAAGCCACAGAGACTTCTGGATTTTTGTTATTGTTTTCGTTGCAGCAGTTACCATTAATGACTTTGACTATGGAGTAACTTTTTAGCAAACACATTCCATTTTACACCCAAAATTAAATATCCTTTTTAAAGAAAAAAAATATAGTAAGTTTTAGATACCTAAATATGTGTTTCAGATATACAAATATAACTATCATTTAAATTTATTTCAAAGAGGTGGAAACTTAGTAATTTCTTTGAAAGGACATCAACATTCATAATTTTTCAAAGTCTATTTTTTAAAAAGAAAGAAAATACTAATGCTCTTTTTTCAGCCAAGATATTAAGGGAGCTATTTCATTTTGCAAATAATGGGGCCTATTTTTCCCCACAGCCTAAGAAACACAAACTAAATGTGTGGATTTGGGAGATTTGATTGTAAGTGACTGTCTAGAAATAATTAATGATAACTTCTGAAGAAGCTGTCATAGGGACATATCACATCTTTATACTAATAACAGTTCGTGTTGCCCATATTGTTTTCCACAAAGACCACTGTTCTATTCTGTTTGATCTTAATTGGTATAATTGATAACAGAGCCTGGAGTGCCATTTAATCATGAAGGTATGGCTCTCCTGACAGAAGAAAATAAAAAAGCTGTATGTGTTATCTATTAGTCTGGACTCAGGTAAATAAATGACTGTTATTTTAACCTCAGACTTTGGGACATTTACATTATAACTGGCAGTTTCCCAATGGTTCTAAAGCATTTGTGCTCATCTCTAAACAGTTAATGAAAGCTGGTTGGTGTGTAATTTAACATAAAGGAAAAGATGATGAGAAAATTAGTTGGATACAGGTGAGACATATAAACAAATGACCCAAGAAGAAGAGCGTGTTTGACAATGTTCTAAACATTAGTACAAATGCTAGTAAACAAGATTTTTATGAGAAAAGCTGTCAAGCTCTTACTGTTTGAACATTTAATTTTAGTTTGAACACTGAAAATGATCTTAGTTATAAATGTGATTACATCAGTTCTCACGGATTCAAATGGGTCGTTTGGTGTTTTTGTGGCGGGGAGGGATTGGATGCTGAAAAGAAAATCGGTAGATATTGCTAATTTAATATTTATTGTTTAATTATTATGAAACAATGAGCTAGTTATTCTAATAAAGCATTGTGCCTTTCACTTTGTCCACCCGTCTTTAGTATGTTTCCTTTTTCCTCTCAAATAGTAAGAAAGCAAAATTCATTTCAATTACTGGAACTCTAAGAACTCAGGGTTTCCCTTTTTCTGGTGATTGAAGAATATTTACTCTGTCTTCCCATTGAGGAATTTTGAATCCTGGATTCTGTGGCATTACTATTCTTTGTTTTTATTTATTTGTTTGTTTTCTTGTTTTGTTTTCTTTTCTAATTTCAGAAACAGTTTTACTCTGTAAAACAAACTCCTAACAATTGGGTGACTTTCCATTATGATATATTTGTAGCTCTGTGCTTAAGAGAGTCAGGAATCCATACCCCACTATTGTTTCACTTTTCTTCTTTAATTCTTCTGCTTCAACTCCGGGTAACGCCTCTCACCATGTAATGTTAGACAGAGAGTATGACAAACACAGCAGGACTTCAGAGTCTGCCTGGCAGGTTGGCACTTCAGAAATTAAAAAAGAAAAAAAGCTATAAAGCCCAACTATATCTGAGACTTTGACCCTGATGGAGTCAAATCACTAACAGAGTTGCTATTTTGGGGGGGCTTCCCGTCTCACCGTGGCTTACCTCTAACTCAAATCTCATCGAGAGTTATCTGTTCTTCCTACTTTTTTCCTTTATCATAAGAGAAAAAAAGTGTTATTCACACTTATTAAAGCTGCTTTTTCTTCCTAAATCCTGTTTTTATCACTTTCCCATTCCAGAACTTTGCTTCCAAATTTATCCTCTTCTTGTCTAACACCACGTGTCCTCAACTGTACTCGCCCTCCTCTGCCTGCAGTTACACGCAGGCTTGACTATTCTGAAAAGCAAAAGAAGCAATAACTATATCTTTTTATGGTACCACACTTCCCCCAAGACAGTCCGTTATTCCCCTTCCTGCGATGGTGCAACACCATTGCAATGAGTATTAGCTACCTTTGCCACCGTATTACTTAGACTCCTTCCTTGCTTAACTATATAAACCGACTTCCAAGCCCATCGCATTAATGAAATTGGCCTTTCAATGTTTCTATTGATTTCCTAATTATAAAATCTCATGATCCCTTGTATATTCTCATTTTTAAAGTCCACTATACTACATTTGATTTTTTTTTTTAGTCTTCATCTACTCATTGAAACCCATCCTTTCATTTATAGCTGTGCCCTATCTTGGTTCATTACCTTTAACATCTTTTTTTCTATGTTATCCTATGTTCTTTCTCCTTTTTCACTCTTATCTCAGAAAACACTGTGTTTTGGCCTTTGGCTATTGCACCTGCCATTTTGTATTCTTGTTCCTGAATTATTCTGTTTTCAAGCAAGTATACTCCAAAATATGCATCCCTATTCCTGATCTTTCATCAGAACTCTAGACATGTTCCCAGTTTCTAATTGAATTGTCCTTTTCATAGATGATATATTTACAGAATATTCACATACCTTCCCTCTCACGTCTCTTTACACCATCGTGGTGATGATTATGCAGCTCAAACGTGTTTTAACTCGTCCCTTTCTTTACCACATTGGGCAAGATGATAAATTTTCAATTTTGGCCTCGGATATTTCCATTGGACTAGAGATAGTTGGGAACTATCCAGAGAGAGCCAGTATTGGGTCCATAACCCCCAAAATAGACACAGCTATCTTTGAGTACAACAAGTGGCTTGAGCAGGACACCAATTATCTATGTGCATTACTCTTAAGGCAATGGGAAATGCTTATTTGAGTTTTATTATCTCTGGTTTAGAGTTAATTACATGTTATGAAAAAAAATGGTTAATACCTTCTATTCTCCATTTGTCTCAAACCTGTGACTCTTTCAGCTATGGTCTCAATCTGAGCAGATCATTTGATTCCCATTTTGCAGATAAATAATACTATTCAAAAGAACTCCCTTGGTTTATTGCCTCCAAGACTACACATTTACCTGCATCTGTACCTGTTCTTTTCTCATCATCTTCTGCTCCAATGAAAGATATACTATATTTCCTCATGCCTAAGGCAAATTTTCCACCTGTACCGAGAGGCTTCATCTTTCCCCACTCTAATAATTTTTACTGGATAGGGTTTTAATAAATTCAAACTTGTATTGTGTTTAAAACAAACAACCAAATAAAAATTAGTAAAACAAAAATCCTTTCCTCAGACACCACATTTTCATGGCTCATTTCCTTCCATGTCATATTTTATAAGGTTGATATATATTCACTGTCATCTCTTCCTCATGTCACTCTCCTCTCAACCATTTCAGCTTTGATTTTTATTTTCCTATTCATCGGTCTTCTCCTGCATGGAGGGTTCTTCTTTTCAATCTTGTATATGACTTTTCCTTCTGTCTATCTACCAACACTATCCTTAGTGTTATGCATGGTTCTATCACAACCTTCTCTCATCTCTCAACATTCCCTGGCTAATCTTGCTGATTCCAACATCAAGGTATAGATTATTTCATTCAACAAAGGCGTATTGAGTCCAAGTACAACTCTAACTACAAGTGATATGAAGTAAAAAAACCATAGTAAGTAAAAGTAGTGAAAGGCATAGGGAGGGAGGGAGAAATTATCTTCTTATAAGGAAGATTTAACTGAAGGAACTGCTAGGGCAAAAACCCTGAGACAAATAAAAGTTCGGTATGTTCTAAGGTGGAAAGAAACCTGGCATAGTTTGGCCTTAGTGACTCAAAGTAAGAACAGTATGAGACGACATCGCAGATCTAGACAGCTGTTGGATCCTGAAGGTTTTCATAAATCTCTAGGTAAGAAACAATGGTGGTTTTACTTCCAAATATTTCTAGCTTTCTGCCAGACTTACTTCCTGGTTGGGATTTCCCACTGCTTAGTGGCTATCTCATTTGGGGAGTATTCAGATGAACTCCAACAATCAGATACTGACCTCATCTTCACCTCTAAACAGGCTGCTTTCCCTCTTCCCTATCTTAGAAACGCAATCCTGAAGCACTTTGCTGCCTAAGCCACAAACCTGTGAGTCTTCCTTTATTTACTCCTGCTTCCCTCCTTCCGGTCCCTCACAGCACTACGCCAACCCCAAGTCCTACCAGTGACGCTTCCTAAATATCTTGGTCCACTTTTCCTCTCATTCCCACTGCAATACTTGTCCAAAGTCTCTTTCCTCAATCATTTCAAAATTTCTCAACTGGATTTGCTCACTTCCACCCACATCACCACATTTCTAGGTGAATAATCCTTTTAAAACACACTATGATCCTATAATAACAACCTTACTTAAAATCACTTAGTAACTTGCTATCAGTGCTCTTCTCCTGCTCATCTCTCTATTCCTTGATTTCAAAGATCCTCAGCATGTTAGAGTTCCCTGAAAACCAATTATAAATAATTAATTAAAATATTATATATAGATTTCATGACTATACTTGGGGATCTTTTGTTCTAATCTTAGTACTCTTTCAAAATTCAATTTCAATAACTATAAAGATACTTTTGATAACTTTTATTTTGCATCATTTCCTAAAAGTAGTAGTCAACAATTAAAATATTTTTTTGTAAAGAAGCCAGATGAAGACAAATTGAAAACACAGATTTCCATTTTCCCTGAAAAGAAAATATTTCCCAAGTGAAGAAAAGAAAGGTTAAATCTACAGTGAGAAATATAACAGAAGATGTAACCCCAAATAAATGAAGAGAAATGATATTCAGAGGGAGGCAACGTGATACTCCGTTTTCACCATTGACAAGGTGACCTAAGCTTTTGAATACTCCACAAAAGCTCTAAGTTTTCCATATGTAAGAATGATGGTATTAGCTTGTGAATATTTAAGAGTTGTGATGATTATGCCCTACAGAATTTAGACTTGTAACAAAAAGAAAATAGAAGAAGCAGGAGTGTATGTAGCTCAATCTTTAAAGCACAGTAATAGTGTGATTTTTCTATTTGATAGAAAATATATGCACACACACACACACACACATATATATATATACACATATATATAAACTCTTTTACTGAAAGAAACTTTTCAAAATGAATTTTATTTAGAATTTTATCCCAGCTACATGATAATTTATTTAAAACATGTGGATCTATGCATGTTACTTAAGGGAAAAACTCTGGAATCAAGTTAGTTGCAGAAGGGTTAAGAAATGAAATCTGAGTGTAGACTCTTTCCAAATCCTTGGCTGACTGATAATGCTACATATCTGTAAGAAATTGAAGAACTTTCCAGAGAAAATAACTCAGAAAACAGGAAAAGGGTCTATTCTTAAAAGACAGAATCGATCTTGAATCAGAATTTTTGCATCTTTGACTATGTTCTCCAACTGAGGAGATTTATGAAAATAAACTCAGAAAAGAAGAACAAAGAGTTGGGATTGCTCATCCTATCTATCTAGACACACTAAGTCATCCTAATGTGAACATTATGTTACTAACTGATAAATGAAACAGAATAGAGGAGGTTATGTAAATATAAGCACTTGATATATGATAAATGTAGCAGCAAAATTCAGTGAAGAATAATGAATTATAAAGTAAATGATTCTGGAAACAATGGTTTAATATATGGAGAAAAATACAAAGGTAAAGATAGATAAATAATGTCAGATATAGACATACATAAATGCATAAATATGCACATAAATCAATAGAAGAAAATGTAAAATGGTAAATTTATGGTCATGGTTTGGAGTAAAAAAGGAGAAAAACAGGTGGGCTTAACTATATTAAAACGTGATTTCCATTCAATAAGGGAGAAAATTATGTGAAACAAATCTGTAACACAGAACTTGATATCTAGAACATCAGGCTTTTACTAGTAAGTGAAGCAGAAAGAGAAAGAAACTGATAAAAATGGACAAAGTCTATAAAATAAATTCACAGAAGTAATTTAGAAGGCAAACTCACTGGTAATTAGAAAAATGAGAATGTTCAATAGAATCATAATATTGTGAGAATGTGCAGAAATGGGAATCTCCATACATTGCTAGCAGGTGTGTAGCTTGGTAAAATTTGATTTCAGGGTGAAAAGCCTAAAATCAGTATGTTATAGCTAATTTTCAGTGAGACACAAGTCACAGAAGTGGAAATCCAAATGGTTAATAACCGTAAAATATTCCACTTGATTAGTGATAAAGAACAAAAACATAATAAATATATATTTTTCATGTATCAAATCATTAAATATTTTAAATAGGTAATAATATTTGCAAGTGTTCGATGAGATGGGAACTTGTATGTAGATTTAGAAGTCATGTCAATTTGCCAGAACCTTTCTGAAAATCAATTTGACATTGTGCCTCAGGACTGTTAAATGTTTATAATTGTGACAGTTAATTTTACATGTCGATTTCACCAGGGGTTGACCAGATTAAGCATTATTTGGGGGTATTTCTGTGAGGGTGTTTCTGATGGGATTAGAATTTTTTTCTTTTTTTTTTTCATTGAAGTATAGTTGATATACGATCTTATATTCATTTCAGGCATCCAACATAGTATTTCAACAGGTACCCATACTCTTTAGTCTTCACCCCAACTAGTGCCGTTACTGTCACATAGGGAGATGTTATAGAATCATTAGCTAAATTCTTCATGCTGTATACCATCCCTGTGACCAAATTACATTTTGACTGAGAATTTTTGTGCCCCTTTATCCTGGAGAAAGACAAATACCATATGATTTCACTTATTTGTAGAATCTAAAACCAAAACAGAATGAACGAGATTAGCCTTTGAATGAATGGATTCTGTGAAGCAGTTTGCCCTCCCCAGTGTGGGTGGGCATCACAAAATCCTTCCAGGGCCTGAATACAACAAAAAGCTGAGAAAGAGAGAATTCAACCTCTCTTTCCTGGCTCATGATTGAGCTGGGACATCTCATCTAGTCTCTCCTACCCTCCACACGGCATTATATCACCTGTTCCCCTAGGTTTCAGGTCTTTGGATTCAGACCGAACTGCACCACCACTTTCCTGGTCTCCAGTTTGCAGACGGCAGGCTGTGACCCGCCTCCATAGTCACGGAGCCAATTCCTCATAATAAATAAATAAACAAATAAACAAACGAGAATGAATGACATATACATTTTTGCTTCTCCAGGGAAACAGAATCAGTCAAATATATAACCCCTGACTGAAACAATAACCTAAGCCCTAGGAATTCTAATTCTAGGACTCTATCATAAAGGGAAACTTAAGACATGCATAAATACATAAATATATTTTTCATAGTGTTGTTACAGTGGAAACAGGAACAAGTCTCAAATCTCAACATCATGGCAAAGGTTTTAGAGACCATAATGTATGATGCTATATTAGATGCAGTCATGAACAATTACAAGTTGGGGAGATTTTAGTTACTTAAGAAAATCTTTATGTAAGTGGGAAAAAAGTATAATCAGAAATTCTGTTGCATTGAAAAGATATAAAATAAAAAATAATAGTGGCTATCTATATGCTCTGGTAATTAACTACTAGACTCTAAACAGGAAGCAAGGATACTATATTTACCTCTAAATTCTCAACACCTATTCTAGTACTTGATACATATCAGCTGCTCAATAAATGGTTGTTAAGAGATTAAACTTCAATTTAATTAGTTATTTTTATTACCCTTTTATTCAATTTGGGAATTTTCACCAATGAGTATATATTGTTTTCATAATCATAACATATGAATATTATTTTTAAAATATATCTGTCACAAGCTCCTGTTAAGGTTTAGGAATAAACAGTTTTTACCTTCCTCTGCTGGGGTGAGTGAAGAATGAGAAAATTTATAGAGTACATTGAATTTTACTAGTAAAGTTCTACCTGAGATGCTTTCTCCTGCCTGTTGGTAAATGATAATGTCAATCAAAATTTAGAAATGGAGAGCTCTATATTTATGCTTCAAGTTGGGTCCCAAGGGAAAAATAAGTTTTAATACATTATTAACTCTACTTTTTCTTCTGGTTTTGTCAATACATTGTATCCCTCCTATATTTAATTTTTAGATGACAAAATACTTTCACATTCATGAACTTGCTATTCATAGCTCAAATAATGAAATCACATAGTATTAAATGTAAATGCTTTCTAATTTATACCTAAACTGTTTTTATTAAACATATTATTCAATTACATAAAAGGTATTTGCTTTGAGATAATAATGTCAAATTATAGTTTCCATATTGAGCTGTAATTGTATAGAAGAGTATATTTTACTTCTGTGTGCAAACTCAGATTAAATTGTTCAAATATTCAGCCCTGTGTTTTTATTCCCATTTACCTGAGTGATAATTACTATGTCAGAAGATTAAGTGGAAGGAGATACTGGAAATATGCAAAGAGTCTGCAACAAAAATCAATATTTAATAAACTTTGCATTTTAGGAAAAAAAAAAAAAAGAGTACAGGATGAAATGTGCCCTTTGCAGTAGATTTAACTCCATCTCTTCTATTTCAGGATTGAATTTCAATTTGCTGAGCAAACTCTCTCTATTTGGACATATTTTCTTCTCTCCTGGCACAGCTCCATTTCTACTGATGCCTAAAGGATTGGTGTGAGTTGGCTTATATTTACAAAGCACCCTGTGTGAAATGGCATTTTTCTCCCTATGCATCCATTTTTTTTTTCTATTCCTTTTCTTTGTTGTTAGTTAAGGATTGACAGGAGCTTCACTCTGAGATGCAAGTTATCAACAATACCCATCATGGAAGAAAAACACACCTTAGTCTGTTAAAAAGTAAATTATAGCAGAAAGTAGTTGTCTGCATCAGATCATCAAGACATGGTCCTGAGATTTTTAAAAACAGGTTTCAGAAACTTCAATAGGTCTTAAAGTAATGAAATTGAACAGGGCTATTGAAACCACTTAACCAGAAATTGATCAAAACCTGTCTATGTATACGTGTATTTAGAAACAGGGTGGGAAAGATAGAGAAGGCTGGTTATTCTATGACAAGGACGGATTTGAAGTGATTGTTTTATCCAAGAAGTAATAGCACCTCTGAGCAGCTTCAAATTCCATATACAGTCAGCTTGTCAACAGTCTGTCACTGAAAAGCATTAGCTTGTATTTTACAGTTTTATTCAGTATAACCTGCCAAATAGCAACAGCCCTATCTCTCTCCCTCTTCTTTTCTCTCTGAATATCTGTGAAAACTCAGTTCCACTTACATTTCATGGACTGAGTATAAAATAAAGTTATACTGCGTAAACCATCAAATCAAGTGGAGAGTCTACTATCTCCATTCATAACATTGAGACTTCAGTAAAACCCTGAAATAAATGATATTTGTGGTCCCTCTAGGCAAAAGTTGGAAATTTCAGCCAGAGAAATATATATATAGGATGCAGAAGAATGAACTTCCCTCCAAGTCCAGGATGGAGCAGAGATAATACCTGCTTCCATGTAAGAAAGACACCAATTTAGTAGATACAAATTTTGTATTACTTAAAAATATATATATGGTTTTTAATGATATTAAATTGAATGCATTCTTCCAAATCAGGAAAAAAAAACCAAACACAAAACCTTGACATTTAAAAATACTACTATTACGGCATCGAGTCTGAGTTGCTGCGGGGCAACTCCAGCCCGACCTTCACTCGCTCTGGTTCTCAGCCCTTGGAGGACCTCGGCCCCACACTGCCCACTTTCCTGGATGTGCCGGCCCCTCCTACCTCACTAAAGTGTCCAATAACCTACAGAGGGTCTTCCTGAAACCCGCGGAGGAAAAGTCAGGCAACGCCTCGCGTTGATCCGGAATGAGATGGCATCACCATTAGGAAGTTACTCCAGAAAGAAAGGAAAAGAAAAATTGTCAAGGAAGAAGCAATAAGTCATATTTGAAGAGTGATGCTAAATTAAAAAAGATATTTGGTCTCACTAAAGAATTGAGAGTGTGCCTTACTCGTATTCCTGACCATTTCGGCTCTGGAAAAGGTTTTGAGTCCTTTAGCAGTTTGGTGAAGAGTGATACTTACAAAGAGACAAAGTTTACAGTGAAGGAGGGAGAGAGAAAAAAGGGTTTTGATAAGAAAAGAAAAACAAAAACTGTTAAGAGGGTGGATCACACAAAGAGGAGAAAAACTGAGAGTGCTTTTAACAGAGTTGTAAATGGAGGAACTAATGCCACCAGTTCCCAACTCATCAGTAGCATTTTACCAGATTCTGATGTATCATGCTATGACATTCTCATGAGCCACGACAAAATGAGAGAAGAGAACTGAGGCAGAACGCTGTACCTGTGAGAACCAGGAGAAGGGGACATTGAGTTCAAACACAGCTTTTGAACAAAGATACTGCCTTAATAAAAATTATACTGAGGATTTTTTTCCCCATGACTCCACCAGAGTTAGAAGAAACCATTAGAGATGAAAAAATATGAAGAGTTAAGCAGCTGCTGAGAGAGAAAGAAGCAGCTCTTGAAATGCGGAAGAAGATGCACCAGAAATAATAAAATGTTGCTATACTTAGATGTGTCAATGAAAAAGCTGTTTTTTTCCCACATACTATTGCATTGAGTTAATTATATATGCATTCTGAAAATATCTTTGAATATGAAACTTGTTTTTTCATCAGTTGATTGTAAAATTTTATTTAGGGAATATAGAGAAGGTTGATTCACATATGACTTCATGATAATCTGTGTGGGGTATCTGAATCTTTGGGTACCTTTTTTGGAAGGAAATTTTCTTTTTTTCTATTATTTGAATTAGAAGTCCCTGAATTTGAGTACTTGTGCAGGGTTTTTGTAATTTGCATCCTAGCTGAATTGCTCAGGTGTTATTCCAATAGATAGTTACTGTATACTGTTGAAATTATACAATCTGAGAGAGGAAATCAGCTCTAAACTTAGCTTTACCAGTGAGTTCGTATATGTACTCACTCTCTTTACCCATAAAATGCTGATATCTTCTACTCACATTGTAAGTTTTTAAATTTCATGGATGAAAATGTACTATAGCAGTATTATTATAAAATTCAAACATTTCTCGAGTGAGGGACACTTGTTTTATAACTTCTACAAAGTAGTGTCATATAATCTAAAACAGGTTTTAGAATTGAGATTATATAATGTATTGTGTGCTTAAAGTGACATTCTATTCCTCGGCAAATGCTGTTCTTTTTATATGTACATGTCATTTGATGGTGTGAAAAAGTAAATCGGAACAATGACCACATTTAGTACATTTTAAAATTGTAATGTAGTTTTTCTTAATAAAGGCAAACATTTGGTTATCTTTAGAAAACTCGGGAGTGGTGTGGGGATTGGGATTAAGGGGAAGGAAGAAAAGTTTATTTTAAATGATTAACAAATTCTTGGAAATAAGGCTAACTCTATACTTTGGCAACAAAATAGAAAATAGTAAATCAAAATGGAGTTGAACAAATGCAAAGTGATCATCAAATAGTTTTTCCAGGTTTTTTTTTTTTTTGGTAACTCCTTATATTGAGAATTCACATACCAAAATTCACCCTTTTAAAGTGTACAGTTCGGTGATATCTCCACAGAGTTGTGCAACCATCAACATGATCTAATTGTAGAACATTTTTAGCGCCCCCCCAAAAAAACCTCATACCCATTAGTAGTCACCCTCCAGGCCTGCCTCCCCCCAGCCCTAGGCAACCACTAATACACTCTGTCTCCGGATTTGCATATTGTGGGTATTAATATGCGTAGAATGAGTAATTCAATATATTTTGTGACTGGTTACTTTTACTGAGCTTAAAGTTTTAAAGGCTCATCCATGCTGTACATGTATTAGTACTTAATTCCTTTTTACATTGCTGAATAATATTTCATTGTATGGATATACCACACTTTGTTTATCCATTCATCTGTATATGACATTTCGGTTGTTTATACTTTTTGTTACTAGGAAGTTATGTTGCTATGAATGAGTATAAGTTTTTGTGTGGACTTGTGTTTTTGTTTCTCTCAGGTACATACCTAAGAGTATTACTAGGTCATACTCTGACGCTGTTGAACATTTTGAGGAACTGCCAAGCTATTCCAGTCAAGTTTTGCTCCTCCTACTACAGGATCTTGTCAAATGGATACAAAATGAATCTTGTCAAAGACCCCCAGTGACTTCCATGTTGCTAGATTCAGTGGTCAGTTGTCAGTCTTATTAATTTATCAGTAAGAACATAATTCCATGTATCATTACCTCCTTTAAAAATATTTCAAACGTTAAACAGTACATGTGCATTGTAGAAAGTCAGAAAATACAGCAAGTTAAAATATTGAAATTTGAAACTTCATATTCCCATCAAGCTAAAATATTAAATGTTGGGGGTAGGAGATACATAATTAAAGGCTATCAGTAAATAGATACTATTTGAAGTCATAGGTCTGGATCACATGGCTTAGGGAGATAGTAAAAACAGAAGAAGATAAAATTGGGTCGTGTCTGAGTACATTTTAACGTTGGAAGAGATAACCAAACGAATTTTGAGGCTAGGAGGAAGAGAATATTGAATTGTATCTTTAAATCCTTACCTGATGCAATAAACAATGTATCAATGTTTGTTAAATAAAGTTAATTCAATTAAAAGAAAGAAAAAAATACTACTATTATTTGTTAATTTATTTCATAGTTTCAATTTAATTGAATGCCAATATTCAGTAGCATGATAACTAACCATAAATGAAACTCACCCCTTTTTCTCCCCCAAATCCACCCAAAACTCACGTGAGGCATACATCTCTTCATAAAAAATCTGAAGAACTTATTTCAATATTTAGCAATGTTCTAGGCAGTGACTAGCCAATGAGATATAAAACTTACATTAGATATGATCCTAAAATAGGGATATTTACAGTCTAAGGAGGGAAATCTAAGAACAATCAAATCAATTCAAAATCAGGGGTCAGTTGCTCTGAATGAAATACTTGCTGTGTGCTATCGAGACTCAGAAGACAGACACCAAATCTTACCTGGTGTGGGCGAGAGGGAACATGGAGACACATTAACTCTTTTTAGTTCTACTTCTGAGCCCTGGCGCATTTTGTCAAGTGGCGGGCAATGCTAATCCTCCTTAACTCATCCACGCTTAGGGCTCACTAACAGTGAGAAGTCTGACATCCAGATCGTCTTAAAGCATTACTGAAGGAAACAGATAATGTTAAGCTGGCGCGTGTATCTCAGGGAGTCTTGTCAGTACTTTTAAAGATAAGAATAATTCATCATGAGCTCATTTATTTTTTAACAGTACTGTTTCTAAGCCTTGACAATTTTGTTGACCTTTACTTTTAAGTAGGATAAATGATTTCCTTGCTCACATTACCAATTTGCTTGGTAAACCTTCTTTTAATTTTTTAGAATGTAGAAAGTAAATTCCAGTCCAGCATACTGTGATTAACATAAATGACAAATTGGTACTATTTTAGAATACATTTTACTTCATGAGTGATATGTTTCTTGATGCAGAAGTTTTTCTGCTTTTATGTGTTTTCTCACATGTATGGCACAGCATTTGCATGGATTTTTTTTTTGAAAGACACAGTATCCTCTAATTTCATCTGCTGTCTGTGTATTGTTGCCCAGGATTGATAGCTAATTAGTGTATTTTGTTTTACTTTTGCTAGGATACATTTGTTTTCAAGGGATTAAATACTAAAAAATTGTACAGTTTTCACTTTGTTATATTGTCTGAAATCCATCTCTCTCTGTCTCCTTTATCTCTTCTCTTTCAATCTCTACATGTCTTCCATAGCTCTTGTATCTACTGGAAGAGGTGCAGGCATTGCGAATAAAACTTGAGTTGATAATAAACAAATGCCTCCAAATGACACAAGGGGAGGAAGTTTTATTTCTTCATAGAATTTAAGTATTTCTAAAAGCTTTCATACCATAATGTGAAACCACAATTAGTCTGAAGCAAGAGAGAAAGTGAGTGGCCTTGCTAGAATTCTAACTAATAAAGCATAATCTTTGAGTGTATCATATTATTCTTAAAAAATAAAAGTTGTTTTCAGTGATTCAAAATGGCTTTTGGCGACAGGATTTCCTGATGCAGAATTGTACAAGCTCACTCTTTAAGATGATTTTTTTTTTCCGTCAGCAATGTTTCATTGATTTTCTGAAACACATTGTTATTGGTTTTGGTCTTTTTATGTAAGGGCTTGAAGGAAACAGTCACTTATAGTTCTACTTTCTATATGATTATCTCTAAAGCTTTTAGACTAAGAAGATGTAAAACTTCTAGCTAAATTCCAAATATATACTTATTCCAAGAGTTAAATCATTTCTACATCATCAAACATACTAATATATATAAGAAGGAAATGACCAAATATTTAATCTTGTCACCATCTCACACCTATTCGGAATGGTAAATAAATATCATATGGTCTATGTTATATGGGTTGAATTGTGATCCCTGAACAAACATGTTGAAGTCCTAGCCACTAGTACCTGTGCAAGTGGCCTTATTTGGAAATAGGCTCTTGGCAGATACGATCAGATTAATGTGTATTAATTTATTGCAAATAAAACTTGAGTTGATAATAAGCAAATGCCTCAAAATGACACAAGGTGAGGAAGTTTTATTTCTTCATAGAATTTAAGTACTTTTAAAAGCTTTCATACCATAATGTGAAACCTCAATTAGTCTGAAGCAAGAGAGATGATGAGCATAACACAATATGACTGGTGTGGTGTCCTTACCAGAAGAGAAGAGACAGACACAAGAGGGGAGAAGACCAGGTGACAATGGAGACAAGAGACTGAAGTGCCGAAACTGCCAGCCAGGGACCGCTGAGTGCCAGAGCACCACCAGGAAGCAGGAGAGAGGCCAGAAAGAATCTCCCCTGCAGGAGTCGGGTTCTGTCATCACTCTGATTACAGATTTCTAGCCTTCAGAACCTTAAGACAGTTCTGAATTTCTAGCTTTCATAACTGTGAGACAATAAATTTATGTTGTTTAAAGTTATGTAGTTTTAGGTAGTTTTGTAGGGAAGCCCTAGGAAACTAATATACATCACTGGGTCTATATTAAAAATAAATTCAGATTTAATTATGGTTTAAATTAGGTTTGGTTCAAAACAGTATATAATGATGTTCAACACTTGGACATTAACAACGTCCAAGTGAATGTTAATGAAAGAAATTCTGTTATGTTTTGATTGTTTATATTTATAGGAATAAAGACTATATTAGTTTAACCAAATTATTCCATATACTACATAGTGATTTTAAATTAAATACCTCTTTAAAATAATATGCACTTACTTTTATAAAAAGTTGCTCACTTTCACATGTACTTTTGAAAGGAGTTGTTTAACTTACAGAGTCATTCTGTCATGTAACACAAACCTCCCCTTTGCCAGAGAATGAGGTAGGAAAGTCTAATTTCTAGATTGGAATTTAACAAGAGAGTAAAACCAGGAGTTACAACCACTTTACACAAAATATCCAGCAGTGTCTTATAAGCCTACAGATACCCCTGTCGTATGACCCTATAATTGCACTCCTAGGTATTTACCCAGTAGAAATAAAAACTACGTCTACACAGACTTGTCAAAGAAAGCTCATAGCAGACCTAAGCAAAATAGGTTAAAGCTGAAAATTTCCCAAGTTGCCATCAACAGAATTCATTTAAAAAGTAAGGTATATTTATATGATGGAAAACTGTTCAACAATAAAAATGAAGAAATTATCAGTAAGCACAACAACATATATACATCTTAAAAAACATTCTAAATGAAGGAAGGATATTCAGAAGAGTACATGTATACAGTTTCATTTATTGGGGTTTCTAAAAGGGTGAAATTAATCATGACAGTGGTTGCCTCTAGGATTGGGTGGGGAACAGACTGATTATAAAAAAGCATGAAGATTTTTCTTGTGTTACGACAATGTTCTGTACCTTGATAGGTGATTGTACTGCATAGGCATCTACAATTGTTAAAATACATAAAGCCATACACTGAAGATCTGTATATTTTATTATGCAGACATTTTATTTTAAAATAAATTCTAAACAAATATTAACCTCTAGGTGATTATATACATGCTACGTTACATAGGAAGAAGTGTATAGATGTCTACAAATATTTCTTGAAATACATAAAATCATAGGGATTGAACCATAGAAGAATAAATGATAAATCAAGCATAGGAAAATGTTGGTGGGTATATGTCAATGTGGTTATAGGGGTGCTATAAATTCTTTTTCCAGTTTTCAGCATGTTTGAAAACTTCATAAGAAAGCCTCAGAAAATTTTGACAGAAAAACTCATACACATGAATATATAAACAGTCTCCAGAGTGTGTTTTCTTTATGGTGATAATGAAAAAATGTTATTTCTATATTCTGAATTCTTCAATCACGCTGCTTCCTGAGCCAGTCATCATAATTTTTTAACATATAAGATATTCACTAAAGTCAAAACATGAAACCATCACTTAGGATAAAATATTGTAAGTCATAGATTCTACTAGGATGTCTGTATTTATCACAAGAACTATATATTTCATATGATTGAATACAGTGTTTTGCATTTATAGTTATCTCATTCTAATAATAAGAAATTAATACAGAAGAGAGGGAAGAAATTATAGCAGAGTTGGAAGGCAAAACAGAAACATCCTCCCATACACACGCAGGAAGTAATTACAGCAAATACAACTAACCCTGAAATTGACCTGAAGACTGCAGAACTGACCACCTACACCTGGGGAAGGAGAGAAGCCCACATGGAGAAGGGTAAAGTGATCAAGCAGGGCCCAAGCCCACCCCCATTCCAGCCCACAAGCAGGAGGGAGAGGAACTGAGTGGGGAGGGGATAAGTGCTCAGGGGACATAAATCAAGCAATACATGGAGACAAATGAAAACAAAAATACAAAGCCCCAAATTTGTGCAATGCCACCTAAGTGGTTCTAAGAGAGAAGTACATACAATACAGGCCTACCTAAAGAAATAAGAATTATCCTAAATAGACAGTCTAGACCCACAATAAAAGAAGCTACAAGAGGAACAAATGAAACCATAAGTTAATAGAAGGAGGGACATAATAAATATCAGAGCAGAAATAAATAAGAGAAGAATAAAACAATAGAAAAAAAAATCAGTGAAACCATGAGCTGATTCTTTGAGAAATCAGAAATAAAAAATGAATGGTCACAGCAGATACCACAGAAATACAAAGAATTATTAGAGAATTCTATGAAAAATTATATGCCAATAAACTGGACAACCTAAAAGAAATGGACAAATTCCAAGAAAAATACAACCTTCCAAGACTGACCCAGGAAGAAACAGACTATCTGAACACAACAATTACCAGTAACAAAATTGAACTGTTAATCAAAAAACTCCCAACAAACCAAACTCCAGAACCAGATGGCTTCAGTGTTGAATCCTACCAAACATTTAAAGAAGAGCTAATACCCATCCATCCTAAAGTATTCCAAAAAGTAGAAGAGGAGGGAATACTTCCAGACTCATTCTATGATGCCAGCATCTGTCTTATACCAAAACCAGACAAAGAAAATTATAGTCAATATCACTGATGAACATGGATGCAAAAATCCTCAATAAAATATTAGTAAACCAAATTCAAAATATATCAAAAGTATCATTCATCATGACCAAGTGGGATTTATTCCAGGGATACAAGGATGGTACAACATTCACAAATCAATCAATGTGACACACCACATTAAAAATAAGAATTAAAAAACACGTGATTATTTCAATAGATGCTGAAAGAGCATTTGATACAAGTCAACATCCATTCATGACAAAAACTCTCAACAAAATGGGTATAGAGGATATGTACATCAATATAATAAAGGCCATATATGACAAGCCCATAGCTAACATCATATCCAATGGTAAAAAGCTGAAACCTTTTCCACTAAGATCCCATAAAAGACAAGGATGTCCACTCTTACCACTTTTATTTAACAAAGTACTTGAGGTCTTATCCATGGCAATCATACAAGATAAAGAAAGAAAAGGCATCCAAATTGGTAAGGAAGAAGTTAAACTGTCTCTATTTGCAGATGACATGATATTATACATAGAAAACCCTAAAGATGCCACTAAAAAACTATTAGAAATAACTGAATTCAGCAAAGTTGTAAGATACAAAATTAATATATGGATATCTGTTGTATTCCTATATACTAACAATGAACTCGCAGAAAGAGAAATCAGGAAAATAATACTATTTAGAATTTCATCAAAAACAAAAACAAACCTAGGAATAAAGCTAACATAGGTTTATTCCTAACCTAGGTTTAACTCCTAACCAAGGAGGTAAGAGACCTGTACTCTGAAAACTGTAAGACACTCATGAGAGAAATTAAAGACACAAATAAATGGAAGTCTATCCCATGCTCATGGATAGAAGAATTAATACTCTCAAAATGGCCATCCTGCCCAAAGCAATTTACAGGTTCAATGAAATCCCTATCAAAATACCAACAGCATTTTTCAATGAACCAGAGCAAATAATCCTAACATCAATATGGGACCACAGAAGACCCCAAATACCCAAAACAATCCTGAGAAAGAAGAACAAAGCTGGGGGGATTGCAGTGCCTGAGTTCAAGCTATACTACAAAGCTGTGGAATCCAAAGCTACGGTACTGCCGCAAGAACAGATCCGCAGATCAGTGGAACAGAATAGAGACCCCAGATGTAAACCCATGCATGTGTGGTCAATTAAGGTATCATAAAGGAGCTAAGAATATGTAATGGGGGAAAGACAGCCTTTTCAATAACTGGTGTTGGGAAAATTAAACAGCTACATGCAAGAGAATGAAACTGGATTACTGTCTAACTCCATATACAAAAGTAAACTCAAAATGAATCAAAGACCTAAATGTAAGGCATGAAACCATAAAATTCATGAAAAATATACACATACAATTTAAGGAATATTTTATATTTTTAATATGTCAGTGCATATAAGGTAAACTCATTTTGTATCAAATATTTTACTTGAAGTGACCAGAAATCATTATCTAGTGTTTCTGAGGCTGTGTTTACTGAATGTGGATGGGCTGGTTAACTGTTATTCTGTGGGAGAACTGAGATGAGATGACAAAGAGTGACTTTCAGTGTCAATCCTAAAGTTAATTTAAAGGCTGTGGAATGGAATCCCTGAGTCCCCAAAAGCGTTCAGTTCTTTCATAGACCAAATATTTTGTTCCTTAGATATTGGGAGTGCCCTAATTTCTTTGATGTGTGAGAATGTGGTTCTATATTAACCCATTCTGCATGCCTTAATAGAATTAGAGTAGCAGCTAATACTGTGACAAGCCACAATTAGCAAAAGCATGAATCTGGGTACCTTTCTCACTTCTTTTATGCAGTAAGCAATATTTGTGGAATTACAACAGTTTAAAGTAATAAAACTAAATTCAAAATAAGCCATAATTCCTTACTGGGTTTTCTTTATATAGTCTCTGAGGAATCATGGAGGGTATTGACAGATGCAGCACCTAATTTGTTTGGCCTTATAATGGAGACTCACAACTTAGGTCAGAGTTGTGGGAAAAGTCTGTGCAGAGGCAAATTTTACTTATATTAAATTTTCTTGTCCTTCTTTTCAAGATCATGAAATCTGTGTCTTTAGCCTTAAGTAACCTGTATTGCTACTAAAAGATATTGCGTCAGTTGATAATAAGTGAAGTATGTACACCCACTAAAAGTATAGACAAGTAGTGATTAACAGAAAGCAGCAAAAAAAGACTTCTAAAACAGCTAACTAAACACAGAACCAATCATATTCTTACAAATGAAAAGCAAAGATAAAAATTTTAATTATATTCTCATGAACTTGTGAAAAACTACGCAATCAAAAGAGAACAGAGCTTATTTGGAAAGAATAAAATAGCTTTGTTAATATAATTTATTCAGTATTTGCATGTGACTAGGTTAACTAAAGTACATCTTCACAAAGAGACTAATATGATAAAATAATTGGGTTATAATTATCAAGATTACTAGAAATAATCATTTGGTTGAGGATAAATAATGGAATAAATAGTGAAAACTTACGAATTTCTAAAAACACTTTCCAGATGATGTACAGTATCTGTGGAAGAAGAGCTAGTGGTGTGTAGCAGATTCACAAATGTGAGACAAGTTTAAGCTGTTGAAACTGTAGGAACCAAAGCTGGAATTAATTCTCATTGAAGTAGTTCTCAACGAATCACTTCTGTTTCAATGAATGAAATGAAACTGGATTTGCTCTAATTTAGGTCTATGTTCTTTTATTTTGCATCCAATGAAAACAGACAACGATTCCTTTATACATTATGTTAGGAGAACAATAACCACCCTCTCACCCTCCTTCACCACCATCACCACCCCTGCTTTGCCACATATCTTTTTCTATCTTTTGACCCCATTCACTCTCCACTTTCTTGTAGAAGTCATTAAAAGCTTACCACAATAGAATGAAGTCTATAGGATGTTTTAACAGCATACAATAGTGTAGATAAAAATAGGGAGATAGAGGAGAGGGAAAGATAAGAAATAGTAAGAAATACCATTGAAAATTACAGATGGAATCAATGAAAAATATTGGATCTAAAACCATTTGATCTCTATTATATGAAAACCATTGTGCTTGAATTCACAACATCTTCTGAAATCTGATTCAAAAATTAAAGAAAGGTGTAGTTATTCTATTTCCTTTTCAGGGCTTTGGTTTACAAAGAATGGTGACAAATACCTTGGAAAAGTTTCTTTATTCTCCCACCAGCCACATGTGCTATCCAGTAATGATGTGGTATCCTTGGGAGTTAAAAAGTAAATATTCAACAAAAATGTGAGACTTAATACTTTTGGAAAGGTTGGGAAAGATGAAGCTTGTCTACTATAATCCATTATATTAGAAAAGAGGCAGCTGAAAAAATACAAGCTTTCAATATTTAAGAAGACAAGTTTTTAAAGTCCCTCCAAAAATATAAACATTCTATCACTGAATAGAATTTTAAAAGAAATGGTAAGAGGACTGGAAAAGTCTCAAGAAAAAATTTCTGAGTTGACTTAAAAAATAAATTACAAAAAACATTATGATACCATGTACCAGACTCCCTTTATGACAGCAACAAAAAACTATAAAATAACCATGAATTAACAAAAGAGGTGAAAGACTCATACAAAGACAATTATAAAATATTACTGAAATTGTACATCTAAATAAATATTTTTAAAATCTTATTTTCATGGGATTAGGAAAACAATATTATAGAGAAGTCTACTCATCTGAAGTTGATCTATAGAGTCAATGCAATTCCAATCAAATAAAAACATATTTCCATTAAACATGAAAATATGATTTAAAGAATCTGAGAGATGTAAATGAAAGCCATGATATGATACCATTACTGTTAGTCATCCCTGGCTGCTATAACAAATACCATAAACAATGTGGTTTAACCAACAGACATTTATGTTTGTACATTTCTGGAGGCTAGAAGTTCAAAATCAAGGTGCCAGCATGGTTGGCTTCTTAGCTTCTGGTGAGAATTCTTTCCGGCTTGCTAATGATTGCCTTTTCTCTTGTCCCCACAAAGCAAAGAGAAAGAGAGAGAGCAAACTCTGATGTCTCTTCTTATAAGGGCACCAGTGCCATCATGAGGGCCCCAACCTCATGACCTCATCTAAAACTAACTGTCTCCAATGCCATCACATGGGAGTTAGGGATTCAACATATGAATATTTAGGGGATGCAATTCAGCCCACAGCAAAACAAAATTTGGCAACCTTTAAAAGGAAGGCAACAAAATGCAAAGATTCACATCAATATGCATCATATAGGCATGAAAGTACTTACTAGAAGAATCTGGAAAATATGACATAACAAAAAAAAATTAGTTACTATAAACAGACTCCAAATGACAAGAATAATAGATTCAACATTCCATAAAGTGCATGTATACTGAGTGGATTTAACATCAGTTAGATGCTGGATAGAAGAAGTCAGTGCACACAAAGACCTAGAAATGGAAATTAGCCCAACTGAAAAAGAATGAGTTGAAGTAAAGCAATACCTACTGACTTTGGGATGCTATCCAGCCATCTAACGTTGATATAATTGGAGTTCCAGAAGTAGAGGGGCAAGTGAGGGGGGGAGGCAAAAATCAAAGAAATAATGCTCTGTTCAGATTAAAATTAAAAAACCAATCCCACAGATTGAAAAACTCAGAGCACTGTAAATAATACACAAATAACAACTTAGACAATAACACACACACACACAACCCCACAAAAACATATTTAGACAAATCATACTGATTAATATGTGAAAGATTCTAGTGCAAAAAAGAGCATTATGAATAAATAGGTGAAGAAACTCATCAGGGAGGCAAAAACAAGAGCAGAGTCCTGAAAGAGAAATGTTTCTACCAGGGGACCCATTCTGTGCTATTAAAATCTAACCTGCAGCTTCCATCTGACTCTGTCTGGCCGCAGTGACTGACCTGGTCCATGCGGGCAGAGAGGAAGTTGTTCGGGTCACGGGCGCTTCTTGCTAGACCCTTGCTCCATATTGACAATAAACAGACAAGTGCAACAGCCCTGGCTGAGAAGAGCATAATGTCCACGGACTCACACCTTTAAAGATAAGGGTCTGGGTCAGGTGACTAAGTTTACAGAGGTCAGCAGAGGGGCCAGCTAAAGGTGAGGGAATTTATTATGGGTAGTAAAGGAAGAGTATAAGGAATAACAGTTGCACCCTGAGACCAGCTGCAGTAGTGAGGGCTTCCTTTCGTGAGTTTCCCTCAGGGAAAGAGGGCATTCAAAACCCTCGAAGCTCCCAGTGTTCATGGTATGGACCATGGCGGATACTGCATGTGCTGCCCAGGACCCTCTATAGAACAAAGGGTTTAAATTCGTCAGCTGTTGGGAGTGCTGCTGGCAGAAAGCCCTCATCTGTGATCTCCGCTCCTGTGACTGCTTCAGCTGGAGAAACCACCTCACCCAAGGCCATGCTTGCCTTCTAGGACGGTACACATCCGGTGAAGGCTCCATGCGGGGGTCTGCAGACCCTACTGCCCTGCCCCAGCCCAGGAGGATGCCTACGGGTCATCCTACCTGATGCCGTTAGACCGCACCTCCACTCCACCTCTCCCTCTCCCGCCCTGTTCCTCTCTCTCTCATGGGTGTTGATCCCAAGAGCACACCTAAAAACCTCCTAAATTCTAATCTCTATCTCTGAGTCTGCTAGAAGCACTTAAACATGTTATGAAGGAGAACTTGGTTCTGTGAAGACAGATCGATTTGGTTTAGCTTTCTGTGGATAACTCCATAATATATAATGTATTTTATGAGGGTTCTCTTATTGTCCATACTCAGTTTGAGCTCGCATCTCAGAGAAAAATCTAACATTGATTTTTGCTGGTTAGCCTGAACTTCCTTTTCTAACACTTTTCATAGATCTGGAACATAAGTACTAAACAGGATTTCCTGTGCTTGAGGGAGCGGCTGGGTGATTACCCAGAACATAGCGGCGGGCCCCCTTCCTGATGTCTGACAGTACCTAGAATGCTTGCTAGCCATCTGGAAGGCATAGTGCTGGCATGAGCCAGCCTATTTCCTTCTTGGACCACTCTAATTGTTGAAAACTGTGTCTTGGTATTGAGCCTGATATCTAGACCATATACATTCAGAATATGGCTTTTCTTTCAATTTCAATATTCAATTCAGTATTTTTGTACCATTAACTTACTGTATAGTTGGGTTGACTGAGAGAATACAGACCTAAGACATCACCACCAACAAAAAATTGTCTATATTATATTGTATCATAGCATAGTATGTAATATTATTTCATCTTGTATGTGTGTGTGTGTGTGTATACACATATATATACACACTCACACATATATACATCATCTTATGTAAACATAAAATGGAATGCGCTCTCTCTCAGCATCCACCAAGACCATCATAATAGCATATCTTCCTTATAAGTGGCACAAACTTCCACTGTCACATTCATTATTCAGAATCATTCCAGGTTCCTATTGTTAATGACCTTTCAGCTTCTGTTCTTTATCACTCTCAGGAGATGAGACTCTCAGTTTTATCTGTGACCTTTCCCTCTATGATCTTACACTTTAACCATAAAATGTTAGTGATCGAGACACGTTTTTCATGTTGGTGCTTTTTCCTACCCCTCCCATCTTGTCTGGGATTTCAACTTCTATCATCCAACCCCCATTTTTCCAGATGCAATAAACACCTACTCCTTTTGCAAAACTCAGGTTAAATGTTTTCTGCAAATGATTTGTTCTCCCACTGAAGCCCACAAGTCATCTATCAAGGAAGAACTTAATACAACAGACCTCTGCATGACCTCTGCATGACCTTCTATCTCCACACACCAAATCATTCTTCACAATGCTGGACCTATATTACTATAGTGAAATTCTGATTGCATATTTCCCTGAATAATCCATTTTGGGATTGTTGAAAAATTAAAAACAGGCCCCAAGACTAGAGTTTCAACCCATTCCCGGAATGTGTTGAAAGGGATGCTGCCTGATTCAAGAACTGCTTAATAAAGCCAATTAGATCTTCAGATTGATTTTTTTTAAGTAGGATGAAATTAAAAAGATTTAACACATTTAACATGGACTATAAGGTTCTTTGGGCTTTGATTCCAGACTGTTTCTTTAGCTTTATTTCCTGCAGTCTCTTCCCCACTAGCTCTATATTGAACTCTTAGTCAGTTTCTGATATCACACATTTGTCCTACATGATCTCATATTGCCTAGCAATGTACATTTTTCCACTTGGTCTCTCAGAGAGGCAGTGGATGAGTCTTTCATATCGTTCAGATCTAAGCTCAAATATCATATCTTCAGAAAGGTATTTATTGACTTTTATATAACATGGCTTTCCCCATCACTCATTTCCCTGCTTTATATTCATTTATCCCGTATTGCTGTTAAGAATGGTAATGTTTGATTGTTTTCTGGTTTCTTCCATTAGAAAGTAAGTTTAATGGTCAACTGGATTTTTTCTCATTCTCTGGTCTATTCCTGACACCTAAAACAGAATCTGTGTTTTAAGTGACTGAATGAATGATTATTCAGTGAGTGAATGAATGTTTCTGTTACCTAGGAAACTCCTATGTCAGCATCTTGTACTTCCCTTTCTTTGCACCAAGTATGTGAAAAGTCAAAGGAATTCAGTGGTCATCTTTCTCAAAATGCTCAATATTTTAAGATTCGATGAGTAATAAATTTCAAAACAAACTATCCACTCTAATTTCAAAAAGAAATGAAATTTCAATTCCCATGAAGTAGTAAGGACATAACTTTACAATGTATTGAGTGAATTCAGCTTCATGGGAAGCCTGCCATATAGTCCTTCCTGTTTCTCTTTGGGCCATAGAACATTCACAGCTCGACCCTGGGAAACCCTGACCCAGCCCACCTTTCTGTCACTACAAAAATCCCCGTCATCACACCTTCCATTAAGTGCACTTACAAATTTGTCTCTTTCCCTCACTACCAGTTTGGTAAAGAAAACCAATCTGGTGATTCTATTTGAGCAAAAATATTGATGTCTGATAATGGCTTAATTCATCTTTTTCAGAAGTTTCTATTTGTTTTAAACAACAAGCATTAACCCTAAGAAATTTGTAAACAACTCCAGAGTTTGGTTGAAATTCCTAGTAAGGAGAGATGTTATCTTTCTTTCAGTTGTACACATTGTACTGCATAAAAAGATTATTTGCATAAAGATGATCTAGATTAAAAACCTAAGGAGAAAAACATTTATTTAGACACATTTAATTTTTGATTCACTTCTGTATTTAGACACATTTCATTTTTGATTCACTTCTGACTGTGGTTGATATCAAGAGTCCAAATATGCTTTCTTTGCCAAAGAGCTCAGCCATTCAACATTTTGCAATCAAATAACTAACACAAATTAATCTTATGATTTACATATCTAGTTATCTATGGAATGGTTTCTAAAAACTACAATATCTTGTATCTAAAAAAAAACTATTCATATTCTTGTTTTTCTAGCTTGTTATTTTGATTTAATTTGATATGCTATGACATAAAA
The DNA here is from genome assembly GCA_029783875.1 of Phataginus tricuspis. NCBI lineage: Eukaryota > Metazoa > Chordata > Mammalia > Pholidota > Manidae > Phataginus > Phataginus tricuspis. The sequence goes on along the minus strand of JAQQAC010008719.1, from coordinate 6,686,845 downwards.
TAGATCATTTACTCTTAGAAGCAGATGGAATTTTTTTTTCCAGACTAAATGCAACTTTTCATTTGATTTTTCTTGAGTTTTAGGAAGTATCTTGATGGTTTAGAATTTTTTTGAATTATAAAAGTTAGTGAGAAAATCGTGAGCTATTGAAACAATACTAGATGGATGTTTTAATGAAATCCTGGAAATGGCTTTTATAATGTATACACTCAAGTGTCACTATGTTCTACTAAAAAATTCTTAAAGTGTACTTTTTAGATCACACAGCTGCTTACATGAATCTCCATTCTAAATTACTGCATTAGACATTAACCTGGTTACTATTTCTTTTTCAGACTCATAATCTTATCAAAAGCATTTTTCTTTTCCTATTTTTTGAAACGACAGAAGCAAGATCAATGTTACACTGAATTTGTTTAAAAAAGAATTAAAAAAAAATTTTTATTAAAGTTCTTGCTTTTAGAACTGTCTCTTCTGCTACTTTGTTGAACTTCAGTAGACGTGGTCAACAAGAATCCCAGTTCAGTTCCTTTGATTTGAAAACACAAAACATTCACCAGACACCACTTCCTGTCATTTTGGGTAGCTCAGGAATGGGCTTATTTGAGTCACAGAGATACATATTTAAGACTGCAAAACTGTAGTGGCATGAGCTAAGGTACTTTAATTATGAATATATGATTATGAATATATCAGTTTCAAATTTATAATAATAACTGCTTCAGTTTCTGTGTACACAGTCAAGTTTATTACTAGGAAAGTGGGTGAGGGAAATGAGTTCCGGCTTTTACTCCTTAATTAAGTAATTATTAAAAAGATTATATACTCATCACAAATATTGCTCATTTGTATTGGCTTTGTGTTACAGCTTAAAATGCTATTGTAAAATTCAGAAACACATGAGATTCCAAGGGTAATATAATTGGAGAGGGATTTGAAATAATAAAGCCCATAGAAATATTCTCATGGAAGTTGTCTTTTATGTTAATTAACTGTATAATACCATTTAGTTATATATACTTGATGACAGGAAGAAAAAAACAGGAAAATAATACGTAGAATTTTTAAATATTTCAATGAACTATGAAATAAAATACACATACTACTGAAGGTGTCTATAAAAAATTGAGGTGTTTAGAAAAATAATTAAACTAATGAGAATTTAACTCTCTCTTTCACACCTATGAAATCTTCCAAACTGTCATGTGTTTTTTAGAAAATTCAATGTAGATAGAAATAGCAAGAAAAGATGGTAGTTTACAGAATGTTAGTATTAAATACAATTACTTAAGAAAAAGTGACTGACAAAGTTCCTAATACATCCCCCTTCCTCATATCTATGTCCTTTATTCCCTCTATCCTGTCTCCATTCCTTTTTTCCATAGGACTAGAGCAAAAAGAACATATAAAAAAATACATAATATTCTGTCCTTTTCTTATCCAGATTTATCACTCCTTTAGATCCCTAGCACATTTACTTAATTCCTACTACATTAATTTTAATCCTTTGCACATTCATTTAATTCCCTAGTAATCTGTTTTTAACCTAAGATTATTGATTAATTAATTCACTCTACAAATACATACTATTTTAGATACAACTCTAAGAGCTTGTTGTCAAAAAAATCAGAATTCCTTTTCTCATGGGACTTATGTTCTAATGGAGGAGACAAGTAAAAAGCCAATGTAAGTTATTTAAATAAATTAATATAACAATAGAAAATGTTATATATTATGGAAAAACAGAACAAGCTAACAGGATCAAAAATGGAAGAATTTGAAATTTTTATTTTAACAGGGTGGTCAGAATGATTTTTGCTATCATTTAAGCAAAAATTTTAAAGATATTATAAGAAAGTTAACCATGCAGATATTTAAGTAAGCTGCATCTACACAAAGGTAACAGTCTTGCAACAGCTTTAAAATGGATAGAAACCTGTATAAGGAATGTGTATTAGTTTTCTATTGCTGCTGCAGCAAGTTACCACAACTTAATCTATTACAACACATTTATTATCTTACAGTTCTGGGGGCTAGAAGTTCAAAATAAGTTTCACTAAGTTGAAGTCAATGCATCAGCAGAGTTGTGTTCCCTCTGACGGTTTGACAGGAGGATATGTTTCCTTGCTTTTTCCAGCTTTTAGACCTGCATTCCTTGTATTGGGCTTATGGCTCCTTTCAAATCAATAGTGTAGCGTCTTGCCTAATCTTCATATCACCTCCTTCTTTTGTAAAACTTCCCTCTTATAAGAACAACTTCTGATTAAATTTAGGGCCCACTAGAATAATCCAGGATAATATTCCATCTCAAGATACTTAACATAATCACATCTGTATAGCCCAATTTTCATATAAAGTAACAGAGCTTCCCCTATCACTTTTTACATAATACACTGAGGAACAGTGTTACTTCTGATAAACAAAATCATGATAAACAAAAAATTAATAGAAAGGAGCATGGCTTAATATCAATATTGTTAGAGAGATTAAAGTACTGAATCAACAGAGGTGAAACTAATTATTCTCCATGTTCCTTCATTGTTATGTTTTTATGTAGGTTTTCAATTATAAAAACTTTTATATGGAGTGAATAGAGCTTATTGGACTACAAGTCCAGTTTCCTTCAATAACGTGAGGTGGCCTCCATTCTGATGGGGGGACAGCCTGATGAAGTTCTTTTCTCTGTGAACCCTGCAATTCCTTCTTTTTTCATGGGTTGGATTTACCCTTACAATGTTCTTTTTCAGAGGAGGAAACTGATACAGGTGTCTACATGCTTTATCTCCTTGTTAAGTGAGGTCAAGAATGTGTCCTTCCTCCAACCATACAAATAAAGTCAGGTGTTCCCTTTGGTTAATAATCCATGAACAAATAACACATTTGTTTAAACCATTGGTTTTAACATTTTCAGTGAAACATGCTTACTGATGCAGATAGTAAACATACATTTTTATCATTATCTGTCAGAAGTAAGAGTTCAGATTTTTGAGTCAAACTGTCTCAGACCAAACTGTCACTTAGTAGTTTTGTGACATTGGGCAAGTTACTTTACCTATATCTCAAAGTCCTCATCTGCAAAACGGAAAAAATAATGCTAGCTACCTCCAAGATTATATTATGCAAAATTTGTCATTAAGATAAAATATAGAAAAATTGCTTAATAGCATATTTAGCCACCAAATCCTGATTAATTATGCACATCATACATTAATTTGGATATATGAGCAGCTAAATGATCATCACGCCAACACATCTGTATGTGCATATGTGCATCAATGTAGTCATGATACGTATATATAGTACACACAGATATAGGTACCTTTGTATATATAGTCATGATTTTTCTAGATTATAGATAATTTGACTCTTTATTGGTTAAAGAAATGCTGCTTTTTATAAACTTTGTCTTGCTTTAGCCAGTTTCTTCCATTCAAATAAAAAAAGAATAATTCCAAGACAATCACAATTTAAGGATATGAAAGATTTGAAAGGTTAACTAATTTTTTTTAGCCTTTATCTTTTTTTTTCCTTTTTTTGATTGAATAGTTGAGACACAATCTTATATTGGTTTCAAGTATACAACACAGTGGTTCAGTAGTTACATACATTATTAAATCCTCACCCCAATTAGTGTGGTTATTATTTGTCAACATAAAAAGATGTTACAGGATCATTGGCTACATTCTCTATGTTGCACTTCCATCCCCATGACCAACTTATATTATGATGGAGAGTTTTGTGAAAAGCTAACTGATTATTGATGCTACTTGATGAATATCATAGTTTTGAATACATTGGAAAAAGTAGCATACTTTTTACTTCAAGTTCTCTGCTACATATTTTAAAATGCCAACTCTTTATTTAATTTTAATAATGTCATTACTAGATACAGTGGCTGATGAATTATATGAAATAAAAATAAACATCTCTTGCTGTCATATCTTTTCTTTTGCATGAGTAAACAGTAAAGCACAAGAATAAAATATATGTGGCCCATAAGATAATATAACTTGCCTCTTTAAAGTTATTTGAATTTAGGGTAAATGATTATAATCTCCTATAGTTTAATGTTCCACTTGATTTTAGAAATACACATTACTGGTTAATATGGTTGAGTTTTAATTTGTTCCATCTCTATTTGCTAAAATTAGATAAAAGGAGTGGTGATACAAAAAGCATGAATAGCTTTTTAGGATCATAATATTATTAAGGTGGTTCTCAATATGCAGCAGGCAAAGAGAAAATTAAATATGTGAAACAATGATAACACAATTTAAGAAAAGCATAATATTGTTCTTATAGGTGTTGTGTTCCAAATCATTACTCTAAGGAATTTCACAGCAAAGAAAAAATAAAATGATAATAGTTTAAAAAATAATGAAATTCACAATAATTTTTTTATATTTACTCATTAAAGTTATTTAAAAATATATTTCTAGCTTTATGCTTCATGCTTCTTGACTGAAAATGCCCTCATAAAGTTGTTAATGTTTTCCACAATCCCTTCATGCTAGTTTGAAATTTAAAATCAATGTCTACAGAAAGCCACTAAATCTTACCTATTAGCCTAAATGAATCAACATAGTTTCATTTCTGGGGACCATTCAAGGTTATAAAATGTAGAAATCAGTAGAAGACGAGTATTGTATCTGAATGCAGATAATGTTAAGCTCTTACTAATCAAGAGAAAACTGGGAAAAAATGGACTTCAATTAGTTTTATTCTTTAGTTCAGTTAACACTAGAAGCAGGATTTCTTCCCTGTTATTGAATGCAGTAATGTAAATCAAGCATAATGTCACAAAGTCATTGATCTCCTCTTAACTAGCAAGTTAAACTTCCACAGTTAAGAATAAAATACAGTGTCTCTTCTAAAGCTGATTACACATTGCCTTTGTTTAGCTATCTAACTAACAAATTTCTGCAGGTTCTCCTGGGTGGCAAAAAAGGGGTGATTTCTCTGTGATCCATCCACAGAGAAAGCAAATACTTATACTTTATTAGGAACCACAAGTGTGTTTGGCTCCATCATGATATTGTTTCTGATAAATATTTCCATATTTCTTGCATTTCTTCCATCCTTCTTGTTCATTTTAGTTACTGATTAAAATTTATTTTCTATTCTTTTTATTTTGATCTTGATATATTTACTTGCTTTAGGCTGTAGATTTTATTTGCTAAGTATGCAATTTAAACCCAGGAGTAACTAGAGCATATTTCAAATATGCCAGTTTGTTAAGTGTAAGTTCTAAAGGGAAAATTATGTGAACAACATAATAACTGTACCACTTAGAATATTCTGATTTTGTATTAAAAGGTAAAGTGTTAAAAATATAAATAAATAATTCGGTAACTAATCCATAACGAAACAGGCTGTTTTTTTTTTCTGTCTGTGCAAAGCAAATTAATAAAACAGTCATTTGTTTTCCAGAAACATATGCTCTCCGCCCCAGATTTATGTCTGGATGTTTAATTGGTTTGTATCATACTCCAGAAATATGGCTTATTAGAGCCAGTAGGATGGAAGTCTTAAAAATCTAATGACAATAGTTTGTTTATTACAAAGAACCACTTCCTAATGATTATTATTCAGCTCTTCAGTATTAAATGATATGTTCAGTTCTAGCTGAGAGTTTTTAAAATTATTTCAGCTACCCTCATACCTGTTACAGAATAAATGTCAACTTTTCTAACCTATAGTAGTTGTTTAGAAGCAGATCAATTGTTTTAATATAAATGTTGCTTACTTCACTGATGCTTCACACAAGCACGAATAACAATTTGAAGCTACTAGATCAATGCCATACATGTTTATTTGTAGTAATGTAGAAATTCAAACACAGACATTTATTCTTCCAATACTTTTGATCAGATTATCTCTAGTATAATTTAGCTCACAGTAACTGCTAATACTAAGGATTATAAAAGGTTGTTTTTCTCTCCATGTAGCCTTGTCTTTCCATATGAAGTTCTCATTAATTATTACATACTTCAGTGACACATAAAACACATAAGTACTTATTTAGAACTTACTACAGCTTTGTGAGGCAGGGTGCAAAAACTCCTTAACTAAATTCACAGGTAAATGTACAATGGAATAGAGCCAGAGTGTCCCAGTTCTAACTGTGAAATTAAAAAGAATTGTGGTTCAGTCTGACCTCAGTATTTTGGACGAGGGCAAATCCAAACCTGTTGATAGCTCAGTTTATTCATCTGTAAAGTGGGTAAAGTGAATTAGGATCTAAAGGAGGTATAGTATTAAACCAATAAAATTTATGACTGACACAGGGCTCTCTTTGTACTCCTTTTTATTCTGTTAGCATTGAGGGGATTAAATTAATGTCAGAATAGTGTGATGACCATCACATGGGTTTTGAAGTTAGGAAGACCATTTCTACTCTGTTAATTTGCTGTGTGACTTTAAGCAAATTATATTACCGATATGAGTCTGCTTGTTATTTATAGAAATGAGGATCATATTTTAATTTATGTCAAATTGTTGGGAGATTAAGTGAGATAAGCCATTATCTTTTCATAGTAAACAGAAAATAAGTATCTATTTTATTTCCTACCATCCACTCTCGGGTGAAGAAAAGAATCATAAAGCCTTAAACCATAAAAATCCCTACTTTGTAATATAATAGTAAAAGTTGTATTACAGGAAAGGTAGATGAAATTACTGAAGAGTAAACAACTCTTTTACTTTGTAAATACACATGGGTTATGGTTTATGTCATGGAAGGAAATTACTGATAGGTTTGTAGAAATAACTTATCTAATCATTTTTTTTTAAATCCTGAAAACTACTTGGACTTTTACATCTCAGCAAGTGTGCAAATACTGCACCAGTTTTCCTTCTCTGAACAAAAAAATATTCAATAGGATATGAACAATGAGAAATGAAAACAACTGACAATTAAAGCCAAAATATGTTAATTAATAAAAGTTATTCTAAAAAAACCTTACCTCACTCCCCCTTAAACAGGAATAAGAAAAATAAGATAATAAGGTATTTAAGAAGGATGATTCAAACAAGATGTATTTTTTTATGTCAAGAAGCTTTATGACTTCGTCAAGTATCAGAACACTTCTCAGGTGGCTTGAATTGCCTTGCTTAAAATTTTCTTTAAAATAACTAGGACTCTATCACTAAACTGATTATAATCAGTTACACATAAGGACACTAAGATGCAAACATGCAAGGGCTAATGCAGAGAGACTGTAAAACATGCTTTCACCGTTACTCTACTCTCCTTTTTTTTTGTCTGTGAGCAAGAGTAATGCAATCTTCTCAAATCTGCCGTGTTGACCAGTGGATCATCTTTACACTCCTTTTCTTTGATATCCAAGTGTTCCTTAAATAATACCCAGCTTGAAACAATTAGCACTGTTCTCTGGGACTAGACTCCTTGCTCTAGTCCAGCGACAATAATGATATCAGCACTGAGCACTTACGTGGCCACGCTGCACAGAAACCCTTCATCCTTGCCTCTCTCCACATGCAGACCCTTCTTCCTGGTCTGTACACATTAGTCTCCCTAAACACAAAGCTGCATGGAGATCTATCAGGACCGGCTTCTATAGGTAAGATCCTCCCAATAAACTTCTACTGAATTCAAGCTGAGTTTGTCAGCCTCTTTCTTTGATCTCACAGCATCTTCTCTGTTTGGGGGTTGGTTTTCTCATACCTCCCAGAGTGGAACATTTTTCCAATAAAACGTAATATCATTTCACTATCACCTTAAGGTCCTGGGATGCCCCATACAGCAAAGTTCACACAAAATGATGATTCCTCAGAAATGCAAGGATTGGAAGATTTACTTTAAGTGAAGGGCAAGATGGTTTTTCTGTAAGTTTTCCATGGCTACCTGCTCTGACTAGCTTGTTAAAATCAAAGATATTTTTGCTTTTGGTCATCTATTAATTTTAGGAACTGGTTGTAGGGTAGGGAGAGGTGGGAAGGACTGAGAAAGGGAATTGTCCCCAAGATTCTAGTGTCTTTGGGAAGGTCCTGCAGGTGGGAGTTGTAGATAGTTTTTGGAACCATTTGTTTTATTATTTCCTACATCACCATCCATTTAATGAGGGCTACCTGCAATGGGAAGATCTTTCTGGAAGTCTTTTTATATTTGTGTTGCATTCTTCTAGTAAGTGCCTCAACTTTTTTTTTCTCAATTGTTGATCTCTATCTTAGCAATTTATGCAGCTCTTTTGAAACTTAAATACCAAGGACCTCTCTACAATCTCATAACACTCATGCACACCACTTCAAAGAATGCATTTGGCAGGAACATGATTCAGAAAAGTGAGGTTGGATTTGGAGTCTCTATCATCAGAAAAGTCCTAAAAGTTCTTGACTCTCCCTGGTGATATTTCTGGAAAAAATTTACTGTGAAAATTTTAGGTATAGTTTTATGGCAAAACAGTGTTCATGATATTTCTCTGGAACTTAGGGAAAATATGTATGTTTGTATGTATGCATGCTCATTTATATTTGTTGTAGATAAGCAGTGTAACTCCAGGGGGAAATTATGTTCCCACCCTAGGGCAAATAACCTCTGACACCTAAATCAGTCAAAGAAAGAAGCAAAGTGGGAGAAACCCTTTTATTCCTTACAAGCATTTGTCTACTTCTGCTTGCCCATGTCTCTCATGACCCAGCTGCAAAAGGACCCCACGCAACCTCTCTGGTCCATATATACCCTCGCTCTCCATCCACATTGTAATTACCTACTGATATGGAGATGGGCTACTACTCTCCACCCCTTGGAAACACCTACTGATATGGAGATGCACTAAGGCCAGATGAGAGATTCTGTAAATATTGCAATTTTACCCACAGCAGTCATACCTGCATATTTTAATACTCTATGATGCAGTTATATATTTATATCCCCAGATAATAAAGCTAATTATGCCATAAGAGATCTGAGAGATAGTTGTGTAATAATACATTACACACAATGATTTAAACATTTGAAAATATGCATTTATTTAAAACTATTTCTAAGTCAGCTTCTACTTACCCACTTTCTGAAATATTGCCATGCAGGCCACTTGCTTAGCTGTCACATTTTCCCTAAGATAGATTTCACATCTTCCATGCTGTTGTGTGAGAAACTGTGTAAGCTGGGATAGGGACTGAGCAGATAATATTTACTGAAAATTTTTACATCTGTGCAAATGGAATACCATGGGTAAAATTACTTATGTTTCTTCATCTTCAAAACAAGGAAAAATAATCATGCATATTCAGAATCATTCTGAAGATTAAATGATATAATCCACATAAAGGAACTGGAATGATAACTCCACATAAAATGCGCTCAGTGAAAATGAGCCATGATGATGATGGTGGTGAGGTTGAGGACATCATCCCATAGCATATAAACATACTGATGTTTGCAATGTTTTACTGTTGCCTTAAAATCATTGTATTTATCTGTATGTCATTCTCCATGCTTATTATCATGAGTCCATGACCAGATCAAAATTTCTATGTCCGTCTATCTGCACACAGACACACACACTTATATACACATATTATATGTAAAGTTAAAGTATAATATAAATATATGTAATATATGTATATATATACAAATATATATAAATCAGTTAAAGAATAAATATCATCAAGAAAAATACTTAGAGACCTTTTTAATGTTTCAACTATATGTGTAAGTGTGCTTGCATTGGGTGTGTTTTCATATTGTTGTGTATGACTTTGTAAAGCATATTTAAACAAGGTATTAACAATTAGTCCAGCAGTAATCAGGATCATTTCTTGAGCATTGGCTTTGAAATATTTTGCACTTTTTGTCTCATTCCTAAAAACACCAGTCATCCTCCTTACCCTGCAACCACTTTTAATTTCTGCAGTTTTTTCCTTAATGCTATTTCTTGTTTTATTTTGTTTTCAGTTTTAGTCTCCACATATTGACTACTCACCACCACAGTAAAGTATTTAGTATTTTTTTACTCCCCCATCGCTAAATGCACACATGGACAACCTTCCCTCCTAAATAATTTTGTTGTAATGCTAGCTAAATAAAACATCTGAACTCTGACCATGTACATGCTATTTATGTCATGGTTATATAGTCAATGTTGACTCATTTACGTATTTTACATAACTCTTCTGGTTTTTCCTAACAGTAACTTTATTTGGACTTCTTATAGTTCATTTTGTTGCTGTTATTTCTTAATTCATTCTAACTCTCAGTGGTCTAAATCCCCTCTCAAAATGACCAGACACAGTAGATCATCAATTTCTTCTTTTGGGAGAAATATCTCACAGAGCTTCTGATATGCTCACATTTGACCTGCTCTGCATCTGACACACAGCTGTTATCTTTACACCATTATCCTGGGGGGCCTGTTGCCTTTCTTTTTATTTGATTCTCTCATTTCTTGTTTGTGTGTGTGTCTATATCTTTCTTGGTATGCTCCCTTGTTTTGGTGGAGGAGATCCTTGAGTAGTTTTCTGAGAATGGCGTATGAAAACTAATGCTTTGACACCTTGACTATCTAATGAAGTATTTAATCTCTATCCACATTTGACTGAATTTTGGACAAAGAGTTCTAGACTAGAAACTTTCTGTTCAGAAAAGTTTGACTAATCAGACTTAGTTATAATTTTTAACACTGTACAAATTAATCTTTCATGTCATAGAACACCTTGCTATTTGTACAGCCGGGCCCTCCCTAGATCTTACTCATCAACTTGCTCTTGTCTTTCCTTCAAGAAACCTTTATCATTGATGTTTCTTTAAGTATCTTTGCCTTTAAAAACTGTGGCTGGTGAAAACATCTGAACTTGGAAGAAAAAACCAGTGCTGTTCAAAAACACCAATTCATTCTGGCTTCTGGTGTTTTGCATCAGATTGGTTTAATTTCCTGGCCCATCCATAAAAGTCTGTAGAAACAACCAGATTGCTGAAATTCTACAAGGACAAGCCTCACTTTTACTTTCATCTATCGTACTGGATACTTTATGGGTACTTGCAATCTGGAGGCAACGTTTCTCAGTTTTTGAAAATTGTATTGAGTTATTTTATTAATGATTTCCTCCATCAATTTTATTTTTCTCTTTTTGAAATCCTATAATTCAACTATTAGGACTCCTAGATGAATTGACTCATTTGTTTAGTTTTCTCTTTCTTATTTTCACCTCTTTGTCTTCGTTGCCTTGTTTTTTGGGAATTAGTGTCCTTTACCTTCCAACGCTGCACTGCAGTCCTATGCTGAGCCGTTTTAGAGCTGAGGCAATAATAACATGCAGTAATATTGATCTCATCTTTATTTTAAAAATTATTATTTGTTCACTTGAGATTTATGCATTACTTTTTTTTTTGGTACCGTTAATGTACAATCACTTGAACAACATTATGGTTACTAGACCCCCTATTATCAAGTCCCCCCCACATACCCCACTACAGTCACTGTCCATCAGCGTAGTAAGATGCTATAGAATCATTACCTGTCTTCTCTATAAATACTGCCTTTCCTGTGTCCCCCGCCACTGCATTATGTGGCTAATCGTAATGCCCCTTTTCCCCCCTTATCCCTCCCTTCCCACCCATCCTCCCCAGTCCCTTTACCCTTGGTAACTGTTAGTCCATTCTTGGGTTCTGTGAGTCTGCTGCTGTTTTGTTCCTTCAGTTTTTGCTTTGTTCTTATACTCCACAGATGAGTGAAATCATTTGGTACTTGTCTTTCTCCGCCTGGCTTATTTCACTTAGCATAATACCCTTTAGCTCCATCCATGTTGTTGCAAATGGTAGGATTTGTTTTCTTATGGCTGAACAATATTCCACTGTGCATATGTACCACATCGTCTTTATCCATTCATCTAGTGATGGACACTTAGGTTGCTTCCATTTCTTGACTATTGTAAGTAGTGCTGCTATAAACATAGGGGTGCATATGTTGCATTACTTTTTATGTTTTATTAAAAATATAATTTATTTGGATTACTGTGTTGATTGGTGTACCCTAAAAATTTATGCTTGAAGTGAGTACTTCATTTGATTCACCTGAGTCTCCACCCTGCTTAGTGTTCCCTGACATACATCCTTTCCAAAAGCTAAGTAAACCTGATGCTGGTGGGAGCCTCTTGCGTTTCATGAGTGTGGTGCTTCACCCAAATCAAGAACACTATTGTTAGTATAGTAGAATTGATATTACAGAACTCAACCTTTAAATATATGAAAACAAAAATCAGAGGAAATTGAGATAATAGAGTAATATTTCAAAATAAACAAACAAAAATTATATCTTAATATGTTTAGAGATATATGATGACATTACCAAGAACTGGATGCTACTTTCAAACCACAGAATATCCAGTGAACTAAGAGTTCTTCATTTTTAACCAATCTCTTATGGTTTTGCCGCCACCCTACCCCATCATTTATCCCCAGAACAAGAGGTATCTTGCTGCAAATAACTAAGACTGTGGAATTCTGCAATGTGATGGCAATTACATTATTTCTTGTCTTTCCCACTGATAGCTTGTGGTTTATTTTTCTCATGTGTTTTTTGTTTATGCTTCTAGTCCAGAGATGTCCCAACTTGCAAAATGTTGTGTTGTTCTCAACACCCAAACTTGAAAGTTTGTGTCTTGAAATGAAAACGAAATACTCTGTAGTGGCATTTTGGTGAATCTGAGAATGGGGAGAATGAAGAGGAAAGCGTTCAGCCTACCATCTTTATCTAAAATTTGGCTTTTTAAATGTATGTTGTGCTTATAAGATGCTATAACTTTTATCTGCACAAAAATACAATGAGTTTTAAGCATCTTCATTGTACCAGGTTCTATACTCTTTATTGAACACATAATCTTTTAGGGAAAATAGACATATCAACTGGCATTGTCTGAAATTTGTTATATTGGAGAAAATCTCAGGTCTATGGATACAAGCAGGAAGTTTGAACAGAGCTCAGTAGTTCAGGGAAAGTCTCCCAGAAAAGATAACTTCTAATGGGTTATTTAAAAAAAATTAGAACTAAGTAAGAGAATGAGAGGGACTGGAAAAGGCCAGCTCCAGGTCCATATAAAAGTAATGCATGTGATTTCCAGAAGGATGAGAACATGGCAAGGAGGGAAGCCTCAGGTAATCCATTCAGCATATTTAGAGCAAGTTAGGAAAGAAAAGAAGGAATGAGAATTGTCAATATAGTTTCTCAAAAACGTAAGTCACCTTTTCTTAACATTATTGACTTCACAATGTCTTTACAGAATTAGAACACTATGGATAGATGAAAGAAGTGTAAACCAGCTTAAATGGATGAATTTTCTACTTTCTACCTGCCAAGCAGTATGTTTGGTCTTCAGGTTTATTTAGGAAGAGAATAAAATTCATAATAGATGCACTCAAATGGGGCTAATAGGGTATGTGGTGGGGACTTGATAATGGGGAGAATCTAGTAACCACAAGGTTGCTCATGTAAGTGTATATTAATTATATATAAAAAAACCTTAAAATTGTACAACTCTTGAAGGAAACATGACTAACAAATAAATGTCAATAGAAATTCTATTTTACTTTCTGTGGAACTGATTGTGAGATACATATTATGCCAGAGAAAAAAGCAGGGAATATGAGATGGTTCTTGACATTCTATTAAGATACTAAGGTTAGTGTCTTGACAAGCTGTTTAACAAACTGATGTGACCTTTCATTCCAGGGAACATCTCTCAGTGCTTTAAATTTATCATCATGGAAAATATAGTCAACAAAGGAATTAGCCACAAATTGAATGTTTAAAAATATCCTGTTCTTTAGAAACTTAAAAAGCATATTTACAACCAGGTTACTTATTTTTAGATAACAATATAAGTAAGGGCTCATATTGCTAAAGGGCTTAACTGCACCTTCATTGCCACATTCCTAATGCATTGCTAAAAATGGCATTTCAACCTAATTGTTTTCTGCCAAGAATTTGTCCCTGGCATTTCTTTTTGTCTATGTATTCGTGATTAATTAACCCTTCACTAGTACTACTAAAACAATTAATATAATAGAGATTTTGACATGTACTTTTTCAATTATTAAATGACATGAGAGTCATATTCTAAGGCACTCAAGATAAGTATAATCACAGTAGGAATATACATGCAAGCCTGGTTGTGGGCTGAACGGTTGGTTTTTCTTCTCTGTATATAATCATGGAAGTAAGTCTATTCTCCCAAAAGAATATACTGGTATCTATTTTAGCATGAGTGGTATTTACTGAGGCTATTCTCTTCTCACCTCTCCATTATACAAGTAAACACTCACTCATTTACTCTTGAGACTATTATCATGGGACAGTGGCACTCAAATTGGAACCACAGCCTTTTTTTTTTCCCCCAAACAAGAAGAAAAGACAATGATATATTTTTATTATAAATTCTGATAATTTTTAAAGCTGAAGAAAAGATGGATAGAAATTAAGGCACTTGGTTAAGGATATTATGACATTTATATTTTCCTTTTTCCTATCATCATTATTTTTTCATACCTTTTTTCTTTCTTTATGTTTTAGATATCTCCATAAGGGCCTTATTCATAAGGGTCAGTAGTTTGCAGAACAAAGAACCTTGATATTCTAGACCTTAACATCATTTGTGTTTTGGGACTAGTCTTCAGCATTTTACAGTATCAATTTTTCCATATGTAAAATGGAACCCTGACCACTAATTTTCCTCTTAGCTGTGGATTACTGTACTTGGGTTTTAATTATTTACCCAGGTCTTAAAGTCCCTCATTTAAATATTATATGCAGATCATGATTTAATCACCATTAAGCTTCAAATGCCTTTCCATAAAATAAATGTGTAAACAATACATTTTAATTCAATTACTCTGAGTGAATGTTAAAAATTATTGAGTCACAAATTGGGAAACACTTTAATAAATATATTGATCTGTATTTTTAATATTTATTATAATACTAATTCAGTTTCAGTTAATGTCCTGATGATTTAGTATTTACTTGACAGGATACAAAATTATAGGCAAAGTAGATATCAAGACAGTATATTACCTGAGATCAATAGTAGTATTTCAATGACAAAAGGGGTCAGTCCATCAAGAAAACATAACAAACCTAATTACATATGTACTTAAAAGTAGAGCTTTTGTTAAGAATTGAAGAACATTGACAGAACTGATGAAAGTAATCTCAAATCCACACTTGTGGGTGGAGATTTTAATACTGTTTTGGTAACTGAAAGCACGAAGACAAAAAACCTGATGAACAAAATTATCAATTTACTTAAACTACGTGGCACTTATAGAGCATTACTTCCCAAACTATAGGATACATTCCTTTCAGGAGTACATAAGCATTCACCACACGGTAAACTATAAAAATCCCAATACATTTCAAATAATTAAATAACGTACAGTAAACTATTTTACCACAAAGCTATTAGTTAGAAATCAATGGAAAAAAAGAACAGAAAATCCCCAAATAATAAGTAATTAAGAATTAAACTTGTAAGTAATCCATGGCTCAAAGAAGAAATCATAAAGTAATTTGGGTACCATTTCAAACTGTGTAGTAATAGCAAACCATTGTGGGCCACAGTTTAAGCAGTGCATAGAGAAAAGCTGATTATTTTAAGTTGCTCTGTAAGTGAAGAAGTGAACCACAAAAATAATAATACAATCTTGTACTTTAGAAGTTAGAAAAGAAAAATTTAATATTCAAAAAAGTAGAAGAAAGGAAAACGACTTCTGTTTCTATTCCACACTGTGACAGCAGTACTAGCTAGTGAGATGGAACAAGGAGAACGAGAATACAAATGACGGCACAAAGTGGAATCTGTTAAAAAAATAGAGTAATAAGTGAGTTTACGAAGCTCACAGGATGAAAAGCAGGTATAATAATTGATTATATTTCTACATACCAACAATGGAAAATGAAAAACCTTAAACTTTACAACCACTAATAATATCAACGAACGTTAAATAGGAATAATTCTAACAAAATATGTGTGGGATTTCTATTATGAAAACTATGAGTTGCTTCAGACCAAAAAAAATTATACCTAAATAAAAGGAGCACTATGCTGGTTTCATAAACAATACTTAATATTTTTAAGATATCAGGTCTTCCTGATTGGTTAGCTTTCCTACAGCCTCAGTCAAAATTGCCTAAGAATATTAGCAGATTCTGAGATTAAATGGAGCAGGATCTAAAATAGTCAAAATAATCTTGAAAACGAATAGATACGGTACAGTTACACTAATTTATTTCAATTATTATTGTATCTTATTCTATAACAATACTAGACAAATATACCTAAAGCATGTTTCAAGAACTTAATAATAGACAGACAAATCAATAGAAGGCTACCAACCTCACACAAGTGTTTTCAGTTACTTTTGCAACAAAGTCTTAGTCAAGTCAGTGGAAATAGAAAGTATTCATGAAATGATGCTGGAATTACCTGGATATTTGTATATTAAAAATGTTTCTTGATCCCTCCTTTTTTCAACATATAAAGACTAATTTTTCTGGCTCATAAAACTGACTATAAAACTAGAGGCAAAAATAATCCAGAAGAAAGTACAGGAGAATAACTTTGTAATCTCGAAATATGCCAAGATTCTTAAATAGTATACACAACACCAAACCACAGAAGTTTGCATTTACTTTCCTACTGTAAATGCTTTCAGAGAATATTGCAAATGCGGATCTAGGCAACATGGAATCATGGCAAGATCATGGCCTTGAGAAAAGGGTTACCTGGTTACATTACTTTGGTTAGGGTTAGCAGGTATTTGGTATAATATTTTCTAAATTTCTTTCAAATTATCAAAAATGAAATTATCACAAAATTTCTATTTACATCTTACATTTTGTGAAGTATTAGGAATATGATCAGGAAGTAATGACTTACAGGTATCTTCGTTATTTGGTCACCAAGATCTAATTAAACATTTTATTTCTCCTTTTTTCTTATTTTATGAGGCATTATCTATCTATGAGTTTTTTGTCAAGTGTGTCTCTGAGAGATAGCTCTTGATTACTGTTATTTTATTTCAAGTTTCCTGCTTTATAAATTTCTTAAATATTTGTCAAAACTATTAGTAGTTTCTATATAGATACTGACTTCTCTTCTACTGTGTTTTGTAAAATATCGCCAGATTAAGTTTTACACATACACCTACACACAGGCACAAACGTGTGTAGGTGAGTATATATGCATTTACATAGCACATGTCAAGGAAAATCCTATAGTGCCTAGTACCAGATTTTTTTCTATGTAGGCCACCATTCAAAATAACCACATTCTTATTTTCTGTGCTTCTAAAATAAGATGAGATAGGACATGTCCAGGGGACATAGCTACATGTCAACAGAATTGTGATTCCTTAATCTAGTATTAAATCTTCTACAATCTTGTCATACTCTACTTTCAGATATAACTTCCAATATATGTTTTCCAATATTAGTTGCCAAACAACATAATATATCCACCTACATTTAGTAGATAAACCTTGTTGAAATAAGCAACTCATTCTTTCTAAACACCTTTGCATGCAGTTCCTTATGCTATTCCATGGACCCAGAATTCCTTCAGCTTTCTTCAAAGCTTGATGTCAAATTACCCTCAGCAATGTGCTGCTGCTATTTCCTCCAGCTGGAAAGGAACTCCTGTTCTGCTAAATACTATTAACATTTTCAACTTCTACTTTATAATTAAAGCACTACTGCAGTTTTAAAAGTGTGTATCGAATCCTTACTATATATTGATTCTATAAAATTTACAATAGTAAACCCCCTATAGACTTTTGCACATTTTCATACATAGTCAACTTTTAACAAGTGTTTGTACAATAACTGGATGTTTCTAAAAATCATAGATATTTTTGTTTTTCTTTAAACTATTTAAAAATATATCCATAGAAAATTTCATGATTACGCTTAGGCAATACTAGTTAAGTACTCCTGGCACTTGGTATATAATAGGTTTTGGTAGGCTTTAGTTGTGTAGAGAAGAAGCTACTAAAGGGTGAAGCTTGCTGACTTCTCAATTTATATACAATGTATATTTGTATTTATTTTGTTAACTAAACCAGTGATTGCATTACTTTTGGTACTATGTATATAATATATACATTATATTTCTTGTATTCTTATTAATGGAATTACTTGGTTTTCAATATCTGATGTCATTCATTCAGCACATTTTATTGACTACTTATTATGTTCCAGGCGCTATGCTAGGCAATGAATATTGTGCTTTGAAACAAAAAAAAAACAAGTAATTCTTTATTCCTCTCTTTCTTTCTCTTTCTAACAGAGATAAAATATAGATATAATGCTTTAACATTATAAAGTCTGTGAAGTCAGAGAAGGCAAGAAATGTTGACCAGATTTGATAGATAGCAAAGACTTTTTTGAAGAAGTAATATTTAAGCTATTTAAGCCGAGTCTAAAAGGTGGGGAGCAACTGCTGTAAATAACAGAGGAAAATCCATGACAGAACTGTTCACAGAAGCCATTATAATCTGAGCGACCAGATACTTGTAAAATCTTTTCAGTGCCTCTATCAAACTGGTTCTTTGAATTACCCCCAAAATAATATAAATTTAGTACATGATTTTAAGTGGTTTCCCTGAAAAAAAGAAAAGGAAAAAAAAATCTCTCAGGGAGGTATATAATAGATTTTTATAAAGACATGGAAAATTTGAAGTATAGAGATTTTTTTGTTCTCTATAGACAAAACATTAGAATGGAAAAAAGAGGGCAGAAATATTCCTAAGTATGGGCACTTTGCATATAACATTACCATGGGCTGGTTTCCTCTCTTCCTCCCTCCCATCTTTCCTCTCCTCCTCCCGAGAAATGCTTACCACAAACATTTTGAACTCCTAAAATAATATTATTAAATATATTTATTTTATGCTCCTGTTTATTAGGAGTACTTATAAGTGTCTAACATCACAGTTTAATTTAAGGATTGTGGAATGTGAAGATTATCTTAAATATCATGAATTGTGCATAAATAATAAGTTCCCACAGTAATGTCCAATTATACTTCAATTCATTATTAAGAAAATTTTGATTTGTGTTAAATGTTCCACATTTTCACAATTAGAGCGAAAGTCAGAAGATTTAAACATGTAAGTGCCGTGAAAAGTCATCTTTTCATCCATCCGGAGAAACTTTTCATTGCTACTTCACAAAATGATCAAGTTTGTTTTGTGTTGCAACAGGAAATACAAGGAACAATTTTAAATTAAAAAAAATAGAGGAAACATATCAGTGTATATTGCTAATTTACCACAGTTAGACTGCTGTCATGCATGCTAAAAACCCTTTAGAAAGTTTTCACTGATTGCTTTCATTTAACTACCTCTTTGCCATTTACTGGCTTAATTTTACACAAAATAGAGCACTCTTAAAACCTAAGGGAAGGCATTAGGTTTTAGTTTTACATACCCCATCATGGTAATAATAAAACAAAGAAGGTGTTTTGCATTTGCTAAATATACACCGCATCCAAAAAATAGATCTGTACTAAAGTCTCTCAGCACAATTTTAACACTCAAAAATAAGTATCTCTTCCTTTAATGTTCCTTTCAAATTTGAACCAGTATCTGTCTCATTTTCCAAGATACGTCATTTTCTTCCAAAACACATAGAGTAATAACATGGGATTTCCACAGTAAAAGAATATATTGTGAATGGGAAAAATCTTTTATTTTCTAAAGTTTTTATTTTATTTTTTCGGTGAGACATGTTTTGAATCAACTTACCATTTTTTTTCCAGTGTAAATTAATGCATTTAGATACATATCCTTTTGTTTAAATGAATAAAGGAGCTGTGGAAATGCATTCATTAAGAGCTAGGCCATTATTGGGAAGCATATCTTTAACTACTTAATTATCAGCATAAATGACTGCGATAATAGCAGAAAGGTTGATTAATTTTTTGTTACAAACACCTGTATAGATAGTTAAGTTTCTGTCAATCACTTTGCTGCTGAAACATGCCAAGAGGTCACACAACATATGTTCAGGTTACCAGCCTTCTAAGAGAGAAAAATTCAGTAGCAAAAGTCTATATGAATCAAGCATGCACCATCCTTTAGCATAGATCTGATGACCCCTGAATGTGACCTGCTCCCAGAGGAAACCAATTTAATGCTCCATCACACTCAGAACATTGTATATGAATCACAAAACTTCCAGATAAATTAGCGACAGGTACATCTGAATAGGATTCCTTCTAAGTCCCTTATCTGCAGCCAGGCAAGCTTGTTTCACTCTCACTTTCAAAGATAAATCACATAGCATGTTGCCTTGGCAGATTCTCACAAAGCAAACAGCCCCCATCGTCCATCAGTGGGAGGAGAAAAATCCCCTTATTTTTTCAGGTACGGTGTACGGGTACTGTGACAGCAAATGGGATAAAGTGAAAACTATCTGCCAGTAGAAAATTCATCAGTCAATACCAGGCCTTATATCTTCTCTAACTTTCATAAGCTTTGTGCCTCTTGCTCCTTTACTTTTATTTTTGACAGTTCTGATACCCTAGAATTGTAGTTGTGGCAAAATTCAAGAACAAAACAGCAGGTTATCAAAGACAACTTACCAGAGGCCAAACGGGGAGAAGAGAAATGCCAGCAATTAGTAAATAGCTGAAAGACCAATATTCGACAGAACAAGGAAGAAAGGCACACCAAGCTTTTATCTTTAACTGACTACTTATTCCATTTGAAAAAAAAAACAGAGGAAAACTGGAATGCTAAATATATGCTAAGTACTTAGGGATATTGGTCATAGAGAAGATGAAAAAATAAATTATTTACAAAATAACATGAAAAATGCAAGGGATCCTCTTTACGTATCTTGTCAACATAAATTGGAATATCAAAACTATATAAAACTATGCTTTAAACTGAGTATCAATGATCAGCACAAATACATTATCTGTTTCAAGATTCTTTTAAACTGAACAATGAAACAAACATATCAATTTTCATTTTCTGCATTTCTTATAGTCTACAATTATACTTATATAAGACTTTTATTATATATCTTAGTAAAGGCCATGCCAAATCACTTGGTCATTTTTTAACATAGAATTCAAGAGCACAAATAAACGGGACTCACGTTTTAGGTTCTGTCGATAATCCTTCTCAGGCAAAATCAGGGTTGTGTTTTCTGCTTGAGTCTGTGTTAAACCAAAAATTACAGAAATCTTAGTTTCCCATGCCACTGCCAATAAGCCCTCAATTAGTCAAGGAGAAAAAAATTGCCTTAAACAGGACTCACTTGTAAATTTTGTCCTTCCTAATGCAGATAACATTTATCCCTTCTTTCTCCCCATATCTTTGCAAAATGTATGCCCAGTGAACTCTTTCCTGTAGATATTCAACTATGACTATGATCAGTTAATGAAACTCAGGTCCAGGATTAACCTCTATAAACATAAACAATGATTGGGCATCTGGAATTGGGAGAGACAGAGGTGACGCCGGGAAGGAAAAAAAATAAACTATAGAGTTTAGAGAATATACAATCTGATAGGTTCCTAGCTAAATTAACTGTTGTCCTACATATGAGGTGATTCATAGGATTCTAAATATGTAAAACATGAAAGCAAAAATATTTTGAAAACCAATACTATATCCAATGACCCTTTGGGGGATATAAATACAGCTACTAAATTCATCTTCTTTGAAATTACAGAGGTCTAGTTAGATCGCATATATGTCCTTTGGAGCCACAATAATTTAAGGAACATTGAATAGCATTTTAAATACCCAAGAACTTGTTAGCAGGCAATAAAACTATTATATCTGCTCTATCTAGCTACTATGTTTGAGTTATTTATGATACACTTTAATGTCATCAGTAATTTCTTAGAAGCTTCAGTAAATAGAGAAATAAAATGTTCAATTAAAACATTAAACTCTACTTGGGAACCACCATATTATAATAATGTTAAATTTTTTATGAATTAGAAATTATTTTTTATAAGAACAATTAATTCAAATTATTTAAAAAGCCAGATGTCATTTGTGTTCAATACATTATTTAAATAATGTAAATACAAATTCATGTTAATAGTCCTAATTCACTAATGGCCGAGAGTTTTTTAGTGTATAAAGGAGTGTTCAAATTTTCTGGTTCTAATGACCCATTAATTCAACAAATAGGTGTTGACAAAGATGGTCTTACAATTACCCTCAATTTGACTAAACCTTAGACAAGTTTCTTCCTGAATAGGCCCCTGACCTCCCTTTTCTTAGAACATTTACTTTATGTATTTATTATTTTTATTTTTTAATTTCTAGCAACAATTTTATTGCAATATAAGTCATATGCTATATAATTCCCTCAAAGTGTACAATTCAGTGGTTTTTAGCATACTCAGGGATTTGTGTAACCATTACCACAATCAATTTTAAAACACCTTCCTCACCACAATGAGAGCATTTACTTTAAACTTGTAATTGTCAATCGTTTTTCCTGCCCTTGGGGAGAGATATAAACCCTCTCCCAACCTCTTGCCAGTTTTACAGCCCAGATCTGTCTTCCTCCAGGGCTTGGAAGCCATGCCATTGAGAAGGAATCAGCAAGATCGGGCCTCTGTCCCCTCGGCCCCTTTAGGTGCTGGAGCTTCACTTGAACGGGCACCATTAACAAACATGGGTGCCTTCCTGGCAACCTCCCCACTAAAATCACCCAGGGTTTTCCTATTCACTCAGCTCAGCTCTTAAAAATCTCCCACTTTGTATTTCAGCAGAGTTAAACTTCAGTATCTCCTCTTTTTTGCAATAGTCCTGAATAAAATCTCATCTAACGCCATCTCACACACCTGGTGAAACTGTTCTTTCACGTTCTCAAGGTCTGTTATGTGTCGGCACCACAGCGATTTGGTGGTGGAGAAGGTAGACACTGCCCTTTGCCTTCATAGTATTTAGAATTTAGTGGGAGACTGAGGCACAAAAATTGACAAGTAAAATAGAATGTGGATCCATGACCGCAAGAAAAGATTGGGGCACTAATAAAAGTAGAGCAGATGATGATTAAAATAAGTGTCATGGAGTCCATCACTTCACAGCTGAAGAGGTACCGTTCTGGTAAACAGGGAACATACTTCAGGAAGAAGGTTCTGCATGTGTGAAAGCCCAAAGGCAAAATATGCATTTTAGTGCAAAGAAAAGTAAGATCAGAAGGGCTGTGGGGTATGTGGGGGAGTGGCAGGAAATGAAGCTGAGAGGCAACAAGGAGCTAGGAAAAAATGTTCATTCAGTCATATAGTTGCTCCTTTTTCTTTTAATTAGCATATGTAGAGGAGATGTAATATAACTTAAGGTTCAACGCCAAGGGCTCTGGCATCAGACTATCAGGCTTTGAAATCTGACGCTTTCTCATAGTTGCATGATATTAAGTAATCTAACCTCTCTCAGCCTCAGTTTCTCCCTTTCATAAATGGAGGTAATAATAATACTCACTTCCTGAGGTTTAGTGAATATTAAAAGGGAAATCTCACATAAAATATTTACCACAAGTCCGGTGAATAAAAAATGATCTGTGATGAGGATGATATGAAGATGATGATAAAAACCAACCTAATAATATTGGAGATGAAGTATATACACCATACCAGACAAGGAGGATCATGGAGAAGAATTTGAAAGAAAGAAAAACTGATAAAGCCCCTTAAAAGTGGAGAAATATTACCAAGTTTGCATTTTTGAAACAACATTCTGATTACTGTTCAAAGTTTTGAAAGTTGGCAAGTGAATGCTATAATCGAGGCCTGAGAGCAGAGAGAGAAGTAGCTAAACTTTGAATAAATACTTGAAGGTATATTAACTAAAGGTCAGTGTGTGCAGAGTGACGGGTGTAGGTGGGTTTAATGGAATAGCCTGGTAATAGGGTAAACATACCTCTGTTTATTAACGGTTGTCTGGTTGTAATTTTTAATAGGACAACTTTTCACTCATAAAAACATCACCATTTAGACGATAAACCATGTAGTAGATGTCTTTGTGAGCATCGATTAGTGTATATTACAAGGGCAGTTTTGTTTAATCAAGCAAATCAGTTGAAGGGGTGTTGTTTCCCATATGTAATACAACAGCAATCTTAAGACAAAGAGGTAATAGATATACTCAGACACTGCTTTATGCTACTTACACGTATCAACTCATTAGTCCTAGCAACAATCCTTTGGATAACATTGTTATTCCCCTTTTACACATGAGAAAATTGGGGCACATTGAAGCTAAGTAGTTCGTCCAATTCACGTATCAAATGTAGGAGCATGGAGTCCATAGATTCAAACCTGAGAGTCTAGACCCAGAGTTTGCACTCTTAACTCCCATGTGAAAAGTAGGTAGTTTTAAAGTATCTGAAGCTCAGAGAGCGCTGATACAGCCTAAGAGGATAAGGAGGAATCATACAAAGAACTCTGGGGCAAAAGCCGAAGACACCTATTTTAACAAGGTAGAAAGCACAGAGAATGCATCAGAGTACCTTCCAACAGGAAAGGATAGTTTAGTTGGATATTAAGAACCAATGGTATATTTGCCTCCTTGAAAACCAAACATAGTAGTCTACTTTTAAAGACAATTCTGTGATGGTACATATTTTTCGCTTAGGCTCCCAACTAGATACGATCACTCCATCTTTTAAATGTCTTTATGTTTACTAAAGATATATAGCAATATGCTTATCCATCCCAAATAAATCTGTAATCAGCAACATTCTGTCGGATTTCTATTACACTTGAATGAAAATATAAAATTCACATACCTTACCATCGCCTCTCTGATTATACTATCTCCTACAGCGTACACACACAACTACATACATATTTGCATCTATAGAACATACCACTACCCAAGATACTTTTGTTACAATAACTTTTGTTGTCCTCAACCACACCGAGTTCCCACTGTTCCTTTAGCTGATATAATCTTCATCCAAATTTCACTTTACCAGATCTATCTCATATGTTTCTTTCTCCACTTTCTACCTCATTTTATACTATCCTTTAAGGGATTTATGGCGACTTTATAAGGGAAAACCTTTGTTCCTTGCTGAAGTTATTTCTTTTTCCTTGTTGGGAGAACTCTGCCTGCTGTTGCATTCCTGGTCTTGCTACACTCCCACCCCCTTTAACAATCGTTTGTAAAGAAAAAAAGCATCTCTCTCCATCATAGTAAGTGTCAGAGTTACTATTTTATATGTGTTTCTATGATTATTGCCTGAATTATTACCAGACTTAAGACTGAGGCCCTGTTGGTTTTTATGTTGTAATATACCCTGAAGGAGATCAGAATATACCACCCCAACATATGCCACTTTTGAGCATGGATTACTTTGAACTGAAGGTATTTTAGAATGACAGATGCAGAAAGAAGCCTTCTTAGAGCTCCCCTTATGTGACTAAAGCAGAAACTTCAGAGAAATGAGGACTGCCAAAAATCCTTTCTCTGGGAGATTTTTATGGCCATGCAGAAGATACAGAGTTAACACCAAGAAGAGTCTTAACACGCACACACACACGCACAAACCTTACTAAAAGAGTCTTTACCTTCCATTAGTTTCCCCACATATTTACTCTCCCACAATTTACCCCACCTATGAGCCCACATCCCCCTTTCTTTATCTAGTCCACAATTTATTGCCCTTTGTTAATAATATTTTATAAGCTGCCAAGTCTCACCACTTCTTAGGGAGTTCCCTGCTTTTCTGTGGAAGCTTCATGCATGGAAAATAAAACATATGGATCTTTTTTCCTGTTCATCTCTCTTCTGTCAGTTTAATTTGCAGGCCCCAATTCTAAACCTAAGAGGTTAAAACTTTTTCTTCTGCTTTCGTCCCCAGCACGTAGAGCCATGCCAGACTCAATCTGTATCTGATGAATAAATGATGTGTGACTTGCCCGGAAACCGTGCACTTGGAGTGACTAATTCATAGGAAGCAGCCAAGGACAACAACTATTGGTTGAAATTACCAAAGAAAGGTTGTTGCAAATAGAGTTTACTATGCTTTGTGTTGTCCTCCTTCTCATGACTGTTTCTAGAGATTAGATGAGGTTCAAATGTACATAATATGCAGCAATAATAATTAAAAAGTAGAGAAATGCCTATGTACATACATAAAATGACCCAGATGAGATTAAGATAGGAGTCCAAGACTGTTCTGCCAGCTTCGTGGTTATCTGAAAACCAGGAGACTTTCTGCTTTTCCACTCTTAGCCTATGGCTTCCACCCTCAAGGGTGTCTGAAATAGTGCCTCTTCAGTTCCAGGCTTTATAGTTTTCAGGAAGCAGAAAAGGGGAAGGGAAGAGGCAAAAAGACACATATACTAGCAGAGAGTTCCACCTAAAAAGATATTTTAGACACAGACCTATAACTTCAGCTTATGTCTTACTGGAACACCTTTCAGAACTTAAACTGAAACATGGATATTTAGATAAAATTCTATTGCCACCTTAATATACTGATTTATTAGTCAGGTAAATGAGAAAGATAAAAATCTTTTCTCTTATGAAAAGTATCCATCTTTAATTTTTTGAGCATTTTGCCTCATAAAACTGTTTTCTTTTTTATTAAACCTTTAGGAAATAAAGTCTTGGAAGAATAACTTTTTATTATATATTTCCCTGTAAATTCACTATCCCAAAAATGCTAAACAAGAGAAACCCAGGATTAAAACTAGATTTGTGGTTTGAAATAGCAAGAACTGTGAAATATATATGACAAAAAGGCCAAAGCAAACCTTAGGTTCGTTCCAGATATATGTCTGCAGATATGAGACTCTCTCTTATACTCTGTCTACTTTCAGACATACCCCCAACTGCAACCTGATGAGACTTCAACATAGTACCCATCTCCAACCCCTGACTACCCACCCTCTTCTCAGCTCTTAGGAAGGTTCCCTCAGTCAATCCTTGATATTAAGGCATAGTACTGGGAGGCTTTCTTTGGTTTTTAATTGTACTTTTGTGTCTGTAGGGAATGCTTTCTGTTCTGGCAATTCTTTTCATATGAAACAACAAATCCATACAGGAATGACCTGAATTGGGAGAAGTTTGGCAGCTCTACCATTTATTCATTCTGTCTCTTTGCTAAATTTTCCTGTTACTTGTTTTAAGCTGAAAACACAATTACCTGCCAGATATGCTGGATCTCAGATTCTCAAATTTATACCCTACCCTCTCTTCTTCCAAGAAGATAGCCTGATACTTGAATTTCAAAGGCAATCTCTTCATCTGAATAGATGGAGTAGAGAAGTCAAAGACACAACTTAAGAAAGATACGGGTTCTCTTAGCAAACTTGAGAGGAAGATGCTCTGTCCAAAGAAATCAGGAGTGAATGTGATTTGAAATGAAATTATATTTGTGTTCTTACTTTTGAGGCAGATACATGAAGAGATTTCAGTCTCCTTAAATTTGTTAAGGGTTCTTCTGCAGCTTGACATATGATCTATATTGGAGAATATTCCATGTATGTTTGAGAAGAACATGTATCCTGCTACTGTGGGATGGAATGTTCTATACATGTTCTGTAAGGTCCATTTAGTCTAGATATTGCTCAAGTCCTCTGTTTCTGTATTAATTTTCAGTCTGGACGAACTTTCCATTGCTGAAAGTGAAGTATTGCCATCTATTTCTCACTTTTGTTTTTGAAATACCTGCCTTATATACTTAGGTGCTATGATGTTGGGTGAATATATATTTTCTACTGTTATAGTCTCGAGGAGTTGACCTTTTTATCATTATTTAATGACAATCTTTGTCTTTTGTGACAGTTTAAAGTCTATTTGTGTAATAGAAGCATACCTCATTTTATTGCATTTCTCTTTGTGCTTTGCAGATAATGCATTTTTTACAAATTGAAAGTTTGTGGCAATCCTATATCAAGCATGTCTATTGACACCATTTTTCCAACAGTATTGCAACATCATGTCTCTCTGTCATATTTTGGTAATTTTCTATGTCAAACTTTTTCATTAAACATGTTATGATGTTCTGTGATTAGTGATTACAACTAACTGAGAGTATAGATGATTTTTAACATTTTTTTAGCAATATATTATTTTTAATTAATATACATACATTTTTATTTAGACAAAATGCTATTGCACACTTAATAGACTATAGTGTAGTGCAGACATAACTTTCATTTTCCTGGGAAACCAAAAAATTAATTTAACTCACTTTATTTTGGTAATCACTTATTGTGCTGGTACAGAACTGAATCCACAATATCTCCAAGGTATTCCCATATAAGTATAGGTATCTGTGCTCTGGTTGGTTATCATTTGCATGGACTGCCTTTTAACATAATTTCACTTGCAACCAATATGCGTCCTTAAATCTAAAATGAATCTCGTTGCATACAGTGGGATTTTTCTTTTTTTTTTTTGTCCATCAAGGAATTTTATGTCTTTTGTTTAGAGAATTTAAGCCATTTACATTTAAAGTAATGATAAGTAAGTATTTATCTCTGGGCCCCAATACTGGGTAGTTAATTCACTGAAGTTAACAAACCACAATCTGATTATTCATTCACCTGCTGAGGGACATTATTAATAATGAATAACAAATAAGCTAATAAATATTTGTCAATTGAAATAAAATGCTTTCAACTGAAGGATAACCATAATTTCTGTATTATGCATGGCAACTTTTAAAAAACACTACCATGTCGAGTTTAATTCTAAAATTTGTAATATTTAGTCACTGAACCCATGACTTATGGAGTAATATTAATTATGGAAAAAATATATTGATGTCTACCTCTTCTGTGCTCTATAAGAGAGTCAGTATCCTTTGGAATAGTTGTTGTTTAACTCAGTTACAAGACAATACATTATTAACTACTTGTATCCCTAAGAACTTTTTTCCAGTACTGTCTTAGTTGCCAATAAAATTATAAGCAGTTTTGAGTACTTGTCATCTCACATGGATTCATAAATACTTTTAGTCTGACAGAAAGCATGGATGACATAAACTTGTGGCTTCTTAGCTGGGGTAAGACATCTTTACAAAGAGTCAGGGAAACTCCCAGCCACACCGCAAGTATGGTCCCCATGTTTCCCAGTCAGCAGTTGATGGTAGTTATTACACCATATTAAATTCAAATTAGCATTTTAACTTACTTCTACCTCCCCTTTTCTCTTTTGAGCTTTCATGTTCTGTTATTTGAACTATTAATGCACATCAGTTTGATAAAATTATATTTTATTCATCATTTTGTCTTTAGGTTTATTCTAACTATATATGATTTATCTAATAAACATTGCATTATTATGATACTGCAAACACACATACACACACATATAAAAATGTTTAACTGTAGCTCAGAATCATGTGTGCAAATTTCTTTACAGGCAGCCCAGTTTCACAAACCTCAAGCCAGTAAAAAAATTCCTAATATCTAAGGGAGATAGCTTATTTTTATTTATACTTTATAAATTATTCAAAATTATTACACATTATAATTTACCTGATATAAGCAATAAATGTACTGTTTCTAGTTGCATTGCTTGTTTAGAGAAGACCCAGACACTTTTCTAATTGTTACTAATAGCTTTCTTTTCTTAGTCATTCTTTCCATTGCTTATGGTAGTTCATTCTTCTTTTTAAAGAAATTCATCTTTGAATCAACTGATATCCTGTGTTAAAATTTGAACTAAATATAGGTCTACTATATCGGTTGGATTTTTTTCACCTAAATCTTCAGGAACTTTGACATTTCTTGTAGCTATGCATTTCTCTTCTTTGTATCTTATGTGTATGACTAATTCTTTAATGCATGGTCATTTTTGGTTATAGTTTTATTTTGTTATGTTTTCTTCTCCTTGAAAACTTTTGGGTCTTCTATTCATTCCTGGGATTCAGAAGTATCACCATAAGATCTACTTATATTGGTCTTTAGTCATTTTTCCTTTTTGGTTTGGCACTTTTTAAAAATCTTGGCACAACTGTCTCTCTTCAACTCTGGGAAATTAAAATTGTGCTCTACTAACACATTTTCTTTTAAATAAGATCAAGTCCTTGTATTTTTGTATTATATAATTTTTATTATCATAGTAAGCATTTACAGAAGATTAACTATATGTACTTACTAAAATTAGGTATTTTTTAAAATTATTTGGTTAGAACTCAATATCAATTCCTTGAAATCAAATGTATTAGTATCTGCATTTATTTACATTATTACAGATATGTAAGTCACCATGCCTTCAGAATCTTGTAGTGAATTAACACACGAAGAACTGGAATAAAATTCAAACATAATTGCCAGTATTATGTGTGGAAAATTAGGAAAAACTACATAATTTTATCTTTACCTTTTGGTGGGCAACTAAAGTGGAACAGGTCACCTTAATCCAGTAAGGGGCTCAGGTAATTTAAAGCTGGTGTTTGTTTTTCTAAGGTTCACTGTACATTCAGTTCATTTCTTTTCCTGGTAAATTAACTGTCAGTTTTTAATATATTTTTAGAATTGGTAGAAATATTTGATATTTAATTTTCAAGAGTTATGGTCAAATTTGCATAATCATACATTTCTGGTGAAAATACAAATTGACATAACCTCTCTTTTTAGGAAGTCTTTGATTTTTTTGTTTATTTCCTTTTTGTTGTTGTTTATTTTCACATTTTTTCTTTCACTGGAGACCACCTGGATTAGTTCTTCCTAGGTCTTTTGTTTTTTAAATACTTTTGTTTGTTGCATATTTATGCATATTAAGAAGTATTTTAGGGTAAAGAATTCTCTGTCCAAATCAACCAAATCTTCTGATTTTATGACTGTACTTTTTGGAGGTGGTCTCTAAACCCTCACTTTAATTTCACAAACAAATAAAAGATCAGATGCTTGTGGAAGAAAAATTTGGGGTTGTCTTGGGTAACCAACTTCACTTAAAGGGTTGAATGAAATATTTGCATTCCAGCAAGGCAATTTTTGAAAACCTTTCTCTCTAGAGCAGTAAATGACAGCTGTTTCAAGTATAATACAATCGTGCCCAAGCCGATCTCTGGTCTGCATGTGGTGGTAGTAGCGTTGAGGCCCTCTAAACACTGGAAATTGTTTAGTTCCAAACCTAGGACAAATTCGCCTCACATTCTTTTCTTTCTCTTGCGAACCTTCTGTGTAACCATGATATTTAACAATGCTTGTATTCTTCTATTTGTCAGCCTCTAACTTATCTAAATAACCAGTAGAGATGACAATTATATACATGTATTTTATCAAAAACTTCTGTGGTACAGAGAAGATGTACAGAATAATCAAGAACAATAAAATCTTGCCTGAGGTAAAATCAAAGTAAGGGAGAGGTTGTTGAATGCATTTCTCGGTTATAACAAAATAAATAAAAATCTAAAATTAAAATGAAATCACACATAATCCTATCATCCTAAAATAATTATTGCTGAAAAATGATTTTGAAGAGCTGTTTATGAAGAGTTGTTAAGGAAATATAAATATGCATTATATATTCACTCAGTAATTTCATTTCTGGTAATTAATTCTGAGGAAATAAATCAAAATAAAATGCAATTTTATGCATTGAGATGTTCATTTTTAACATTAATTTTAATGTTAAAACGTTTTATGTTAAAAAGGTTTTAAACAATCTAACTATCTGACTAGGGTAAAATTATTGCACACCAACTTAGTCATTAAAATTAAGATTGTGATGACAGTAGCTACATGAGATATTCATGATATATAATGCAGAAAAATTATGTCAAGACCATTAGAGTAAAATGTGAAATTATTCATTTATATAGTCAAGAAACAAAAAGGACTTAACACAATATGAAATAGATGCATTAAGGTAGTTGGATTGCTGTGAGTTTCCATTTTTCTCATTATTACTGTTATAGTTAATATGTAGGAATCATCAAAAAATAAAAGGTAGAAAATTAGAAATCACTAAGTTTATATAATACCCATGGAATAAGAAACTGGGCACTTATTAATTCATACTGAATTAAAAACACATTTAGTCTACCAATTAATTACTTTATTACACTTTTGTTTTATTTAGCTTTGTTTTATTAAGCTTTTGTTGTAACTAAGTTAAAAAATTAAGAAAACATGAAAAACTTCCCCACAGTTGAATTTTTCAAGCTAAGTTCTATGTTTTATTCAGCTTTTTATGTACTAATGTCTAAAACAATGGCTTAAATATGGTATGTTTTTCATGAATATCTGTTGATTAAATTTAAGACTGTAAAATGTTGATATCCTTTTAAAAGTTTATTTAATTTTGATTTTAGATGATATATGCAGTGGATCAAACAATGGCAAAATAATACACAGTGAAAAAATTCTTTCCCCCATCATCTGCCAGTCACTTTTCCTACATATACAAATAAAAACCTATGTGTATTATTTGCCTCTTTTTATGCAGTGATAGCCTACTATACATAATATACTGCAGATTGATTTTTTTTCCAATTAGCAATATATCTTGGAAATCTTTCCACACCAGTATGAGTTTCACCTTCTTCATTGCCTTTTATGACCACATGACATTCCATTTCAGGGATGTGTCATACTTTGTCCTCATTCATAAACATCTCTTTTTATTCTACCCAGAATTTCTCCAAGGTTTTTTAGTTGTGTTTTTTGGTTTGCTACAAGGTATCTGAGCCAAAAGTGAAAGTTTCTTATATTTTTTTAAAGCTTCCTCTCAAACACTGCATCAGTTTGTTAGGCAATCCTGCTGGTTTTACCTTAGAAATATAGAATCCAGAATAGAACTGCTTCCCACCATTTCCACTGACTTACCATCACTTCACACCTGGATTAAAATCTCTATTAAAATGTCTCCCATTTTCAATGCTGGCCTCCTTTGCAGTCTACTCTCCAAACAATATATATTAGGAATTATCCTTTTAAAATATACTGGAGGGTTTCTAGATAAAGCATATATGTATCACTGTATCCCTCCCCCTGAATACAATTAAAACCTTGGACAGAATATATGAACAACTATCTCCAGAATGAAAAAATAAATAGTAGCAAATAGAATGAGATCCAGGGAATCAAAATTCAAAGACGGACCTGTATGGGGGTGAGTTCTCTGTTTTATTTTTTCCTCCCATCTCTCCCAGCCTAGACTGAATCCTGAGGCTGTGCAGCAGGTGCAGATATAAAAGCTCAAAGAAAACATGCCTTTTTCTCATGAAGAAAGTTAGGAACTGGGTCCATTCTGGGATGGAGAGCATGAGAGGAAATTCTCTTGCTTTTTATTTTCTCTATTCCCTCTCCTAAACCAGACCCAAGTCAACTCCCAGTCACGAAGTGACATTCCCAAGGTGGTGACCAAGGTGGTCGTGGCATCAGTGAATTAACAAGCACCTAAAACTCTCAGAAGCAAATCCTGTCCCCTTAACAGTGACACAGGAAAGAGGTTTTGGTCATGTAAGTGTGGGAGGAGTCCCCTTTCTTTCAGTACCTTGGCATCATAAGCATAATGCCAAAGCTGACATCCCTGGAACTCAGAGGGTATATGGTCACCTTGAAGAGGATGAAACTGGAGAAAGCGATTCTTCAAAACCATACCTAAAGTCCATGGTTCACCCCCAAACTGTCCATGTGTGGTACTGATCAAATTGACACATCAAAAGCTTGGAGAACTTATATGAAATAAATGATTTGCCAGGGAACAAATTAGCACATGGTTGGCAGACATACTGGGTGGATTAGCATATGCGAGCCAAGGCTTTGGCAACTATAATGACCATCACGTCTATGGAATAGAAGTTGGGTCACAGCATTCGGTCGGAACCTAACCAGGTTGATCGCCTGCTAAAATAGACAAAACAAAACAAAAATTCTCCAGAGGATTTTAATAGGACCCAGAATCTCAATCTCATATCATAATTTTCAGAATGGCTAGGATACAATGTTCAATTGATCAACACGTCAAAGAACTAGGCCTTCCTCGAGCAGAAATTCACTAAGAAACAATGACTTTAGAGATAACTTGTGTTGGGATTATCAGTAAAGATTTTAAAGTAGTTATTATAATCTTGCCTCCATGAGAGGCAAAAACACTTGAAATGAGTGGAAAGGTAGAAGTTCTGAAGAAAGAAATAGAAATAATAAAGAAGGAACCATTGAAATTTTGGACCTAACAATTACAATACCATAAACAAATAAATAAATCACTGGAAATGAAATTACAGAGGAGAGAAATCAGAGAACTTTTATGCAGAGTAATAGAAAATACCCAATTTGGGCAATAGGGAGAATAAAATTTGAAAATATAGAACTACACAAGGGACCTTTAACACAACAGCACAAGGTGTCACTGGAGTCCCAGAAAGTGAGGGAAAAAAATAATTAATGAAGAAAGAATGTTTGAAGAAATAAAGCCTGAATACTTTGCAGATTTAGTAAAGGACATAAATTTACAGATTTAAGAAATTCAGAGAACCCCAAAAGATAAATTCTCAAAGAAAACCATATACAGACAGTTGTCAAACCACTGAAAACCAAAGATAAAGATATTATAGGTGGGTGAAGAAAAATTATAAAATTACATATTACAAGAAGATAGAGTAACAAATTTTTTAAAGTGTTGAAAGAATTCATAATGCAGATTTCTATAAATAATAAACACATCTTTTAAGAATGAAGGTAGAATAAAGACATTCCCAGATAAAAGAAAACCAGAAGAATCTTTTGCTATTAGACTCACTCTCAAAGAAATAGTAAAGAAAATTCTTCAAGCATATGGGAAATGGTAACAGAAAAAAATAAGTAAAACTTGGGAATGATGAAAATGCAATAGAAATGGTATATAAGTGCACAGATAAAATACTATATTTTCCCACTAAGTTCTTTAAGGCAGGTATGAATATTTAAAGCAGAAAACATAAAATTGAGGAGATTTTCAAAATATATAGATGCAACACAATACTACATACAAGAGAGGGAGTGGTAAATAAAGGGACCCATATCATGATAAGATATCCACCTTTTATTTGAAACGATAAAATATTAATCTATGTGGAAAATTGTGTTTATATATTGTAATTCCTAGAGCAAACTTACCCAAACACACCGACATGTAGTTGAAAGCTGAAAAATAAATTAAAATGGATTCCGAAAAATATTCCCATAATCCAAGAAAAGACATAAAACCAATAAATAACACCAAAAAATAAGAGGTCAAACAGAAATCTAACAATAAAAGATAAACCTAAATCCAACCATATCAGTAATTAAATTAAACATAAATGGCTTAAACCCACCAATTAAGATTTAATTCTTATTGTCAGATTGGATAAAAACAATGAGAAAAGAAAAACAGCTATGTATCTATAAGATACAAACTTTATATATAATTACACGAAAAAGTTTTAAAAACATGGTAACAGTAGTCAAAAGAAATCTGGAGTGATATATATCAGATAAAGTAGATTTCAGGGTAAGGAAATTTGCCAATAACAAAAACAAATTACATAAAGACAAAAAAAAAAGGCAAATCTTTAGGAAGGTATAGCAATACTAAATGTCAATGAAGCTAAAGAAGTTTCTTAATATTCATGAAGAAAAAAGTAAAACAACTGACAGAACTGAAAAAGAAATTAAGAAGTCCATAATTTTATCTAGAGGCTTCTATACTCCAGTGGATGTTAATAAATGGAACCAGTACACAAAAGAAATTATACTAGTCTTATAGAATCTCTTGTAGAAAATTAAAAAAAAGGAATACTTCTCTATTCTTTAAGGCCAGCATTCCTTGGATAGCAGAACCATACAAAGACATTACAACAAATGAAAACTACAAAAATATACCTCATCAATATATGCAAAAGTCAACAAAATTTAGCACATTAGATCTACCAGTAACTCAGGAATGCAAAGATGATTCACATTTGAAAATCAATTAATAAAATCTTTCTTCTAGGAGACTAAAGGCTAAAAACCACGTGATCCTATCAATAGATTCAGATAGAACATTTTAGACCAGTCAACATTTATTCCTGAAAAAAAAATTAACCTCTGAGCAATTTAGGAATAAAAGTGAATGACTTTAGAATAATAAAGAGCAGCTGCGAAAGTCCTACAGTGGACATATTTAAAGGTGTTAAAAATGAATTAGTAAAGCTAGTAAAAAATAATAGCAGAGTACATTGTCATGACCTTGGTTGTGGAGTAACTTTTTAAATGAGAATTAATACACACAAACCATATGCAAAAAACTATTGGTAATTGCTATAACAGAATTAAGGAGCTGTATTCTATAAAGGCAAGGTTAATATGTGCCCAATTGGGAAAAGTTTCAATATGTTTCTAAATGTATAAAATTGGTATTTTATATCTAAAATGTACAACAAAATTATACCAATCAATAATAAAGAAGAAGGTAAAAAACCACCTTGGCTAAACATTAATGCTGTTCTCAGAAGGGAATGCTTGCTTAGCAAACAAGTGTAAGACATGAGTCCCAACCTTATCATTCATCTGAAAAAATGAAATGAAAACAACAAAACAGTTATGCTCACTAGATTGGTGTGTTAAAATGTTGGTTAAAACAAAGCACCGTGAGAATATGAGAGCATAGCTTTATGCAGTCAACCTGGAGATCAACAGGAACTACGTAAGGAAATGACACATGTGTGTGCACCCTGGGATCCAAGAACCCCACATTGTAGCATGTAAATCAGGGAAATAAAAATCTCACACAGGTTTAAAGAGGACTAACTTTTTTTTTAATCCTAAATGAATGCATAATCAACTAATCAGTGAATTTACTCAATAGATTATCTGTTAGATTCTTTTATGGTATTTAATTAACTTTATAAACACAGATTTAGTACCATTTTCTCCGATCTCAGCTGACTAGATTGTTAACGTATATTATTCTGGATCCTACTTACTAGCTTTTTCCTCTTCTAATTTTTGGGTCCTAACTCAGGTCTTCTTAGTGCAATTCCTTAGTGCAATTCTTAGTGTAATCTTGTTTTGCAATTCCTATTTCCTTTTTAGAAAACAGGAGTGGCATATATGATATACAAATAGCTGCTTTATTACAAAAGCAGTTGAATGAGGACATCAACCACAATCTCAGTTCCCTATTCATTCAAAAGTGACTATTGGTCATGGGGACAGTAGTACAACATGGAGAGTAGAGTCGATGATTCTGAAACACCTTCCTCTGCTGACAGATGGTAGCTGTACTAGTGGGAGGGAGGATCTAATAACGTGGGTAACTGCCGAACCAATGTGTGATATACTTGAAACTAATATGATTGTATATCAACAATACTTCAATTAAGAAAAAAGAATAAAAGTTTTTTAAAGTGATTATTGATTTGTTACACTTACTGAGCTAGAAATGAGCCACTTTCCCAGTGGCAAGTGAGGGGTAAAAGGTACTGTGTACTAGATGTTTGAATAAAGATACATTATGGGGAGGAAAGGAACGCCGTCATTCACACAGGGAGTAACAGGGAAGTCTCCCACCAGGCGGTGGAACTTGTGCTGAAATTTCAAAGATAAATAGAGGTTTTTAGCTTGAGGAAGCAACACGTAAAAATACCAAGGAGCGAGTAAATGTGAGGCGCAGGAAAAAAATGTAAGTGTTTTGCTATAATTGAACCATACGTTATATGTGAAAACTTGGCTGGTGATGAGCTTTAATGTGCTCGCAGATGCAAGCAGTTACCAGATCGTGAATGATTTTGTTTCTCTACTAAGGAAGTTGAATGTGTTCTGGAAAGACACTGAAGAAGTACAGATGGGTGCTAACAAAGAAACGGCCCGATGAGACTCACAGAGGTGAAAGTCATTGTGGGAGCAGCACAGTTTTGAGGGCAAAACCCCTATGAATGATCGCCTTCACTTAGTAAAGTCGTTCTGCTGCTCCTCGGAATGTTTCTCTGGGTATTTTTTTTTTTTTTTTGCCTATTTAATCTCCAAAAGTCATCTGAGTCAATATACATGCATAATGCCTTAATTCCTCAGGTACATATATTTCAATAGTATTGACTATGTCCTATGACACACGTACAAAGCCCTAGAAAGGCTAAGATAAGACAGGCGCTTTCAAAGTTTACTACTTAATTGGGGGAGGACAGCTCCCTTTCATAGCACATCAAAATGAATCCACAAAATCAGGCCAAGTTTACATACAGAGAGAGAGGAGAGGAGAGAAAAGGAGAGGAGAAGGGAGAAAAGGAGAGGAGAGGGGAGAAAAGGAGAGGAGAGGGGGGGCGAGGGAGAAGGGCAGGAAGGAGGGGAGGGGGCAGGCGGGGGCGGGAGGCGAGGGGATATTGGGTCCAAGACCAGCTGAATTAGGAAATATTTCCTGCAGGAATAAAATTTATACTGAGACTTGAAACATTCATCAAATTGCAAAGGAACTTTCTCCTCTTGGCAGTATTGGTTAGCAGTCCAGCTAAAGAGGCTAATTGTTACCAAAGGCCACTCCCTCTCCTTCCTTCCCTTCCCCCCAGCACCCCAAGCCACTAAGACTCGCTGGTTGCTGGTGTGCACGGGGAAGGGGGAGCGTTAACTCACGCATTTCTCTCAAAGTCTGCTCTTCATTGCTTTCTCATTCTCCAGCCCCTCGGTGCCCTCGGCGTCTCTCACTTACACTTTGGTAATTACCTCACTCCAGGACAATCAATCT
This sequence comes from Phataginus tricuspis, assembly GCA_029783875.1. Lineage (NCBI taxonomy): Eukaryota > Metazoa > Chordata > Mammalia > Pholidota > Manidae > Phataginus > Phataginus tricuspis. The sequence goes on along the minus strand of JAQQAC010008719.1, from coordinate 6,648,204 downwards.
TCCACACTGTTGCTAGAGGGATCGTTCCAAAAGATAAATTTGCTCTTATGATTCCCTTGCTAAAAAATATAATAAAACAACAAAAGCATTTGGCAGTCTTCTGCCTGCCTGGACAATCCAAACCCCAGAGCACGTCACAGGGCACCCCTCACGAGGAGATGGTGCTCACCTCCTCAGGCCTCGCGCTGCCTTTCCCTTACTCTCAAATCCTTTACTTTTTAAAAAGACATGTCTTTGTTAGTAACACCCCTTCCTTATCATGAAGGTAGAAATGGACAAGAGTCCGAACTATAGTGCTTTTCTGTTTGTATAAAATGACTTACATGTTGTTTTCGCTTCTAGACTGAGAATATGGCGTATGTATTTTATTCACCTTTCAATCCCCAGTACTTGTCACAGTTCCTGGCACAGCTCTTGTCATGGTGAAAGTATGTCATACATTTTAAAGTGAATTAAATAAAAATAAATTAATCCAGAGTTGAGAACAAGACCTAGAACTGAAGTAATGTAATAAATAAATCATGAAAGAAACATTCTTTTGGAGAGCTGAGATGTTAGGAATATTCCTGTAGGATACCTCTGCACTTAAATATTCAACATTTGCCTTTGGACCCTTCAAAGTGAATGAAGATTTTTTTCAAGGCCGTTAAATGATTTTTTAGGGAACAAATTTAACAAAATATATGGAGTAGAATAAAACTTGCTGTATAGTAGCTATATTATTAGTCTATATAAAGTGTCAATTTAATTCAATTCAGAGTACTGAATGTTTGCAGAACTAACCTTTTCTTTATTTGAATTCAGAATATATCAGTTCATATGTTTTATTATTTTTAATATGACATCAAGACACTCCAGGGTACATTTTATTATTCCATTTATCCATGCCTAGGGTACATTATGAGCTACAAACCTAAAGGCTAAGTGCTTTAACCAGCCAAATCATGTATTAGCAGATAAATAAAACATACCCTGGAGTGTCTTAATCCTATAATATGTCTCCCACCTCTTATGAAAGGGGAAAAAATCAATTAATCTCAAACAAAACCAATACTTTAAAATTACATCATTCTACTGTTACATATTTCATACAAGGTAGAAATGAAACACAATGACAGTTTCTTGTTAGGACATTACTAGAGAAAGGAATTACGCAGTCCATCTACTGAAAGAGTAAGAAGTGTTTCTGGTTCTAAAAGCTTCTACAGATAGAGAGCCCAGGTCTATGTGAAGCATTATATATTTCATTTTTTAAAACAATGGATTGTTTAATTAATTTAAATATATTTAATATATCTGATAGTTAATTAAATATATCTGATAAACTGATCTATATTTCAGACAACTTTATATTACATTACAAAAGTCTGCATCCACTACGATTTCTTATTATACCTCTTCCCTCTGCTCTGTGCTTAGTTCTCTTGTCACTAGATTTATCCCACCCGACATATCAATTTGCATGGTGCAGAGGCACAAAAAGCATGTAGTTTCAAGGATGGAAGAGTTATACACTAAACAACTCCACGAGTTCCATTTTGGGAGTTATTACATTATACATGAAATTAAATACACCCAGCACACACCTATATAATATAAAGAACCAATTATCATAATAAAATTACCATAAAAGGCAAGAGACAGTGACAATAATGTGTAGCTAGAGAGAGAGAGAGACAGCAAGTGAGAGAGAGAAAGAGGAAAACGGGAAGGAGACATACAACCTAAGCTGTTGACAATGGTAGAATTTGTGTATTTTATTCTGTTCGTTAGCCTTTGTTTTCAGATTTTTACAGAATGAACCTATAGGAAACCATAAAAGTACGTTTCTAATTTTAGAAATCTTAACCCAAGAAATGTACCGGGTTTTTCTCCCCCATCATTTTAAGATGGAATGGGAATAAATAATAGCAGGTACCCTATGACTCAAAATCAAGACTGCTCAGAGTGCTGCAGGGCCACTTGGAGACACTAGGTAAACGTTTGCTGAGTGAATGGGGACATGAAAAGCTGCTGGCTTTAAGCATTTGGGAACAACCTACATAAAACAATGGGAACCTTGAATTTTACAATAGGGGAAAATTAATTTAAACTGTACTTCCAATCATTAGGATTTAAAGTTCGCTCATTCCTATTATAATTTTCAATGATCGCATCTCTGTCATTGTATCTTTTCTCCCATTCTGCCATTCTTGAATTCAGAACTCGTTTCTCCTGACATAGGGTAAGGGATTCTTATTCACACATACTCCTAAATATCTGCAGGCAACTTCATAAACAAATAAGCAGTTCATTGCATGGAAAAAATTGCGGGGATGCATAGTGGGCATTGTGTGGGAGGGCCTGGTAGAGTCGAGGAGCATTTCAACCTTATACTCCATGACTTCTCAATGTGCTGGTGTCCTAGATATTATTGAAGGGGCCAAAGACTAGAAATGGGTAGTCCTAGTACAATTATTTCTTACATGATTCATTTTTCTTCCTTTTTTGTGATAACATGATTAATATGCTGTAGCACTGGAATATGTGTGAGTCCGTTCTGCTTAATAATTCTTGCTCTATATCACAATGCACTTTCTTCCTGTAAATTAGAAAATGGAAGGAAAGAGCCAATACAGAAAGGTTCACTGATACTGGAAACTACATTGAAAATAACAACTGAAGGAATTCAACGATTTTTTTTTCTGAAATGCTCTTCTATCTAGCTTGCTTTTCTCTTAGTTTAAAAGACTCGTTCTGTAATATTTCCTAACAGAAAGACCAGAACCCTGCTGTTTTGTGGCATTATCACCTAAGCAATAATTCTTTACATATCGAATACTACAGCATGTCAGAGATGAAGAACATTTTTAATGCTAAGACAATGTAACGATTAGGGTGATTTCATTCAGTAGAGGGTCGGCTCCATGAGGGCATGGCTTTTTGTTCAAATTAGGACTGTCTCTTCAGCACTAAAATTGGAAATGGATGAAAAATCATGAGACTAACCCTAAACATTATGCCAAATACTGTGCTAAGCCAATCGTAGGTATTATTTCATTGAATCCTCATGAGAACAAAATAAGTAAGGCCCTATCATTATTATGAGTTTTAAAGGAGTTCAAATATCTTGCCCAAATTTACAAACTAGTAAGTGACAGAACAAGACAGTAAATACACATTGTGAAAGTATTCTGCCCTTGAGAGAATAAGAACTGAATTGTTCTCCTTTATCTAATTTATACTGAAGTATAACAAAATATTCACATATTCTTGTTGCCTTTCTGTATCAGCATAATGACCAACACGGTGTGGTGTCAGCCACATTAACCAGATTAATGCAGAACTAGCTTCCTGAGTAATGTCCAGTGCTCTGTGTGGGACAGATCTTGGCCTTTTTTGTAAGTTTATAGCTCCTACTTCCTTTTCATGGAAGCTCCCCCGCTCTCAGGACAGTGTATACTAGTCAACACCTCTACTCAGGAATCGATTGTCACTTAGATGGTTGATTTGTGGTGTCAATTTCTACCACTTTATGATCCACTTAATTTTTCCTACCACCTGTGTTTGTCTAGGTATTCCAGCACGAGTCTTTTCCCATGCCTAGTAAGAAAACCATTTTGAAATTTGTATGTTACCACTTTAAATACAACTTGAGAAAACGTTTTAACTCTTTCTGCAGAGTTTCCTGCGATATTCCATAGCATGGCATAGTACTCCTTACACAGAAGATGCTCAATAAAAACTTGCTGAAGCAACGGATCTGGCAGAGCTGCATCGTTTTCCACTGGTAACTGACATGATGATATAAAACAAATGAAGAATGAGATGCAATAATTAATAACAATAAACAAAGTAACATAGGTATTTCAGTTCATTTGAACCTCTTTCATACTAGAATGCCTTTCTTGAGCTACAGGTGACTCTTAGATTTGTGAGTTTTATTATAAGCCAGAGTTTGAAGTGTTTTTTGTATGCTTGCTTGTAAATGAATCATTATCATTGTATAGCCCACAAATACACATATGACTTTCTGGAGTATTATTGTTAAAAACCTAAAAAAATTGGCACAATTTTATGAAATCTTATTCCTTCCAACACATAATCATAAGTTTCAAATCTCTCTATATACTCCCGTCTTATTGCCTGTCCTTTATTGCAGGTTCTGTGCGTGGCATGCCGCAATTAGTGCAACAGACTCCTAACTAGTTGTCTGTCTCAGCTCCTCCCCTCCAGATGGATACCACAGGGATTTTATAAAAAGAGACTATTAGCCTGAAACTCTTCTTCTACAGAGCCTTTCAATGGCTTTTCATTGTGTATAACAGAAATTCTAATGGTTCATGCACAGTATGTGTGATCTTTGTGATCTGAGCCCTCACCTCTTGCCAGTCTCATCCTCTGCTTCTCACTAGAAGGTGCTGTCTACTCCAGCCACAGGACATTACCTAAAATGTCCCACCAACTTCACGGAATTGGGCCTGTTCATTTGTTGGTCCTCCTGCCTGTATGCCGTGTCCTCTCTCCTGACACCTGTCTTACCCAGGTCCTTTCATTCACTTGGCTAATTAAATCACGCAGCCCCTACTGACATATCTTTTCTTGTCTTCCAGTTGTGGCCTAGATGTGTATGCTATGTGTTCCCTTTCAATCTTGTGCTAACAACACTATCATTTGTCTCCATCAATACTTATTTTAGAGAATCATCTATGTACAAGATGCTGGGCTAATCCCAGGGAATGCAGCGGATATGGTAAAAAATAAAGCAGCTGTCTACAGTGCCTGTCTGCACAGAGCACAGAGTCTAGCAGGACAGAGTATTGCATTTGCCTGCTTTGCTCCCCTATGCAGTGAACTGAAGAAATGGGACGTGCCTTTAATCCCTCTGTTCCTAGTCACTGGTACATGTTAGTGTTCCCTGATGAATGTGATGCCCCAGTCCTGTGTGGAGAGTTTCTGTTCATTTTTGGAATTTCACCATCACAGTGAAACATATTTTATTTTGCAAGACTACCTCATGTGCACATTGTGAAACAGAATTATATGCTTAGCTTATTTATCTCCTTTGCAATTACATTGCTTTTCCTTATTTCAAAGTTTGTTGCAAAAAAAATTTGTGCAAAGGCAAAAAGTTGTAAAAAAATTGCTTAAACTCTAATAGTCTGGACTACTATTCTCAATGGAAAAGAATCAATAGGAAAAAACAAGTTGATAAATGATTAAAAGATCTCACTGAACCTCAGTAAAATATTACTAAAAATTGGATTACATCACTATATAGCCACAGTGTTGTTAGGAATTGTCTCTTCTTCTGTTTGACTTCTTAACTACCGAGCACGAATATAATGCTCAATTTAGCTGTTGTGTTTGCATAGTTGCATAATAAAACATATCACTTTAAATAATTTTCTCTCCAAAGTCTAAGCTATAAAAATGAATACAATTTTAAGCAAAGTTGTTTGATTGTAATTTGTCATTTTTACTTCTCACTTACACAAATTGGCTTAAATATTGGTACAATATTGTGCATATTACATATTGATTGTCAATATTTCAGGCACTGTGATGAGTTTCTCTCCCTTGTAACAGACTCCTTTCAAATACAAAATGTAAATAGTTGTATGAATTTCCAAATGACCATGAGTCCATAACATTAAAATTTTTACTGCATACTTACTTTAGGCCTAATCCCCCCTGAGATAATGATTGTGTACCTTCTGACTTCAGTGTTCACATGAGTTCATGCTCAGGGCATCCTCTTTTTCCTTATTATTATTGTAATCCCTATGTGGGTGATATATATATATATATATATATATATATATATATATATATAATCACATATGTGTAATATCTATACTATTATTAGCCATTTAGAATTGAATATATCACATTCATAAATACATTATATTGACTTTTTCAGTTCAAGAAATTGTGGAAATATTTATGTTTCGATTATTTATTTATATTATGCATTTGTAATTATTTGTATTTATAAACAAATTCATAAGCTACATACAAAGGATCACCAAGGGAGGAAGCATAGTAAAAATCTATTTAACAAATGTTCAAGGACATTATTTATAACTGTTCTCAATTGGTTATTTTATCGAGAATGTGCAATAAAATGGGAAAATATTAAGTTAATGGATTCAATTACAAGCCCGTTATTACTAGAGCTGTATGTAGTGTGACTTCTGTGGCCCTCAAGATTATAGCTGAGCAACAGAAAGAGAAAAACGTAGATCATCCATTACATTGAGCAGTTAATGATATTTCATTGCATTATTTATCAAATCCTGTGGATGTTATTTGTAGCTGCAAGCTTGACCTTAGCTAATCATAATTTGATGAATGTGTATATCATAAAGGCACCATGACAAAATGCCCTATTGTTTTATGAAGCGGGAACATGAACTAGTATTATGAAATTCAGTAAGAGTGTAGTTTCAAGACATTAATAAGCAGACACTTATGTGCAAGACAGAATAGATGCTTATAATTCAGATATGGCTGCTGAAATTTCTTTTTCCTTTGGTAGTATAAATATTCAAGCCATCTATCTTAAATGATTCCTGAAAAGCATTTTTATAAATGCAGCAGGAAGACTGTAATGATAATATATTATTGAAATATTAGAGTTTGCATTCTATCAGGAACATGTGAAAAAAAATCAGAAGCCTTTTACAATGTTATTTATGAGTTTGTATTTAATTAGATTTGAATATATATTTCGGAAAGAAAATATAAATGTGATAAAGAAACCAATACTTACTGTATAATATTTAATTTTCTCATCCTCCTAGGAAAGGAAATGCACTATGATTTCTAAGATGAGAACAATTACTTCATTTTGTATATATATTTTTAAGATTTGAAATGAAGTTAGCTAATTAGGACTCATTCTTTTCATATGAAAAGTAATATTGGTAGCAATGAAGTAATATTTTAAAGCAAGAATATAATTCTTAAAGCAGTTCTTAGATACCAAATTATGAAGCTTACTTTACACATGGGCCACCTAGATTCATCAGAGAGATCATAGAAATTAAATAAAAACTGCCTCCCAATTCAGAGGACTTTCCATTGGACCGCACCACCTATCAATGCAACTAATGATTAATAAATTCCTTGGCTTCATTCCTAAGCATGGATTTAATCTTTCCCAGTAGTACAGGGAAAGAACTTGTAAGTTATAAGGTGAATCTCACTGAAGCCGCTGAGTCTTAAGTATCAAATTATTATGTTTCACAACTTATGTCTAACACTGAAGGGACTTTTCCTCCCTAAATATGGCCATTAAAATTCTGTGTAATTTCCAAATGAATGTTATATGTGGTCACTTGAATTCTTGTTTAGCAAATGTTCAATTTTTCCCTTCTCTTGGAGATATAGTACACTTCCCCACAACAGTGACTTTGGGGTGTCCTCGTGACTTGCCCCATGAAGAACACGAGAGTATAGACATCTGAAATGTGTGTGCAGTCTGGGTTGTCTTACCTTCCTGGGGTCCTCTGGGAGGCAGCATGTTACTCCATTAACTTCCTATTCTGCCTGGCTCCAGACTATACAGATCATGAAGAGGACTGGGACAGAGCTGAGACCTCAGAACAAGGCTCAGGTGAACCACAGCCTAAGTGGAGCCCCAAAACTGATTCCAGCAGAGTGGTGGTTGGCTTATAGACTTGTGAGTTTTATTGTAAGCCAGAGTTTGAAGTGGTTTTGGTTTATCTGTTTGTTTTTAAGTGCAGCATTTTGTTGTATAGCTTACAAATACACGTATGACTTTCTGGAGTACTACTGTTAAAAACCTAGGATGTTTTCTTAAGCGTTACAGTTAAACAAATTTCTCTTTAGATGAAATTCACATGTTTAATGTCTAATATTTTACTTTGTATTGTTGGCTAGTGAATTTGTAACATAGTATAACATGGGCAAATACTTATGGGAAAAAATAACAATAACTTCATATTCATTTAACATTTCTAAATCAGATCATTTATTTTACCAGTTCAGTCTTCAGAAGATGAACACAATGTGAGGACACACGTAAGATTACATCTATAATATATAATAGTAAACAGTTCAGAAATCCCAGTTTGTAACCCAAAACTTAAATAGGTACCTAAAAATGTTCAAAAGAAATTTGGGACCAATATTCACAACCTTATGCTTATAATGTATTTTTAAATTGATAAACAGGTAAATGAACCAGTCCTTCACCTTTCAAATTTTAGTTATAAGTAACAAAAATTCATTCTAGAATAACGAATGAGAAACTGAGGCTCAGGAAGACAAACATCAGACCCAAAGACAGACCTTTCATCTGGTAGAACCAAGAACTGAATCCATTTCTTCTGATTCCATGACTCCTTTATTATCTATGCATTGACTACATGGAACTATTCTTTTTAAAATAGACATACCTATTTTCAAGAAAAGATTTAAAAGGTTATAGATATAGGGTTACTGAATCACTGAACAATTTTTTCTTCTTTCCCATTTGTGAGACAGGATATTCAAAATTTTTTTCAAAATAAAATCTCTTATACTTGGGAAACTGTCATAAGGTGGACTTGAGTTTTCAGAAGCTTTATTTAAGAGCCTTTCTGGATAATATGAAAGACATCTGAAAAGTATGAAAAACTATAGCCTGAAAATATCTCAATTCAGAGGAAGAAATACCCACACATGAGAAACACTAGTAAACTTTAATTTTTAGAGTAAGACATTGCTGCCTATCTTATTGGTACTGAGCATGAACCTTAAGACTATCACACCAATGGTTTCTTTCTGCTTTGACAATAAGGGGTTGATCAGAATGTGAAAGGGTAGTGAATGCACATACTAATAATAGGCAAGTACCTACATAAATACACTAGTCTCTCTAGAGAGGAAGAAATACCATTGAGTTCTGGATGAAAGGAAGTTGTGTGTGTGGCTGATAATGTCCAGCAGTAATATTCACTGAGTAAGAGCATAGCTTAATTTATTCAACTAAATAGTTGGCATTTATAGAGTAGCTGTGGGACAAAGCCAATATGGGTTATATTTTAAGTTCTGGTACATGTTAGCAATGTGTAATAAGTTATGTATCTCTCCTCTTTAAATCCTGGTTTTCTTATCAATAAAATGAGGATATTAACACTCTGCCTTATAGGATTGTGGCCATGACCAAATAATATGTATCTAAATGGCAATTTATTGTCATGACTACTGGGTATCTTTTACCATGGAACCAGCACAGTGTTCAGTACTGGAGATACCAAGGTAAAAGTTGTGATGGTCTTATGGAGGAAAACCAAGTAATTAGGTAATTTCAGTAAGTGGCAAGTATCCTAAAAGTCTAAGAAGCAGAGTGCAATAAAAACCACAGAGGAGAAAATCTAATCAAGACACGGTAGTGAGGGAAGGCTTTTAGAGCAAGTAATACTTACCTGAGTTTTGAAGGATGTATAGGAGTTAGACATGAAAAGCAGTGAATGTTGGGAAACAAATTGTTCAGCCTTTGGCATATGCATTAAGTATGAGTAAATGTTTGATTGATAAATATGTTAGTGTATCACTGAACGAATGTTTTATCTGCTGATAAATTTTTCTATGAGAATTATTGGAAGAAAATTATCATTGTCAGAAAAACAATTGGTATGGTATAATTACCATATTATAAGAATCCAAATATTATCATAATTTGATACATAGATCATTTAACCTTTTAAACCATATATCACTGATAATATGAAGTATTTTAGCATATATACATGAACACAAGAATTTAACAAAACTTAGAAGACCAATTTTCCAAGACAAAGCATTGTTATCTTTACAGCTTCTTGGAAAATTAGTTTAGAAAAACTTGATTTAACCTTCTTTTTCTTGTAATTATAATTATGTAGTGTTTTCTAATTTTGTTTGGTACAATGGATAAATATTATTTACTCTTCAGATTGCTTTACCAAGTATCATTTTATGAAGAGCTACAGAATCTCATAGAAAAACTCTATATTATTATATGTATCACCTCTCAATTACAATAAAGCCAAAATATAATACTTGAAGTAAAATACATATATACATATATATACACACACATATATATACAATTGAGGTTCTTTGGGTTGGAAGCAGTGCAAGAGATCATGTAGCCCAAAATGACATTTCAGAGATGAGAAAATTAAAGTTTGGAATAAACAAAAATCAAAAATAAATAAAGAAAAATAAAGAAAACTGAAGGATGGAGAGATGAAACTATTATCCCAATAGAACACAAGCAGAAAACAGAAGTCGAGGCTAAAGCAGTCTCTTCTCCTATATTATCTGTTAAAGGAGCAATGTGAGTACACACAATATAATCATCATGACCTAATTTCCTTTCAAAGGTGTGGCAGACTCTGTGGGTCACCTACCCAAGACCTAGCTTCCCTTTCCTGTACTAAACAAAATTGAGTTTATTGTCTTGGCAACGTATCCAGCCTGGGAGGATGAATCATGGATATTCTGATTCCTGGTCCTCAACAGACGGCATCGCTATTCCTCCAGCCAGTATGAAGACGGCTGCTGTCACGATGACGAGCCACTGGCATTTAGCGCTCAGGGTCACGAGGCCGGCTGTCCTACACAATAAAGAATGGCCTCATTCAAATGCCAGTATAGCCAACTGGAAACACTGGATTAACTAATAGTGGTGATCTTGTTCCCCTGAGCCAGAAATGTGTGTAAGGATGGGCATGTTACCCAGTCAGGCCAAATGAAACAAAATGACGTCTGTTGTAGTAACAAAATGACGTCTGTTGTAGTGGCCTTTGAGTGATGTTCCTCCCTGGTGTGAAGAGGCAGTGCTTTGAAGACCACTCAGCTTTTCCCGTGCACTGCTCTTTGCTGCACATTCTCTTCATGGAAGATGGAGGCTCTGGCTGAGCAGCCACCGTGGGATGATGAGGTCGCTGACGTGATAGTGCAAGGAGGTGGAAGAGCAGAAGGAAAAGCCACTCCATGCATGCAAGGAACGCATACCTCCATACTTCTCCACTCACTGACAATACACAGCTGTCTAAGTTAAATACTGTCAGTCAGGGTCTCTGTCACTGGCTCGTCAAGGCAGGCTAACTGATAAAAAGTACATCTTGGGTAAATCTGTTAGTTGGAAATATGATATGTAAATATTCTTTAGCAATTATTAAGGTGTTTTAAAGTTTAATGTCTGTTTTAAAGAAGTTGTATGCTCCCTTGGTATGAGGCCACTGAATGTTTTCATGGATCTTAAATATCGTTAGGAACCTAGTTGGGTTGTTTTATTTTGTGGGAAATATTGTATGTGAGGAGAGAAAACATAACATTCTTTAAAGGATATTTTGGGAGTGCATTCATGAGTTCTCTTCTCCTCACTTTTCTCAGTGTTCTCTTGCCAAGAAATAATAGTCTAAGAACTTTAAAACAAGAAAAGAAAACGTAATCTTTGAATGATAAATAGAATTAATAAAGATTTGTGATTTGAGATCTAACCAGTTTCTTTCCCACATATTGGAAAATGTTGCTTAATTTTAGAGCTGGAAAAGGAACTCATTCTTTATATTATATACCTTTGGCTTGTATTTTAACAATATTTTTATTACTATAATATGTTCACGGCTTACTTATCACTAATCTATTTAAACATTCATAAGTGTTAGGGGAAATTATCGAGAGGACATGACTGCAAGTCGACCCATGAGCTGGACCCTGGCAACTGGAGGCTCCTCGCCCCGATGCTGTCCTAGGAATATGAATTCCACTTGTCTTGCATGCTCCCGGAAGCTGCCCCAAGGACATAACCTTGAGATGACGATGTGGTGTTGAGACTCTCCGGACAATACATGTGAATGAATGCAGTTAAGGTCTCTGTATAAACTTTTAAGATTGTGGCGGTCAGATTTGGAGGTGTGTGGCCACCCAGGACAAGCCTTGTATGAAACTTCCCTTGCTTATTAAATTTGTCACCTACCAATCTGAAGTGGTCCACCTCTTTCTCCACCTCTTCCTGCCCTGTGTGTATGGGGGCCAGTTTACAAACCAAAGATAAATAAATGTATTTTAATTGTTCAACCGCTACATATAAGCACATTTCAAATCATGTTTTCAAATAAGCACAGAAGAATGGAAACTACTGTATACACCTAAGAATTGTGTATTGCCCAACAAGTAAGAGAAATGAACTGAATTATTAAACGTAGGTTACATTACAAAACTATATTCAAGGAAAACTCCTGCAGTTATGAATGCTTTGCTATGCATAGTCAACCAAAGTAGTTTTTTGATAGGTAGCACTGAGCGCTTGTATTTTAAAAGTGCAGTGGCCTTTTGGATTTACAATTCAGTGCACAGTAACCATAGTACCATAATAAGTCCTTAGATTTTCTTTCCCTCGAGATGTACAACATAGTTTCAAAATGAGTGCCTTCAACACAGACCTATCTTGCTTTTTCGTGTGTGCTTGTTGCAAGTGATAAATGTTTGTGGAATATGCTAGCAATATATCACAGAGTTTAAAAAAATAATTAGTATCACGAGTAGATAGTTAACAAAAAGTGCTGTAGAAAAATCTTACATAGAAATAGAGCTTAATCATAACTTTACATTTTCTAAGCTGTACACTCTTATTTAGTTGGTATAATTTCCTTTCTGCTAATATTCTTAGACCACATTTAACTGTGAAGCAAATATTATTGAGTTGTGTTTGTTTCTTTTGCTATTTTTTTCTGTAGAATATTTTCTCCAGATAATAGCTAATATTAAACAATATTTTGGATTCTATGAAGACTTCATAAAGAATTAAAGAGTAAAATGTAAAACTTTATATTCAACCGATGGATCTAAAAATTGGATGCATGTTACACTCATTTGGGACAAAATTTAAAATACTAATGTGTAGGTCCCATATTAAAATGCTAATTTATTATTCTGGAGGAAAGCATACCTATCACTACCTTTTGGAAGCAGTATAAGTGATCTTATGTATTGCCAATTAAGAAACTTTGACCAAGAGCTATTAATTTATTATTATTCATTTAAATAAACAGGGCTTAGAATTAAATAATTCTGTAGTAGAAAAGACTTGGAGATATATCAAGTTCCACAAATCTTAAAAGACTGCTTTCCCACCACATTTGACCACCACCAGGAAATTAACTACTGTTATCTGGATACTCAGCCATCCTTTGGCCACTCCCATTTCTACTGGAATAATTTACCCATGTTTCAAACATCTTTTCTTAAAAAAAAAAATCAAAGGTGTATGCTTTTGGGGATGTGGGACAGACCAGAACAAGTAGGAGGTGACAGACAGGGCAGGCAGACTCAAAGATACAATGTTGCGCTACTTATTTTACTTTTACATAGTTAATTATCCCTTTAGACTAAATGAAACTAGAATTAATTGGCTCCATCATGAAAAAGATTAAAGTACATCTGTAGCAATTTATACTAGCCTAAACTGTTAGGATAAAAATAACTCTCATACTGTATTCTGTGGTTTTCCAGCAGTATCTCTGCCTACTTATTTTGTGTCCTTTCTACCTAGTGTTCCATCTTCTCTCCCTCTTTTTTTTAATGTAGCTGTTCCTTAACATATACTCATCAGCCAGTGCTACAGAAGCATTTTTCAAAGTGAGGTTTGAAGGCCACTTGTATCAAAACTACCAAGCCTATACATTTCAAAGCCTCAATGAGACATTGTGAATAAGAATCCTCAAGGATTGATGGCTATAATTCTTCCTATTACATTGATTATTATATGCATTAATCTTCTAATGCACTACATGCCTTAACAGTATTACTTTTGCTTTACTCATTATAGCACTGATCATATTCTATTACAACTTTTCAAAATACAGGGAATTTTGTGGTGAGCAGGAAATGAGTCCTATCCTATACATCCCTAGCAACCAGCCAGTATTTTGCATAATGTATATGTACACATATATATGTGGAACGCTCAATAAAATAATCACCTTTGTACTCATTTAAACTCAAAAGATACCTCAGTGTCTTGGCCTCCGAAGTTCTGTTGTGATCTTCACTGGTTTCCCTGGTTTATATGCTTTTGTCTCACCTCCACATCTCTCTTGGGTGTTTCCCCTAGATCGTGGGTCACTGATTAAAACATCAAAAAGCAGCCTGTGGACCAAGTCAAACCCATCCCTCTATCTGATGTCTACCTTGTGCCTCTTAGCAACAAAATAAAGGATAAAATAAAACTATCCCTATTTGCACATGGTGAGATTATCTATGTAGAAAAATCCCAATAAATCTACAAAATGCTCCTAGAACTAAAGAGTGAGCTCAGAATAGTCACATGATATAAGATAAACATACAGAAACCAATAGTATTTCTATATACTAGCAATGAACACATGGGCACTAAAATTAAAAATATAATACCACTAAAAATGGACATTGCTATGCATGTGTGTGGGCAGTAGACATATGGGAAATCTCTGTACCTTCTACTCAGTTTTTCTGTGAACCTTAAACTAATCTAAAAACTTGTTTTCAATAAAAAAGGAACAATACCATTTATAGTTGCTCAAAGCAAAAGAAATATTTAGGCAGTGTCAAAAGCATGTACACAGAACTTATGCAATGGAAACTATACATTATTGAAAGACATAAAAAACAGACCTAAGAAACAGAGAGACCCACTATGCTTTTAGTGTGACTGGCTCAACATAGTTGATAAGTCAATTCTCCCACATTGATACACAAGTTCAATGTAATTTTAATAAAAATCTCAGAAATATTTTCATATATATTTATACATAGGTAGATAATATTACTCTAAAGTTGAGATGGAAAGGCAAAAGAGCTAGAATGCGAGAAGAGTTTTGAAAAAGAATAATTAGGTGGGCAAAATCAGTTCACTGATTTCCAGATTTAATATAGAGCTACAGTAATCAAAGCCGTGGCATTGGCAGGAGGAGAGGCACATAGACAGATCAGAGTGGAGAGCCCAGAAATCATCCACACAGATATATCCAACTGGTTTTTGACAACATTCCAAAAACAATTCAGCAGAGGGAAAATTGCTTGTTAGTGAATGGTGCTGGAACAATTGGATATACATAGGCAAAGATAAATTAAAAAATAACAAATTGGCTTAAGTCTCACATCTTTAAACAAAAGTTAACTCTAAATGGATCATGGATTTAAGAAAAAAATATAAAACTATGAAACTTTTAGAAAAAAATAACATATAGGTGGAAATATTTGGGATCTAGGGCTAGTGAAAAAGTTCTTAAATTTGACACCAAAATGATAAACCATAAAAGAAAATATTAATAAATTGGACTTCACCCAAATTAAAAACTTTTAGGTCTGTGAAATTACCTATAAAGAGGATGAAAAGACAAGTTCGAAGGCGGAGAAAAATACTTGCAAACCACATATCTCACAAAGGACTAGTTTCTAAAATACATAAGCAACTCTCAAAACTCAGCAGCAAAAAAGCAAGCCATCCAGTTGGAACATGAGCCAAAGACATCAAGAGACATTTCGCTACAGGTTAAATGGGCGATAGGCATACCTAGGAAGTATCAAGGGTTTGGTTACAGACCACAGCAATAGAGTGAACATCACAATTAAGCAAGTTAAAAGAATATTTTAGTTTCCCAGTGCATATAAAAGTTCTGTTTATACCATAGTTTAGTCTATTAAGTGTGCAATAGCATTATGTCTAAAAAAAAAGTGCATATCTTAATTTAAAATGCTTTCTTGCTAAAAAATGCTAACCATCATTTGCGTTTTCAGCAAGTCACAGGTCACCGTAACATAATAACAATGGAAAGTTTGAAATATTGGGAGAATTACCAAAACATGACAGAGACACAAGCGAGAAAATTCTGTTGCAAAAATGGCACCAATAGACTTGCCTGACACAGGCTTACTGCAATACTTCAATTTATAAAATATGCAGTATCTACAAAGCCTGATAAAGCGCAAAAGGCAAAGTGCAAGATGTACGTGACGTGTGCCTATGTACAGATGGCAAACCAGTACAAGAAGAGGTGCTCCACATCATTATCGATTAAAGAAATCCAAATTAAATCACCACACACCTATCAGAATGGCTAAAATAAAAAAGGTGACAGAACCAAATGTTCACAAGTATACAGTAAAACTGGTCATTCGCACACTGTGGGTGGTGCTTATAGAAATCAGTTTGGCAGCTTCTTTAAAAACTAGGCAGGCAACCACTGTACAGCCCTGCAATTGAACTCTTAGGCAGTTTCTCAGAGAAATGAAGAGTTTATGTTTACGACAATAATAAATAACAACAACAAAAACCCTGTACATGACTGTTCATTTCAGCTTTAGTCATGACAGCTTAACCAGATGTCCATACGAGTGAATAGTTAAACAGTGGTACATTTATAATGTGGAATACTATTCCATGGTAAAAAGGAATGAGTAATTGTATATGGAAGGACGTTATTGAATCTCCAGAGAATTAAATGCTGAATGGAAACAGGCAAGTGCAAAAGGACACATACTGTATTATTCAACTTACAGAACATTACGTAAAATGTTACACTATAAAAAAACTGTCAGCTGAGACAGTTGAAGGAACCACAACTACCCTCAGACTTTGACAATTCTTCCAGCAGAAACTGGTTAGAGCCTTTAAACTATGAGACACCTTTAAAAAGGGCAACCAAAATCCTATCCAAAGGAGTAGAAAGTGAAAAATAAAATAAATGGGTTTTCAGCACAAGTGTTTTCCAGTCAAGGGAGCAATACAGCAAGGGCCGACTTCCCAGGCTTTGAGAAAACCCTGTTTTCCTCTGCTAAGTTGTAGCTCTGTGAGTCACTCATCGAAGACTATTCCTTTATCTCTAAAAGGAGATAATGTTGTCACCTTCTCAGGATCAGTAAAACAGTAAATGCTTTGAAGATTATCAAATGCTTACAGTGCCATCAGGTTCACAGTAGTCATTTAGTAAACAGTTCTCAACCATCGCCACTTGGCCAAATTCCAGATGGTAAATAGAGATATCAAGGATGTCTGAGAACGAACCAAAGTCGTGACACACTTCTTGTGGTTATGGTTTAGGTGGAATAAAACCAAGGAATTCTGTCAATTAAACCAGTTGCACAATACCCTACATGCTCTGATCGTACCTCTCCATTCAACTGACTGAAATCATATGGTATTCTAGCCTTCACAAATGATCTGATTTTAATTATAATACAAAGGAAATGTGTTTTACTCAAAGAAGTCTTTAATTTTAGGCTACATATTCAAATAATAGCAAAATACAACTTTATAAAAATTTCACTATTTCTTGATAAAATGACTTTCTCCACTTATATACCAAAACATGTTCATTAGGAAAAATATTGACTAATCTTTAACAGATAGTAAAACATCTTACCACCATTATTATCTGAGAACAGGCCAAAAAAAAACTAATACAGTATATAAACATAGATGTCAGCTTTGTTATGCTTGTGTTTGTAACTGCTAATTAAAACTTGGACATAAAAACAATCTATGTAATATCTTTGATTAGAAAAATGTATCTGCAGTTAACTATGCTAACATAGTTTTACAAAATTTAATGGGATTTATTCCAAACCAAAGTAAGATTTCTAAACTGTTATCTGCTATCACTATTTTGGAGAAGTCACTTACCATAACATTCTTTTGACATTTTGTAGGTCAGTTGTGACCAATGACATCAGTATTTAAATTTGCACATATTTTTATCAGATGTAAAACAGTCATTTCCGTTAGTATGCAAAATTAGAAAAAGTGCTCTATTTATTTAAGTAAAAGTAATTCCCTTTGTCTTTGTTTATGACATGTTCAACTTACATTGTTGAAAATAGGATTTTTACTTACCACCATTTTATTTTTATATTTGCTAATAATTATGTTATCTGTAAGGAAATATGTTACATATAAATAAAGAACAAACTTAGTTTTCATTTACTCAGTATTGTTCTTTAAAATACATGGTAGAATTTTATATCTTCATAAAAATATCCTCATAAGAGTATATAATAAAGCATCTTTTCACAGTATTATATTACTTGGTATTATATACCAAATTATCATGGAAGATGCCATTTAAGATTATACTGGCTGTTAGGATGTAACCACAGGGTGTTAAAAGGAAATAATTACATTACATTTGATTATTCTTACTCATTCTAAAAACAAGTTTATGAGACTATTGGGTATGCAGAGTTCAGTATTTATGAGGAAGAAAAGAAAGTTTGGGTGAAATTTTTATTTGCTTAAAGTGCATACTCTACTGTGGTTCAGTATGATTAATGTCATTTTAAAGTAGAGGTTACTAGAGTTGGATATTGCTTTTTTTTTTTTTTAAGTTTAATCAGTTTGCCATTTGGTTCAACAATCCCCTCAGGTCCAATTTGATTCAGCATCATAAAACTGTTTATCTAGTATGAATTTGTGAATAAATCACACCCCTCACCACTCTGTAAGGTCCATTTAGTACCTGGTTGGTAGAAAGACAATGTTTTTCCAAGAAGATGAAGACATATTGTAGCCTTATGTCTGCCATAAGGTTTAAGCCCAACACAGAAATTTATAGCTGCTTTTCTTTTGGAAAGGATAGTCTAGTCAAGCATTAAATATATAGTTAACAGATATCCAATAGTCACAGGAGAGTTGACAACTTAAATTACTTAGTTATAATGAAGAGAAATAAAGCAATCTAAACATGGGCATATATTGCACCACCCAATGCACTTGACTGTAATGTTGTTGCCAGGCAACATTCTAGGACAGATTAAAAATACTTCCTGTAATTTGATCTTATCAGAACACACACACACAGTTGCAGGAATGACCAAAGCTCCTGTGTTTTATAAAATAGTGTGATAGAAATGTGTTTGAAAGCACACACGGGGGACATCAAAAGGAAGCTCTGTTTTGTAAAATGTATGCTTCATGGTGTGAGCCTTTAATAAAAATATGACGTATTGCAGACTTTCATCACTCCTAATATATTTAAGGAGTGAAACCATTTGTTTTCTGGTATGAACTGAGTGTTCTTAGATGGATTTATGCCACTGTTTTGGAGAGATTTTTGTGAAACAAAAATTAACGGTATCAAAGTGAAAGAACTTCTTTCTGTCATTCATATAACTGGACAAAGACGGCGCTACCCAGAAAACAGCATACATTTTTTTCTAGCCTATAGGAGATTTCTTTTACTTTTTATTTTATGTATTTTTATTTATTTTTTGCTTTCCTAATTTGTCTATCATGGCTAGATTCTTTCTCTACAATTCACATACATAGTCCATTATTGATGGAATAATTATAACAATTTTTGGTAGACAGGGACATATCAAAACTAAATTCTGGAGCAGTTGTCACACAGCAAATCAAGCTTGCTAAACTTTTTTCTTCCTTCCTCTTTGAGGAAACAAAGGTTGTGCTCACTATTTACACTGTCATTCAAAAATGAAAGATAATAACTTCAATCCCCAACTTTTCAGAGTAAAATGTCTTTCTATTCCCTTGATCATTTTTGTTGTCCTTTAAATAGTATCTAGCTCTTCTTTTTCAAAGATAAAGAAACGTCTTCCCTAACCATGGTTATGTAGGTTCAGTCATTCAATGACTTTACACAGAGCTCAGGAAAGATTTCAACTTCCATTCTGACAATATTTTCCTGTGACGCCCACTAGTGTCTGCTGGTTGGGTTGCAGCAGTGTAACAAGAAAAGCAGGACTAAGCCTATGAGTAAATAGACTAAACATCCAAGAAAGCAAGTGATTTTAGGGAGAACGAAGGGTTCAACTCATTACACGCTTCTGCAATGATGTCTAAATTCTACAGTACTCATCCCATTAAGTTGTTCTATTTTTGTAAATCAGCTAACGTAAATATTAATAAAAGGTAGCTATGCATTTATTCTTTGCTCAAACTACATTTTACCCAAGATCATTAGAATTGTGTTTCTTAGAATTGTGCTAGGTACTGGAAATAACATGCCATGACTGAAGCACCTTTCATGCTTCCAAATCAAAACAGTATTAGTGATAATACAAATTGGGATTTGTAGAATCTTGGTATGTTCCAGACACATAAGATCTTTATATGCATCATATCATTTCATCATTAAAACAGCTTTTTAAAAGTTACTGTTACTTATCCTAATTTACAGACAAGTAAACTGGGGCCCAAAATTCAACAGTTTAAGCAAAACCTCACAGTGATAGATGCCCTTCTTAAATTAAGTGATTTTATATCATATTATATCCTGTTAACCAATGAATTATTAAGATACATTCATATAAAGCATTTTAGTCATAAAAATTGTCAGTTCATATTTGTGTTTAGATTATTGTCTGTAACATTGTGCAAGATGTTTTGAAGATCTGGAATAGAGGTAAAGAGATAAGCTGTGTAACCAGTTAGATAAGATATACTAGCCCAGATACAAGTTAGAGTATTTAAAAAATACTTAAAATAAGAATGGCGGGGTTGCGGGCTGAGTGTAGGTATTTCATACATAGAACTGAAATTAATGGAAGGTGCTACTGAGGCAGAGGAAAGAGTGAAGGATGCTTCCTTCTTCTAGGTCTGGCTAAAACGTTAGGGGAGAAGGTAATAAGAGGCATAGAAGTTGTTCACAGGAAAATGGATGAGATAACATGGTAAGCATGAAGATAAGAAGCCTAAAAGACATGGAACTCAGGAAAGGATACATAGCCAGAAACTTTGCAAATGACAAATTGATGGAAGCGTATTCTAAATTAGGGGAGAAGGATGAGATGTCCGGGAGAAGTATATGGGAAAGTGGTATGCAAGTTCTCTTCTTAGAGCATGTCAAGCGAAACAGAGAGTCAAGAGACAGGGGAGGGGCGGGACATCTGAGCAGAGCAGGGATTATAAAATAAAAGGCACACCTATGGATCCCCAGGGTTGGCCACCATGGTAGTTCTCAAACTCTTCTCTGCTGGCCCTCAAGGCAGCTAAGGAGCCTCTCTGGAATTCAGTACTCTTAAGAAATTCGGTCACACAATATCAGCAAGAGGACAGAGGCGGGCATGTGACCCTAACTTCCTGTGATTAAGAGGCCCAGCTGGGATCCTCTTCCCACCAGGCCCAGCAACCTCATCCTTGCTGTGCTCCAAGGCCGCCCTATCCTTCTTCTAATCCCTGCTCTGGCTGCCCTGGCCAGCCTACCGAGCAGTTTTACCCAGATTTGTGACTCATGGACTTGTGCCCACCTCATGCAAATTTGAGGACAAGTGAAAAGAGCTATTTGTGTAATTTTCTGAAATTTTCAAAAGGTAATTTTAAAAGGTAAACCCTCTTTTAAATACTGGGATTTGCAAGCAATTTAGGAATTAGATGAATACTAGTTATACCAGCAGATAAAATAGATATTACCACTAGATGAACTACTTCTACATCTTTTCTCTCCAGGATTCCAAAATGCATTAACAAGTGCTTTGGTTTTCATTATTCACTACAAAAAAAAAAAAAATCATGCCTAATGTTGACCTGGTCAGATACCTGTTTCAGGAAAATTTACCACAGCTCTTAATCTCTAGCCTTTTGTCCTTTTTATATTCAAATATATTATTCTATTTCATTTAAATTTATTTTAAAAGAATTCTTTAAAAAAACAGGTTATTATATTATATTACCAGTTCAGGGAAGGTAGCAGACCCCAGGCCGGCCCTAAGAGAGCTAGTGGGACAGAAGCACTGTGAGTTTCATGGAAGGGTGTGACATTTGCCATGAAATCTTTGAACACAAAGCATCTGGATCAGACATGAACACTTGAGGGGTGCGGGAGCCTTTGCAAGGGAAGGGAATTCTTCAGTGAAGTGCCACTTGGGAAATGTTGTGGGGAAAATAGGTTATGGAAACAAGATACAGCCCATAGATATAGAGATCTATTTTGTGAGATTTTAAAGCGATTCAGTTTGAGAAGCAGGCCCTCCCCTACCTTTTCAGAAGAAAATTAAAAGACCCCAAACAATCAGCAGCCACATAACTATTGACTATACTGAGCACGGAGTGCCAAATTTTGCTCTAGGCACTGTAACATCTCCTTCCAAAGGAGAGGCCATGGGGCTACTAGGCTTTAAAAACTGATACTCTACTTTGGGAAAACAGGAAAAATAAATAAAACAAAACAAACCCAGGATGCATAAGGGTCACTTTTCAAGGGAAATACAGCAGGACTGGGATGTGAGACCAAGGGACCCGCCTAAATTAGCACTCATGGACTGACTGTGAGACTGATCGCGAGGGTGGATGGTTCCTTCTGCTACCTTCACCTCCCAGGTATAGACAGGAGGACTGAATTTAACCTGTTTGGAGTTTGGCCAAGTTAGTATAATGCGAAGGGCGGTGAGGCAGGAGGTGCAGAGAGAGATGGAGGTGGGGGGAGAGGGAGGGAGAAGGGGAGGAGAGGAGGGGGAATAGAGGGAGGGAAGGATGGAAAGGGGAGCTGTTTTGTTTAGTAACTGTTTTGTTATTAAATTTTATGCTCATAATATATAATTAATAGCAGGTTTTGATTCTTTAGAATGAGAAAAAATTTCAAGGAAGAAAATGTTCAAGTAAACTCACATTTTTTTTTTTGTATTTTGAAAATTTCCTTTACAAGTATGTAAGGAACAATTTGAACAAAGTATTGAAAAGTGAGACTAAAAAAGGTAAAATGAATAATTTGCTTGATAGTTTTGATGCACCCCTATGTTTATCGCAGCACTATTTATAATAGCCAAGAAATGGAAGCAACCTAAGTGTCCATCAGTAGATGAATGGATAAAGAAGAGGTGGTACATATACACAATGGAATATTATTCAGCCATAAGAAGGAAATAAATCCTACCATTTGCAACAACATGGATGGAGCTAGAGGGTATTATGCTCAGTGAAATAAGCCAGGCAGAGAAAGACAAGTATCAAATGATTTCATTCATCTGTGGAGTACAAGAACAAAGAAAAAAACTGAAGGAACAAAACAGCAGCAGACGCACAGAGCCCAAGAATGGACTAACAGTTACCAAAGGCAAAGGGACTGGAGAGGATGGGTGGGAAGGGAGGGACAAGGGGGAAAGGAGTATTAGGATTAGCACACATAATCTAGGTGGGGGTGGGGAGATACAGTGAAGGCAGTATAACACAGAGAAGACCAGTAGTGATTCTATAGCATCTTACTACGCTGATGGACAGTGACTGTAATGGGGTATGTGGTGGGGACTTGATAATGGGGGCAGTCTAGTAACTATAATATTGCTCATGTAATTGTACATTAATAGTAGCAAAATAAAAACAAAATGCAAAAAAAATTTTTAAATGCATCGCTTTTTAAATATCAGATATTACTAAAATTCAAATATTTCTGATAAATACAAAATGACTAAAATTTCTGAAGATTCAGTTATTTGAAATTATTTTGAATTCAAAATGTGGACTTTCTTATAATTGATTTTAAATTACTTGATTCTTTCCTGCATTATTTATGTCATTAATAAAACCGAGTTGCCACTAAGAAGATAATTCAAAGAATTAAGCTTAATAAATTAGCCTCTTAGGGATACATACCTATGAACCATGTCATTTCAAAATTAGTGCACCATTTTTGATGCTTTGACCAGAACGGGAGAAACTGTATATAAAAACTGCCTATGTGAATGTTTTACACCATTATAATTGAATAATAATGTTTAAAAGGAATTGGTTACTTTTACTGTTTTCATTGATAAACTGATTTGTAATATTTAGTGTTAGTGCATAGAAACCTAATCAATTTCCTCTTTTCCATAAAGAGAGTCAGATCCCCTGCTCTCAACCATACAGAACACTTGCATCTCTTGACATTAACACTAAAAGATGTAAGACATATCAAAGACATATCAGAACAGCAGCAGACTCACAGACCCCAAGAATGGACTAACAGTTACCAAAGGGAAAGGGACTGGGGAGGATGGGTGGTAAGGGAGGGATAAGGGGGAAAAGGGGCATTACGATTAGCACACATAATGTAGGGGGGGGACATGGGAAAGGCAGTATTTATAGACAGGACCAGTAGTGATGCTATAGCATCTCACTACGCTTATGGACAGTGACTGTAACGGGGTATGTGGGGGGGACTTGATAATAGGGGGTCTAGTAACTATAATGTTGTTCAAGTAATTGTACCTTAACGATACCAAAATAAAAAAAAATTAATTTTAAGAATCAAGACCTTGAACTAAATTGACTATTGTGAGACATACACCTGAAGTTTCTAAGAATGGATTTTAATTAGTGTTAAACAAATTCTCCTACCAAGAAATCATATGCATCAATCAATACACTGTACAGAAAAAATGGATTCTTGCTTTTTTATTATTCCCCTCATGAATATAGTGTTTACAATATTATACTTGTTCAGCAGAATGTAGCAAGTTAATCCTGTTCTCATAAGAATAATTTCAACCCCAAGAGTTTCCTTTATAAAATGCTGGGCACATACTAGCCACATTTTATTGATTTAGACAATATATGAGTTATCAGAAAAATCTCATTTTTTAGAGCTATAACAAGATTTTCTTAACTGTACATGTTTTAAAACAATCATTATTTACTCTTTTGAGCTACAATGAATTTAGTTCATGTTGAAAATCTATAACCCTCATCACTGTGTCTTTCCTGGTTTCTCTAACCGTGCACCTTACAGCTGACTGCTCAAGAGGCGATTAGATGCCCCGCTACACATGTACTTGTTAAAGGGCTGTTTCACTTTGAACAAGATAGGGAAAAACTGCTTATTAATTCAAGCCACTTTTCCCAAGCTGACATTTCTCTAGTTTCATCAGTGGAAGTAGCAGCTATTTGAAGCTGCTGCATTCTGTGTTAAAAATGAGTATTCATTGTACATGTCAAATGCCCCTTCTCCTTGCAAAGCAAACTGAACCCATAATGTAACTGGACCCTATTTGCCTTGCACTACATAAGATTTTATAACAATGATCTGTGGCAAGATGCACCCTGGGTCTCAACTGGTGATGCTGGACTGATCTCTCTTTTCTTTACTCTCCGTCCCGTAGAAATGGACAGGTAAACTAGGGGAAAATTGTAGTGAGAGAAAGGAATGGAAAGGAAAGGCAGACCCTAATAATTTGTTTATGCTTTGTAACTTGTAAAAATTATATTCTTTATAACTTTATCACTACGTCAGCAAACCTGAATTACAGAAGAGCTGTCCCTTCCAGGTGCACCACTGAGGGCAAAACTGGGATGGCTCCTTGAATGACACGGATTTCAAAATCCCTTTCCTCAAATGTCATTCATTTGACATTCATTACTATTCATGGCATTTTAGATATCATGCTCATAATTACACCTACAAAGGCGGCCGCCACACTGTGGCTGTGAGGGGAGGAGCTGAGAATGGAGAGAGGTGACGACCAGGGCAGGAGCACATAGGCATATAGCATATTTATGAGTGAAACGTGAGTCTGGAGTTGGAGGCAAGGCCCATCATATTAAGGACGTTGATGGCAATCTAAGTTTGGATTTCTTTTTCCCAATAGACAATGGGGAGATCATGAATAACTGAAGACCTTTAAAGCCAGGGAATGACATCCTAATATTTGAGTTTTAGAAAAATCATTTGGGCAAGACTGTGGAGAGAATTTACTGAGATAAAACAACTTGAGACAGGGAACCTATTATAATAATTAATACAAATTAAAAAAAGAGAAAGGAGGGAGGGAGGAACATTGGGTTAAATTTGAGGATAGGGACAAAAGGGGAGGCGAATATAAGAGATACTTGGGAGTATAAATGTCATATGAAGAATACAAAGAACCTGATGTTAAGGGGATAGTTTGGGGCTGGAGAAAACTCTGAGAGTGACACTATATTTGGGTACTGGCAGTAGTCTTAAGGGTTTCAAATTTGCCTCTGGAACTATAGAGTCACACCAGTCGCACATGTGCAGAAGTGCAAGCATTTGCCAGGCCTGAGGGTGGGGAAGTTACTAAGTGGGACCTTGTAGAATAACAAGAACCATTATTGACTTGGTGCTTGATGAACGGACAAGAAAGCGAAGCCAGGAGGAGACAGTGAAGGGAACAAAATTCAACGTGTTCAGTGTTACAGGTTGAACTGTTTGCCTCAGAAGATATGTTGAAATCCTAGCCTCTGGTAGCTGTGAATGGGATCTTATTCGGAAGTAGGGTGTTGGCAGATACAATGGAGTTCAAGTGAGAGCATTAGGGTCAGGCCGAATCCAGTTTGATTTGTGCGATTATAACGATTGGGAATTCACACTGGGAAGATCATGCGAAGAGGGAGACACACAGGGAGAAGACGGCCATGTGACAGTGGAGGCTGAGATTGGACCAGTGTAGCTACAAGTCAGAGGGCCAAGAGGTGCTGCAAACACTAGAAACCAGAGGAGGCGTGGAAGGAGTCTCCCCGCACAGGGCTCAGAAGCATGGCCCCACCAACACTCTGACTTCAAACTCTGTAGCCCTCAGAACTATGAGGCGGTAAATTTCTGTTATTTTAAGCTGCCTAATTTGTGGAATCTTGTCCCAGCAGCCTTAGGAAACTCACACACCCAGTGAGAATTGACATGAACGATTTGTATAGAGCAAGTTTTTAGAATGTTAAGAAAACTAATTAGTTAAATATCCACAAAATGTTTTTCATCTTGCTTTTCATAATTGATTAGTTTATGGGCTATCTGATAAGAATATGAATAGGTGAACTGGAAAACCCTTTATACAGCTCAATCTTAAAAAAATATCTTTTAATTTCTATTAAACTGTTTAGTGTATTTTTCATGTTGAACATCCTGAATTTTCAGTATTCTTTTAGGCTAAAGTAAACTGTGTTAAAATATAACACATATAAGCATATTCTATATTTAAATATTATAATATCTACTAATGGGAATTACTTATTTGAATTTTCTATCCCACACAAAGCACATATAACTAATGACTAATGACTCTGTTTACCTGCTTTTATGTAATATATTTAATTGGACTATAATTTATATAAATTGAAATAAACAAAAATTCACTGTAATTAAACATTTATCCTGACTGTGAATGTGGGTACCTGTACATATTATTCGACTAATAGATTCTTAACTGTGAAAAACATTTAATTATTTGTATTTAAATTATTTGAATGGGAAATGTTTTTAGGCAGTATTTACAACTAGGAACTTTAGTGCCACTTTAGATTATATATAACCCAGGGAGGCAAAGATATGAATGGTGTTTCTTTTCGTAACAATAATAACGAGGACAATGATAATAATGACACCTAGACTTTAAGGAATGCTTATTATACCACAGACTTTACAGGGACTATCACACTTGTTTGTCAAAAACAAAAATAAACCAATAAAACAATAAAGTATAGCTGTAATTATTAGGCTCGTTTTACAGAAGAGAAAACAATGTTTAATGAGCATGAGTGTTTTGCCCAATATCATACAACTAAAAAATAGTTGGAGACAAGATTGGCGCTTAGTCATATCCCAAAACCTTTATGGTTAATCACTACACTGCTTGAATAAATTTCACAATTATGTATCAAATTATGGTTTCATTCACTGAACTTAATAGAAGACATTTCAAAAGGCTATTGAAAAAATGTCCTATGATCTTAACTGTATCATTTTGAACCCTACTTATAACTGATTGGAGATAGAGTGAATGGTTGGGGTATATGGGTTGTGGGTCACACATGTAACTAGAAGTCTGGGTTAGGCTAGAGTGGTTGGTGGGTTGGCTCAGTATTTAATACAAAACAAGCAATGAATAATTATTTATTTTTGTTGCAAAAAATGAATGAGTGAATGTATGAATTAATGTTTAGAGAACACCGCAAAAACCTGCGCTTATCAGCAGCTGATTATAAAAAGAAGAGTTAGTAAGGAGAAAATGAGTTTAAAGAAAGCAGCAAAGCTTCTGGTAAGATAAATGGAAAAGAGTATTTTAAAGATTGTAAATACAGCTGGGGAAAGGAAGAAAATTGAGAAAGATGATCGGATCTTTCCAAGAAATCATTTATGACTCTGTAAAAAAAGTGCTGGCAAAAGGCCGGGGTAAAAAATTCTGCTGAAATGACTTCCTAGAAAAATTCTGTTTTTTTTTTTTTGCCTGGAACAATTTTGTTACCTTCTCTCATTTTAGAAGTTATTATGGTTATTACAAAAACATATTAGAGTACAGTAAAACAAAACATTCTCAAAATATTGCACCTTCTACACAGGGTGTTTCAATCAAATGTATTCATAAGAACATTGAAGGAAACAAATTAACATTATTTCTCTCTCCATATCTCATAACTTCATGATCTGTTATATGATTATTATCTAAATATGGAGGAATTATACCTAAATTAGGAGGGTTTCTTAAACCTTACAGGTCTGTTAAACATTCCTCCTTAAAGTTCGCCATTCCAAACCCTAAACTCCAAGGGTATGAACAGCGTAAAACTAGAAGGGAGCAAAAGAACTATGGTTTTCTTTCAGCCTTGTCGTGCTATATAATGTACATTATGTATGTATGTAAAGTCTACATACATGCATGTCGCCTATGTAACCATAAATGCACATCAATACTTTGCAGTTCTGCTGGTTTTCCAGCTTCCTTGGTCAAGGAGTGAAGAGGTTCCTTCAGAATTCTGAAAGGAGACTAGAAGAGAGAACTTCTCGTGTTAGACTAATGTGACAAAAGGGGTAAGGAGGTCAAAATACACAGAGAAATGGATAACAGTATTTTGGTCCTGAAGAGGAGAGGAACAGACAAAGACGTTTTAGCTGACAAAGTTATATCTTGTGGTAGTTGGGTAAGAAAAGGAAAATGAGCTCTCTGTGCTCAAGTAATCAGCGTGGTCACAATGAGATGAGGGGTTTGCGTGGCGGTATTGGGATAAGGAAGGTTAATTTTGAGTCTGTTAAGTGAGTTGTGATGGGACCTTGGGAAAACATGACTGGAGATTATTTTGATGTATGTGTTAAGTGGAGAGGCAACTGTGAGGAAAAAAGCGATAGGAAAAAAGTTACTGGCACTTAGCTAAATGTGACTATGTTCTCTGCAGTGAAGGAATTGCCAATAAAGCCCAGGATTTTTTTTTTTTAGGTTAACTATTTTCAATCTAGTTCTAAAACTCTGGATTATTCACACAGAATTTGATAAGAATATCTTTCACAAAGGCTTACTGTTTAAGCTAATTCATAAGCAGCAAGCCCATTCATATATTCTCTAAATCTGAGCAAAATTTGTAGTATTATAGAATAGGCTGGGCTAAGTTTCATTAGTTTATAATATGAAGTCACTGTCTAGGTAAATTTCAAACATTAGCAATGTTTCTCCGTAAGAAATAAGCCATAGAAAAATGTACACTACTATACAATCCACATTGTGATTTGGGGTATCTAACAACTGTATTCTAAATCACTCCTCTTGAGGATGTGATCCAGTCCCATAGGGCCTATCACTTGAATTTAGCCATAAAGAAGTCCATATATAGATGTTTACTTGAAAAAATTTTCTGGTAAAATCTAAGTGACTGCCAACCCAAAGTTAGGCTGAATATCTTAATATCCCTTCAAATTGGAACACATGTCAAAATTTTTTCATAGTGAAAAAAACAAACGAAATGTAATTTGTGTCTTTACACGGCACAAATGAAAGAAAGCATTTTTATAAAATAGTATGAATGATCAGATGCTCAATTATACTAAAAATAAAACATTTATGTTGAAGATAATTATTTTAATCCTGGCTAGTATAGTGAGTTCAACATTTAGATTTCCAGAAATTGGAACCTTAGTGCATTTATCATACCTAGCATTAGTCTTTAAATGTTGACATCAACTGAGGCTCATTTATTTGGTACTAAAATCTATCTGATATATATAGCAATTTACCCTGAATAGTCTTCCAGAAAAATATTAGTTCAAAAATCCATATTTCACAATTTGCCAAGAAACCTTATATTTTTTTAAAGACTTTAGGTTCAAGCCCAAATCTAAAATGTAAAGTATAAATCCCATGCAACATTTGTAAGTATATCTAGCATAGGTCCAAAGACATACAAATACATAAATATGAAGCATGAGCATAAATCATGAGTCATAATACGTAAGTCATCACAAGAGTCACTCTCAAAAATTTAATGTAGGAAGACAAACTAAGTTACATACTAATGGTTTGATATGAAATTTGATTTTTCTTGAATCAAGGTTTAGAATTGGGGCTCTTTTCAAAGAAAAGATAGGAGGGATACAAAACGGCAGGACGAAGGGAATCAAGGACTCACAAACAACGCTATGGTAAATGGAGATAGAGTTTCTTTTAAGCAATTAACTACCCAAACATTCTTCTACTTAAATTTGTCTTTCCACCAGCCACATCCCTATTTTCTCCCACTCTAACGCTGGCTTAAACACAGTTAACTGATGTACAAAATTCTATCAGCAGATATATAGTGAATGTTCAGAAACTGTAACTGTGAGACGCCCTGGGTAGATGACTTAACCATTAAAAACAGAATTTAAGAGTAACCAATTTCTTCTCAAAACTTACTCAGAGATCAGTTAAAAGAACATCAATATATATTTGGAAAAATATTATTTTTCAACTCTCGACAGTTTTAAAAATTGCAAGAGTATATAAAACACAAACATACCAATAGCTCTGGTTGTGAGGGTGCAATGGATCTTAAATCTTCTGGCCAACAAGCAACTTAGGTGTCAAACAGGTAGTATTTTAAAATAAACTTTTATGCCCACAGTAATTCCCATTTTGAAATGAAACATAAAATCTGTATTTTCCTCTTTATAAAATGAAATGGATCAATATGTTGGTTAATGTCAGAAAACTAAACATGGGTAATGCGAAATAATGTTAAAGTCAGATGTGTAGGCGATTAGCTTGCATTTCAATACACTATTCTGAAGAGTGGTGTGTGTGTGTGTGTGTGTGTGTGTGTATGTGTTTAAAAATAAAAAATATATATATATCTTGGTTATAATGACAAACTAGCTCTTCTGTAGTGGATCCCTCCAGCAAAGGCTTAATATATTCGATTTGTCAAAGTCAGCACTCCTGCTAACCTTTCCCACCAGTGTCAAATGCTGAAGCTATCATCTGTTCATTACGTTGTGTAGTGTGGGGAGAAAAATGGTCAATGGGCAGAAAGTAATCCACACAAATAGCAGAATAAAACAGTCTCTTTGAGCACAGCGACAAGAAAGATGCTGGAAGAATTAGAAAATCAGCTGTTTTGTGCGATTTCCCTTGCTGCTCTCTCTTTGCCTATCCTAAGTTTGTTTGCGTGTAAATTATTCTTAACTTTACTACACTACTTAGTTAATGAAAGTGTGAGGACTACAAAAATATCTTCTAGAAGTTCCAAAATGCTATGTTTCACTGCATTATATAGACAGGGTGGAGGAAATACTAAATATAAAATGCTTTAAAAGCTTTCAAGCAGCATTATTACTTCCAGTTAATATGAAATAAAAATATTTAAGTCAGAGTTTTAATATTATGTCAGCTTGTTAACTATTCCATTTAATGAAAAATTTTCAGGAAGTTTGGGAAGTGTCAGAAAACATACTTTTTTTTCCAGGTCTGTCAACATGAATAGAATGTTCTATAATGAAACAACTAAGAATATGACTATTGGCTTTATGGTATCTTTACTTTGAGTACATGTGTGTATTTGTGCATGCATATATGTATACAACCATGCATAAATTGTGTGTGTGTGTGTGTGTGTAGGGGAGGTGCTACTATTGAGTAATATTGTAATGTAAATTCAAGTTCAATGATTCTGTAAATGCCTCACAGTAGAAAGGATCGACAGTAAAAACCAGGGAAATGAAAATATTGATGTATTAAAATGTCCTAAATGTATCGAAAACTATTAGCCTGTTTCTTCACATTAGGATAGCATTTTCTCCCTCATCAAAAAGTGGGAAGTCAAAGTGACGTTATTGTAAATGTGCCCAGTCAGGACCATTCACCATGCAAGCTAGGTATTTAGAAAAGAAGTGTCAGCGATGTAGAGCAAAGGGAAAATAAGTAGAAACATGCCTCTGGATATAAAACTTCTCACTTTTACTAGAATTACATACGAATCACATTTGTTAGTCTAGATGAGCAAATCACGAAAAATAGAGCCAAGTATTTGTGTTAGCATGTCATCAATGAAAATTCAAGCGAGCTCTTTGTCTTCACAGCTTACACTTGCTGGTTAATTGACATATATAATGAAAATGAAATATAATCAAAGGAAGTAAATGTCAGGGCACTGGTTTTAAGTCAGAAAAACCTGGGTTCTAGAACCATTTCTACTACATCCTAGCTTCCAAAAACATCTATTTCCTCATCTGCAAAGGAGAATAATACTAGTGTTTCTTCTGATTGTTAAGATATTTAACTGGCCACTTTTTCTGTCCACTTTTTCCTCCAGCAGCCCCGGAAGTGTACTAAGCTTTCTCCATATGTTGTATATTGTGCTCTGTTTTTAGCTTGAAGTAAAATTCAGTATTTTTGTTTTGATATACAGAGAGTTTGGGGCTATAGTGGGTTTTTGCTGCTCCTGTTCTTATATTCAGGGATTAGCTTTCAAACCTACCTTTCCTCCCACTGATTTACCAGACTCATTTGACAGTCAGACCTGAGAAATGGCTGAGTGTCTGGGTAACGTCTGCTCGGTCCTGAGCCCTGAAATCCATTGACTCCTGGGTCAGGACGGCTGAACATGAACATCATCATCATATTTATGAACACTTACATGTACTTTAATCGCTTATGCCAGGCAATAAGACTGTGTTTATTCAGTACTTTATCATAACAACTCAGTGAAGAAAGTATTATTACATGTATTTTATAGAGAAGTCCGAGGTACAGAGATAAAACACCTCCTTCCAAGCTAACAGCCTTTAAGAGAAACTGAATTTACTGAATTTAAGCCCAGACAGCCAAGCAGTAGCTCCATATTTCACGGTTTGGACATTTTGCCCTGCAGGCTTTCATCATGATTTAAGAAGAATGAGAAACATACCGGCTTAATATTTTCAAAACTGCTTAATATTATCCTGTAATTGATAATTTGGATCCTGTCAGGACCGAGTTTCAGATAGCACTGAAGTCTATTGCCTCACCTTTCTGCTCCAATATGTATGGTGTCCTACATCAACCAAAAAGGAAATTACATAATGATCCCTTTTCCACTGAAAATACTCAAGTAGTACATGCATATAATTTTACCAGTACCTTGGGGTGTTCCAAGGTCAATGGATGGCTATTAAACTTGCTTTTGTCTAGTGAAGTTTCTTTCCGATTATAGAGGGGCCTCACAAGTGACTTTCTGTCTGCATAATTTAAATAGAGTATTAGTACAAAAAATAATATTGATAAAAATAATCTACATCTATATCAATAACTATACACTTTATTCTATGATATACTCATTATATATTTTATCTCAATCAAATAAATAAAAATGTAAAATCTTTTCCTCTTTCCATAAGAAGCGAGCTGTGTAACACACATAGTTAGATATCTAATAAGGACCTCTCATTTTAAGCTATATTCTCAATATAAGAGGGACACCATCTATTTGACACTGATCTAGATAGGCAATCCATTATGGCATCTTCCCCCAACAACTCTGAATATGTGGACCATTACAGCCAGTGGCTTGCTGAGTATTTTCTATTTTAGCACTGTCCTTGGAGCATTAGTGTGTTTCTTTATTTCAAGAAAATGGAGTCTCTTATGCTGTCATTCCTTTACCCACTGAGTCATAAGCCTGCTGCCTTATTGGTAGATACTGAGAACAGAAGGGGAAATATATCATCATAATAATAAGATTCTAATAATTATCACTTATTAATCATTTGTGAGGCACCAGATACTATACTAAATAAATATATCATCTCCGTTAATTTGCACACATAAAGTATAAAGTCATTTGTAGAATTAATAAGTATTATGACATTACACAGATAATGAAACAAAGGCTTAGGAATGTTAGACAACTTGCAAAGGGTTATACAGTTAATCCACCGCAGAAATGGTTCTAGAACCAAGCTTCTACTTGATAGTTCGTTTCTTTTTAGCACTGACAATATTTCATTGCCTAAATGTAGCACAGTTACCTATCCATTTACCTACTGAAGGACATGTTGGTTGTGTCCAAATTAAGGATATTATAAGTAAATCTGCTTTAATGTCTGTGTACTGGTATTATGTAGACATAAGTTTTCAACTCCTTTGCATAAATTCCAAGAAGCATGATTGCTGGATCATATGGTAAAGCTATGTTTAGTTTTTTAGAAATTGCCAAACTGAGTGACTGTATGGTTTTGCATTCCCACCAGCGATGAATGAGAATTTTTGGTGTTCTACAACCTTTCCAGCATTTCCTGTTGTCACTGTCCTGGATTTTGGCTGTTCAAATATGTGTGTAGGGGTATCTTGCTTTAATTTGTAATTTCCTAATGATACATGATGCCAACTACCTTTTCATATGTCTATTAGACATTTGTGTATCTTCTTTAGTGTGGTATATGTTCAGTCCTTTTGCCCGTTTTTATTGGGCTTCTAGATTTCTTATTGTTGAGTTTTAAGAATTCTTGGTATATTTGTATAACAGTCTATCTTATTATATTCGAGTTTCTACAACAAAACACCATAGTCTGGGTGGCTTAAAAACAATGCAGATTTATTTCTCACAGATTCAGAGGCTGGGAAGTCTAAGATCAAGGCTCTGATAGATTGGTTGTTAATTTCAAACTCCACTTGTTCATTGCAGGTACATTGGAAACTTATTGACTTCTTTTAAATTAACTTTTTATCCTGCAATCTTGTTATAATTGCTTATTAGTTCCACCGGCTTTACAGAGAATTATCTTGGATTTGCTACAAAGGAAATCATGTCATCTGCAAACAGTTTTATTTCTTACTTAGTAATCTTATATCTTTTATTTCCTTTTCTTGTTTTATTATATTGGCTAGGATTTCTAGTATTATATTAAAAAGAAGCTGTAAGAGGAGACATTCTTGCCTCTTCCCTGATCTTAGCAGGAATGTTTCTCACTACCATTTGGGATGGATGTTAACTGTAGAGTTTTTGTAGATACTTTTTATCCAGTTGAGGAAATTCTGTTCTATTCTTAGTTTGCTAAAGTCTTATATTATATCCATAATGTAACTTTAGATAAATAGGGCCTATATGTATTTTTTCAGTTAAAGAAATTAAACTTTAGGTTTGTAATAGCGTAGTTATGTGGGAAAAGGCTAAAGTATGGAGAAAACACAATGAAAACAGAAAACACAGTGAATCTGAATTTGTTAACAGATTATCACACCAAAATGTATCTAAATAATATGATGATATTTTGGATGAGGTCTGGCTATGGGAGTTCTTCTTGTATTATTATTACATTTTAGGCCTAAAATGCATTCTTTATATGACTGATATTAAACCTCAACCCCTCTGTCTCTCCATTAAATACATACATACATATTATTTATTATATGTAAGAAAATAAAACAATACACACATATTTACATATGTGTGTGTATATATGTGTGTGTGTGTGTGTGTGTGTGTGTGTATGTGTGAATTTTGGGGGTTGTGTTAGTGCTTTCTTAAAGCAATAAATGAAGCCAAATCTACTTATGCAAATCTGTAGACCATTTATTAGTTTCAGGTGCTCTAGAGAAATCCTCCCGCGTCCCCTGGTATCAAAGATATTTCTAGAGATATTAGTGTATCTCTTTTGGTCTCCATGACCAAACTCAGCTCTTTTGAATAGAAATTAGTTATGCTGTCTTTTCAAGCAGTGTTCATTAGAATCTAATAAAATGCTAATATTATAATTAACAAACTTCTTAACTTACCTATAGTGGATCATATAAAGCAACAAATTTGTCTGCTAGGAATTTGTTATATGGGACTAACCACCTTTGAAAGTAATGTAGAGAAAAATCACTTTGCAATTCAGAATATAATCTGAATTATTAAAAAATAAGGCAAGTAATAAGGCAAATAATTCAACTGGATTTATAATATTTGAATTAACACCAGAAATGGTATACCTTTGAAATGAAAAATGAAAGTTAAAAAAAAGGGAAGCATGTCTATGATGGAGAGAGACACAAATCTATAATTCAATGTATATGTTACACACACACACACACACACACATATCCAGGCATACTGATAGTTAAATGGTATAATCCTTTAATTTTCTTCTGAGACAGATATAACCCTGTGTTCAGTTTACTTTTCTTCGTCTTTTCTAACCTGCAACTAACTAAAATTTCCTTGACTTCTTATTTCCCATCCTGAAATTTTGTTTCAGTATAGGTTATATTGGTATTGGTTGCAAGTTATTTTACTCCTACTCAAC
The DNA here is from genome assembly GCA_029783875.1 of Phataginus tricuspis. Lineage (NCBI taxonomy): Eukaryota > Metazoa > Chordata > Mammalia > Pholidota > Manidae > Phataginus > Phataginus tricuspis. The sequence goes on along the minus strand of JAQQAC010008719.1, from coordinate 6,611,797 downwards.
AATTTCTTGTCATTTCTGTATTATCTCCAGTTTTATTACTCTGATTTTTTTTTCCTGGACAACTGTTCAAACATTATTTGGAGTGGTCCACTATATGATTATTAATATTCCTCAATAAAAGTGATATTTGCTATTAAATGAATTCCATTGTGAAATATATTTTCCATTAGAATGGCTGAGGAAATTTCTTTTTCTCCCTGTTTCTTGTAACCCAAAGGAACCTAATTGCTATGACTTCCACATCTGTTCCCTTTCTCAGCCATTTCTTCTCAGTTTGATTAAAAACTGTCCACTATGAATATCTGAATCTCACAGTCATCAAAATGAAGATAAATAACATTGATTATTTGCAATGTTTCTCATATGTTGGCTCATTATTTATTACTTATTTTGTTAAAAGTATGAATATCTCATTAACAAAATCTGTTTATTCTACTACTTTCATATGTTTTCCCCTTTGTTAATTTCCATTAATTTGCTTATATAAATAAAAAGTGAATTTCTGAAATTCAATTGTTAACAGTGACATTCAGTGACCTCAATAGCAAAATAGAAACATATCAAAATAGAAACATGGTAAAACTTAATTATATATTGTTTAGGGTAGAGGGTACTTTTACTAGCTAATCCAAAATCTAAATTGTCAGTCAAATAAAACACTATTTTGTCAAAAGCTGCTGCACTTAGCTATTGGTATACTTCTCTGTATGATTACTGATATTTATAAATGTATTTATATTATATTGATGAAGACCAGTGAAAAATGGAGGGAAGGAGGAAATGAGGGAGAAAAAAAGAGTGAAAAAGAGAGAGATTAGAGATTGGTCAACACATGTAGCTAACACAGAGAGACTTCCAATGGGAAAGATTTTACAGAGAAAATAGAATTGAAGAGTAAGAAAATAGAATCAAGAGTATTTGTCAAATAAAGAAGATTTGACCAATTGAGGTTGATACCTGATAAGACAAAAAAAGAGAGATTGAACATTGTTAAAAGTCTATAAAAAGGTGGAATTCTAGAAGGTGGAAAGAGAAGCATGGGTGTACTCTGAGGTAGGCTTTTTAGATTTGGAGGCAAAAGGACACGTGCCAGATAAATTAAAAGTCAATTGAAAAGGAAGGCAAGATTATCAGCTGTTAAAAAGCAGGAGGGCCAGGAAAACAAAGGAAATTTGAAAAGCAATGAAAAAATAATTTTCTAAGAAGTAGCTTCCTAAAAAGCAGACTTCTCAAACAATGTTCGGAAGGAGAGAATGTGTGACAAAGGTGTCTCATTGTCTTTGCAATTATGAAGTAATGGATTTGCACACAATGATAAAGGCAAGAATGTTCCAAGAGGGAAGCGATCATTTTACCTGGAGAGGGCATGAGGCTTACTGGGAAGATATCACGACCTAAGTGGCTTCTACTTGGAGCCATAAAGGACAGACAGAACCCTGAAATGAAGCAATAGATAAAGCAGTGCTCTCAACATGAATAGCAAAAATAAAAGCATGGAAGTAAAAAAATGCCTGGGAGAGTCTGCTGTGTCATACTCATCAGGGGGTGGAGGTGCTACACTCAGTTCTCTTTCCTGTCTTCTGGTTAGGGGTGTGTAGGCATGTGTGTGTGTGTGTGTGTGTGTGCATGTGTGTGTGTGTGTGTTATAACAATTGTACTTTCTAAAGGCAAAGGTAATGAACAAAAAACATATATTTTCTCATATATATGGATAGATAGACGTATGTATGTTTATATAAATATATACCACTAAGTATGGTTCTTGCCCTAGAAGGGTATTTTTATCCAAGATTTACTTCAAAATTGGGAAACACAGAAAGTAAGGAAATTGTGGCTTTTTGTGGGGTTGCCTGCTCCATGTGCCTCAGGGCAAATTATGCTCTTAAAGAGGGTGGAAACCACAGAATGCTGGTTTCTTTCTTTCTTTAGTGTATGGCCTCATAATGATATTTGTTATTGGTCTTTGTTTAGTATTGGTCTTTATTAGTTATCATAATAATAATAACTACTATTATTATTTGCCTCGGCTCCCCTTTAGGCTAGAATCTCTTTCCTAGGCAGCACTGCTTTTATGTTTCTTTCAGTAAAGTGTACAAAGCTGATGTACTTAAAATGGTGGTATTAAATGCACACATAATTTAAAAGAGGGTAAAAGAGAAAAAAATGGCATCATTACAGTTTTTCAGCCTCATGTATTAAAGGGTAGAATTATTTTTAAATCTGAAAAATTAATTCTCATTGCACTTACTTTGGTCCCTGACTGTTCCCAACAATGTATGTAAGATATTATATTATTACCTATCTGTCCTTAGCCCAAATCTCAATATTAATGTTATTTTCAAGAACACTTGTTGAATCAACATTAAGCCTGTAGAGATATTATATGTTCCATTACTTTTATAAGCTATGTATTTCTTCCCCTTGAAACATTTAGAAATACATTATTATTAAAATGGTCAAATGAACACAAAAATTATGTATTAGTGACTTATTAGACTGACATCACCAGTTGCTTATACCTTTGAAGCTGAGAATACTTACTACTCAGGTAATTCCCTAAAAATATATATCCAAATCTCTTGGATATATATTAAATCAGGCATGTAATTGAGCTACTGAAATGAAAAACTACAGAAAAGTTCACTTTAAAAAATTGGTTTAGTTTTAAATTCAGCCAATTGGTTAAAAAGTCTGTTCATTTTTACGTCATTGTATTCAAAACAAAAGCTTAACAGGAAGATGAAAAGTTATATATATGCAAACTTTAAATGCTAAGCTTCTGTAGGGGTTACATTGCTACAGTGCATAAATCTGTCATCTAAAGTATATGTGCACATGTCAAATGTTTTTCTATATTTATACATGTATGTATAAATATATAACTACATATACAATACATATGCAATGAGGACATATATTTTTTTTCAACTATTTCTTTACATTTTAGACAAATATGAATTCCAGTAGCTTATAAGGGAGATTGTTGTGAAATATTGAAGAATATTACAGATCAAAGAAATTTATATAAAAGCAAAATATTGTATTTGGTAATATGTGTGCAGTTATATTATTTAAAGTGACAAAAGCCATGTAGACACAAATTCATTCAGAATTACTCTCTCTGACTTTTCTAATTTTTAAAATGAAAGGTTAGAGTGGTCAGAAATGTCTGCAAGTAAACCCGAGGCTAAATTTGGTTGGAATCTTGAAGCTCAGGGTGGTGAGCTGCTGGGCATTAATAATACCGTTGGTCAGGGCACAACTTAAACACATGGATTCACTCTCAGCCATGTTGTCAGAATACTGACTTTTTCCCTTTGTCCTGACTGGGATCTTTACAGTATAAAACATAAAATCACACTGCATTTCATTCAGCAGGAGAGTAGTTTAAGACTCCCCTACTTCAAATACAAATTTAGCACTTGCAATATGACTTAGCAATTTATTTGCATTTCACTGTAACGTACGGGCAAAAATCATTATGAAAAAAGTAGTTCAAAAGAAAAGGAAATAGTTTATGACTTGTAACCTAGAACAGCTTCTTTTCTCCCAGACCACATTATGGATTAAAAGGATTTCTTGTCAAACTCTCATCATAGCAAAGAAAAACAAAGCTTCTCTTACCAGAGTGGAGTATGCTCCAACCTTGCTATATCGTTTCCTGCAGCTCTGTTTGAAAGGACAGACCCAAAGCGGCTTTGTGCTTACAAATGATCTGGCTGATCTCCAGTCCCTGAACAAAAAACTGTATAATTGGCACTCAAAAAAGTGTTGTAAACATTCATCATGATGACATTTCCATTTTGAGTCTAGTCACTGTTGCCCTACTAGACTATTTGCAAACAGGCCAGTTACATTTATACTTTCAAAATGTGCTGTTTGTTTTTCTCTATTCAATGCTGAGATTAATATCTTTAAAGAAACCATGTATCCATGAGTGTCATTTCTCTTACTATGTCAAGCCCTTTGGTTCCAAAAGGGTGGTCCAAGACTTTGGAAAAAAAAATTTAACTCAAGATAACATTGTCTGATAAGCTTACTTGGCATGTGTATGCCTTCATTTTTAAATTTGATAGCATTCAATCCATTATTGATATGCAAGTGAAATATCAGTATTATTAACTCTCCTTTGTTCATTATTTGATAAAAGTCAAGTAAACATTCCACATCTTTACTTTGTAGAGAAGTCATACAAACAATGTCTACACCATACAGTCTGAGAATAATTGTGCTGGATTCTAAGTCTGGTTAAATATTCCACTGTGACTTTGCCCAAGCCTTCAAAGGGGTCCAAACACGATGATAAAGTCAAGAATGTTCCAAGAGGGAAGAGATAATTTTACCTGGAGAGGGCATGAGGCTTATTGGGAAGATATCACGGCCTAAGTGGCCTCTACGTGGAGCCATAAAGGACAGACAGGTAGCAATGAAGGGGTCACACAGCCTGGGAATTTTTCTTTCTTTTTTTTTTATGGAGTAACTTTTTTCTAGTCTACAAGAAATGATTTTTATCTCTCCAAATAGACAGATAAGATCTTCTCACATGCACAAGTGTAGGTCACACATGGTTCCAATTCCTTTCAAACCACTGTGTGGCTGGCATCTAGGAATTTGCGAGTCCTCACTAGGGTTATTGGTTATTTCCCTCAGAATCAGCTTCTGCTCCTTTAGGTGTCTTTTTGTCTTTTCTTTTTTATTATTTTTATTTTTATTTATTTATTTTATTTTGGAATCATTAATATATAATTATATGAGCAACACTGTGGTTACAAGATTCCCCCCATTATCAACTACCCACCACATACCCCATTATATCAGTGTAGTAAGATGCTATATAGTCACTACTTGTCTACTCTGTGCTATACTGCCTTCCCCATGCCCCCCTTACATTATGTGTGCTGATCGTAATGCCCCTTATTCCCCTTCTCCCTCGCTCCCCCTCCACCAACCCCAGTCCCTTTCCCTTTGGCAACTGTTAGTCTATTCTTGGGTTCTCTGAGTCTGCTGCTGTTTTGTTCCTTCAGTTTTGCTTTGTTGTTATACTCCACAAATGAGGGAAATCATTTGGGACTTGTCTTTCTCTGACTGGCTTATTGTTCTGAGCATAATACCCTCTAGCTCCATCCAGCTTGTAGCAAATGGTAGGATTTGTTTTCTTCTTATGGCTGAATAATACTCCATTGTATACATGTACCACCTCTTCTTTATTCATTCATCTACTGATGGACACAGGTTGCTTCCACTTCTTGGCTATTGTTAATAATGCTGTGATTAACATAGGGATGCATATGTCTTTTTGAAACTGGGAAACTGAACTCTTAGAGTAAATTCCTAGGAGTGGAATTCTTGGGTCAAATGGCATTTCTATTTTTAGTTTTTTGAGGAAACTCCATACTGCTTTCCACAATGGCTGAACTAGTTTACATTCCCACCAGCAGTGTAGGAGGGTTCCCCTTTCTCTGCATCCTCGCCAGCATTTGTTGTTCCTATTCTTTTCTATGTTGGCCATCCTAACTGGTGTGAGGTGATATCTCATGGTGGTTTTAATTTGCATTTCCCTGATACTTAGCGATGTGGAACATCTTTTCATGTGCCTGTTGGCCATCTGAATTTCTTCTTGAATGGTCTGTTCATATCCTCCACACATTTTTTAAGAGGGTTATTTGCTTTTTGGGTGTTCAGGCAGGTGAGTTCTTAATATATTTTGGATGTTAACTACTTGTCAGAAATATCTTTTACAAATATATTCTCCAATAATGTAGGATGCTTTTTTTGTTCTGCTGATGGTGTCTTTGAGGTACAGAAGCTTTTTAGCATGATGTAGTCCCATTTGTTCATTTTTTATTTTGTTTCCCTTGCCCAAGGAGATGTATTCAGGAATAAGTTGTGCATGTTTATATGCAAGAGACTTTTGCCTATGTTTTCTTCTAAGAGTTTTATGGTTTCATGACTTACATTCAGATCTTTGATCCATTTTGAGTTTACTTTTGTGTATGGGGTTAGACAATAATCCAGTTTCATTCTCTTTCATGTAGCTGTCCAGTTCTGGCTGAAGAGGCCGTCATTTCCCCATTGAATATCCATGGCGCCTTTATCGTACATTAATTGACCGTATATGGTTGGGTTTATATATGGGCTCTCTAATCGGTTCCATTGGTCTATAGGTCTGTTCTTGTGCCAGTACCAAATTATCTTGAGTACTGTGGCTTTGTAGTAGAGCTTGAAGTCAGGGAGTATAATTCTCCCTGCTTTATTCTTCGTTCTCAGGATTGTTTTGGCTATTCGGGGTCTTTTGTGGTTCCATATGAATTTTAGAATTATTTGCTCTAGTTTGTTGAAGAATGCTGTTGGTATTTTGATAGGAATTGCATTGAATCTGTAGATTGCTCTAGGCAGGATGGCCATTTTGACAATATTAATTCTTCCTATCCATGAGCACAGGATGTGTTTCCATTTATTGGTATATTCTTTAATTTCTCTCATGGGTGTCTTGTAGTTTTCAGAGTATAGGTCTTTCACTTCATTGGTTAGGTTTATTCCTAGGTATTTTATTCTTTTTGATGCAATTGTGAATGGAATTTCTTTCCTGATTTCTCTTTCTGTTAGTTCATTGTTAGTGTATAGGAATGCCACAGATTTTTGTTTATTAATTTTGTATCTCGCAACTTTGCTGAATTCATATATTAGATCTAGTAGTTTGGGAGTGGATTGCTTAGGGCTTTTTATGTACAATATCATGTCATCTGCAAACAGGGATATTTTAACTACTTCTTTACCAATCTGGAAGTCTTTTTCTTCTTTGTGTTGTCTAATTGCCATGGCTAGGACCCCCAGAACTATGTTGAATAAAAGTGCAGAGAGTGAGAATCCTTCTCTTGATCCCAATCTTAAAGGAAAGGCTTTCAGCTTCTCATTGTTAAGTATAATGTTGGCTGTGGGTTTGTCATATATGGCCTTTATTATGTTAAGGTACTTGTCCTCTATACCCATTTTGTTGAGAGTTTTTAACATGAATGGGTGTTGAATTTTGTTGAATGCTTTTTTAGCATCTATGGAGATGATCATGTGGTTTTTGTCCTTCTTTTTGTTGATGTAGTGGATGATGTTGATGGATTTTTGAATGTTGTACCATCCTTGCATCCCTAGAATAAATCCTACTTGATCATAATGGATGATCTTTTTGATGTATTTTTGAATTTGGTTGGCTAATATTTTGTTGAAAATTTTTGCATCTATGTTCATCAGGGATATTGGTCTGTAATTTTCTTTTTTGTGGTGTCTTTGCCTGGTTTTGGTATTAGAGTGATGCTGGCCTCATAGAATGTGTTTGGAAGTATTCCCTCCTCTTCTATTTTTGGAAAACTTTAAGGAGGGTGGGTTTTAGGTCTTCACTAAATGTTTGATAAAATTCAGCAGTGAAACCATCTGGTCCAGGGGTTTTGTTCTTAGGTAGTTTTTTGATTACTAATTCAATTTACTTTCTGGTAATTGGTCAATCAGATTTTCTGTTTCTTCCTGGGTCAGCCTTGGAAGGTTGTATTTTTCTAGAAAGTTGTCCATTTCTTCTAGGTTATTCAGTTTGTTAGCATATAATTTTTCATAGTATTCTCTAATAATTCTTTGTGTTTTTGTGGTGTCTGTAGTGATTTAACCTTTCTCATTTCTGATTCTGTTTATGTATGTAGACTATCTTTTTTTCTTTATAAGACTGGATAGGGGTTTATCGATTTTGTTTATTTTCTCGAAGAACCACCTCCTGCTTTCATTGATTCTTTCTATTGTTTTATTCTTCTTGATTTCAATGATATCTGGTCAAATCTTTATTATGTCCCTCCCTCTATGGACTATGGGTCTCATTTGTTCTTCCTTTTCTAGTTTCGTTAATTTTGAGTTTAGACTGTTCATTTGGGATTGCTCTTCTTTCATTAGGTAGGCCTGTATTGCAATATACTTCCCTCTTAGCACAGCCTTCGCTGCATCCCACAGATTTTATGGTGTTGAATTATTGTTGTCATTTGTCTCCATATATTGCTTCATCTCTACTTTTATTTGATCATTCATCCATTGATTATTTAGGACCATGTTGTTAAGCCTCCATGGGTTTGCGGTCTTTTTCATTTTCTTAGTGTATTTTATTTCTAGTTTCGTACCTTTGTGATCTGAGTAGCTGCTTGGTACAATTTCAATCTTTCTTAGTTTACTGAGGCCCTTTTTGTGGCCTAGAATATGATCCATTCTTGAAAATGTTCCATGTGCACTTGAAAAGAATGTGTATCCTGTTGCTTTTGGGTGGAGTTTTCTGTACATGTCCATTAGGACCATCTGTTCTAATACATTGTTCAGGGACTCTGTGTCCTTACTTATTTTCTGTCTGGTTGACCTGTCCTTTGGAGTGAGTGGTGTGTTGAATTCTCCTAAAATGAATGCATTGCATTCTATTTCCCCCTTTTAATTCTCTTAGTATTTGTTTCACATATGTAGGTGATCCTGTGTTGGGTGCATAGATATTTATAATGGTTATATCCTCTTGTTGGACTGACCCTTTTATCATTATGTAATGTCCTTCTCTGTCTCTTGTGACTTTCTTTGTTTTGAAGTCTATTTTGTCTGATACAAGTACTGTAACTCCTGTTTTTTTCTCCCTATTAGTTGCATGAAACATCTTTTTCCATCCTTTTACTGTCAGTCTGTGTATGTCTTTGGGTTTAAAGTGAGTCTCTTGTAGGCAGCATATAGATGGGTCTTGTTTTTTTATCCATTCAGTGACTCTGTATTTTGATTGGTGCATTCAGACCATTTACATTTAGGGTTAGTATCAATAGGTATGTACTTATTGCCATTGCAGGCTTTAGATTTGTGGTTACCAAAGGTTGAAAGTTATCTTCCTTAATAACTAAGAGTCTAACTTAAGTCAGTTAGTATGCTATTACAAACACTACCTAACATTTATTCTTCTTTATTTTCCTCCTTTTTATTCCTCCTCCATTCTTTATATATTAGGTATCATATTCTGCACCTAACACTTGATTGATTTTGAAGGTAGTTGATTTGATTTTGCATCTGCTCTGTAATTAATTGTTCTTCTGCCCTGTGGCTTTATTTCCTCTGGTGACAGCTATTTAGCCTTAGGAATACTTCCATCTATAGCAGTCCTTCAAAAGTGCACTGTAGAAGTGGTTTGTGGGAGGCAAATTCTCTTATCTGAAAATTGCTTAAACCCTCCTTCAAGTTTAAATGATAACCTTACCAGGTAGAGTATTCTTTGTTCAAGGCCCTTCTGTTTCATTGCATTAAATATGTCATGCAACTCCCTTCTGGCCTGTAAAGTTTCTGTTGAGAAATCTGATGATAGCCTGATGAGTTTTCCTTTGTATGTGATCTTTTTTCTCTATCTAGTTGCTTTTAAAAGTCTGTCTTTATCCTTGATCTTTGCCATTTTAATTATTATATGTCTAGGTGCTGTCTTCCTTGGGTCCCTTCTGTTGGGAGATTTGTTCATCTCCATGGCCTGAGAGACTATCTCCGTCCCCAGATTGGGGAGGTTTTCAGCAATTACTTCCTCAAAGACACTTTCTATCCCTTTTTCTCTCTCTTCTTCTGGTACTCCTATAGTGTGAATATTGTTCCTTTTGGATTGGTCACACAGTTCTCTCAATATTCTTTCATTCTTAGAGATCCTTTTTTCTCTCTGTGCCTCAGCTTCTTTGTATTCCTCTTCTCTAATTTCTATTCCATTTACCGTCTCTTCTACTACATGTAATCTGGTTTTAAATCCCTCCATTGTATGTTTCATTTCAGATATGGAACTTCTTAATGATTGAATCTCCATCTTAAATGTGTGTCTGAGTTCTTCAATAGTTTTCTGTACCTCCATGAGCATGTTTTTTATTTTTATTTTGAACTCTGTTTCAGGAAGATTGGTGAGTTCAGTTTCATTTGGCACGTTTTCTGGGGTTTGTGAGATTTTTTCTGAACCAGGTTCGTTTGATGTTTTATATTTGAACGTGGCATCCTCTAGTGCCCAGGAGCTCTAGTCTCTGGAGCTGCTCAGCCACTAGAATGAGTTTGGGGATTGTAGGGGAGCAGCACTGGTTCCTTGGGGGAGGAAAGAGCTGTTTCCTGCATCCCGGCTGCAGTGCCTGTCTTCAGTGTCAGAGCCAGTGAGCCGAGCACACAGGTGTAAGCCTCTGTGCTTTGCATCTGCAACTGTTATAGGGTGGGCCTCCCTCTGGCTTGCCTGACACCAGCCCAGCAACTGCTGGTTTGTGAGCTGGTGCCAGCAAGCGAGGAGGAAGGCGCAGCAGGCTGAGTATCAGAGTGGGGTGCCTCGGAGCTGAGTAGCCAGCCAGGGGGATGGAGCACCTGTAGCTCCTCAAAGTTCCCACCCTGCTCAGCAGAGCGCTCCTAGACAACCTAGTCCACCTATCCCTTCTCCTGCTCAGCAAGCTCCTTGCAATCCCCAACCCTCAGCAGCCCTCTTGCTGCTAGGAAGCCTCTCAGACCGCCCGCCTGTCCTTTGTCCCCGAGCGGCCAAATGTGTATCCCTGTCCTCCACAAATGGCTGGAATTGCAGTCTCTCAAGTATTCCTCCTGTTTTCGCTTTCCAACCCCACTAATCTCCAGAGCACCATGCAATGTAAGTTTGTGCTCCAAATCAGATCTCCAGCACTGGGTGTTCAGCAGTCCTAGGCTTCCACCCCCTCCCTGCTCAATTTTTCTTCCTCCTGCAGGTGAGCTGGCATGGGGGAAGGCCTTGTGCCCCACTGGATCAAGGCTTTGGTATGTTGCCCTGTTTTGTGAGGTTTGCTCTGTTCTACAGGTGTATGCAGTCTGGTGCAGCCTTCTTTCCTGTTGCTGTTTTAGGATTAGTTGTATTAACTATATTTTCATATTATATGTGGTTTGGGGCGGAGTTCTCTGTCTCACCTCTCATGCTGCCATCTTGAATCGGCTGAGCATTTTTCTTATTTTTAAACATTAAATTTCCTTCAGAGCATTAACTGATTAAGAGTGGCATATGTTTTTACCAAGAAAATGTGCACCCTACACCAAAGAAGTAAGCCTCAATGCAAAGCACAGTCTTAAAATCATGTCTTACAATGATAAGTGAGTGATATGCTGATTTTTTATTTTTAAGAATAAAAAATGTTTATTAAGAAATGGATAAGTAACACAGGGTAGCCTCCATCCCTTAATACCTCTTCCTTTCCTTTTGAACAGAGATGTAGATGGGAAGGTAGGGGAGCGGAAGGTAGAGATGGACACAAGGATCAGATCACCAGCTTCTCTTTCCTCTTTTCCATAATCCATATTCTCAACTATATGAGGATATAATTGTTACCTTGCTTCACATGTGCATAAAGCCTCATTAACAATTATAGGAGTGCCTCCATATGAAAAATAAGAATTAACTTCATAGAAGGCTTTTATTTCTTTTTAATTTTCATATCTGGTATTTTATTTTTTATAATACAAGTTAAACAAGTATAACAAAGCAATTTATGATGATACAAATTATGATTGTTTTATCTCTAAAAAATACAAATTGTGACAATTTATGTTTCCCAGAAGCAAAATTTAGATATTCTACAAGTATAAAATTCTATGTATAGCCAAGCCATTTTAAGTAACATCTTTAACTAAATTAAAATAGCTCAAAACCTTGAAAGCTGAACATTTCTTATTCATATTTATAGATAACAGTGCCATTTAAAGATTTTGATTATAATTCAGATTCTACAGATATACTTTACTCCTCTAAGAACACAGATGACTAATCGTCTCATTATGTTACTTAGAGAAGCAGGGTATGGAAGAAAAAGCCCTACATATTGTTTTTCTAAGGTTATTATCAAGGAACTATTATCTCCCTTCTATATAACATTTTCCTTTATACAGTTTTCCACTGGCATTTTCTTATTTAATTCTTTCATCAGGATAATGAAGAGAGCATTATTGTTCTCCATTCTTTGCATGAGGAAATGAACACTCAGAAAGGATAAGTAATTTGACAAAGTACAACAGTAAATTCTTGATGTAGAATCTTCTGATGTTCAACTACATCCTAAAACCATTTGTAAATTTAAGAATAACCTATTAAGTGTCTACTAAGTGACTGATCCTTTGTTAAGTTTTCAGGATGTAGTAGTGAACAAGATAAATATCTTCCTTTTTTCATATTATTTTCAATCTTCCCACTTAAAATAGGCTTGTCATAACAATTTCTTCACTGAGAAAATAGTAGTTACTGTCTGTATAGAAGCTTCCAACTCTCCCAATCCACCCCAACAACTTACCAAACCCTTTTAAATTTTACCCAGAAACCTATTTCAATGTTCAAGAAACTTTCTCAAATAATTCTTCTCATTCATATCAGTTGCTCCCTCTAAGGTGAATCATTCTTATCAGTCTAAAATCCTGCTTTACTATTTCCTTGTATTTAAAGATAAAACCTTCCCACGACCCCACTTCTCCCTCTTCTCACCCTATTTCTTCATTGCAAAATATCTCAAAAGATCTACTTTCTAGCTTTCCAAATCCTTAACTGACTCTTACAGAGCATCCATACCCTTCAAGCCATTAAAATAGGTCTCATTTTACCTGATGTCTCAGTGTCTGAATTCAGCTAATTCCCTCTTGAAACACTGTCTTCTCTTGGCTTTAGGGATCCCACATTCTTGAGAGCTTTCTCATGACTAGCAGGCCTTTCAATCCCAGGGTTTTGCTGGATTCTCCTCCGGTGCCTGAATGGTCTGCTTGGAACACTCCTTGGTGGGCTCTTCTCAACTGCTCTTTCCCTGGAGATGTTCTCATCCAGGCTCATGTGTTTAAATATTTTCTATATCCTTTTGACTACCAGACTTATATCTGCAGCCTAACCTCTCCACTGAACCCCAGATGTGAGTCTCCATCTGTTTGATCTCAATTCTTGGCTTTCTAACAGGCACTTTTAAACACAAACACCGCCAGAACAGAACAATTCATTCCGCCATGTCTATGCAAATCTCACCTTTCTCCAGTCTTCCTTATTCACCAATCATTTATGCTAAAAAGCAAAGTTTTTTTTTCAATTTTATTTTCTATTGTGTTAAAAATGTACAGCATAAAATTTACTATCTTAACCATTTTCAGGTGTACCATTCTTTTAGTGTTATAAATATTCACGCTATTGTGCAACCATCCCCAGATCATTTTCTTCTTGTAAAACAGAAACTCTATACCAATTAAACTATCCCCCAATAACAGTAACAATGATATTTTGATATATACAGTGATATAGATGAATCTCTAAGTCATTATGCCGAGTGAAAAAAATCTAAACAAAATGAGTATATACCATATAATTTCATTCATATAAAATTCTAAAAATTCAAACTAAATTTTAGTGACAGAAGGCAAATCAGTTGTCACCTGGAGACTAGAAAAGAGGGATGACAGAACTGCTGTGAGGTGACTTAACAAGAGAAGAACAGCCAATCTAATGTTAAAGGCAATCATATTTGCGTAGGCCCCTCACAGATCCCCAGCGCCCACTAGAAGAGTGCTCACCACTACTGCTCATCAGGAAGGTGAATGCTCACCATGTTGGGTCAATGTCTGAAACAGTATTTCAAGATTTGGGGAGAATACAGAACCATTGTACTGAGGTGCTCATGCACTGCTTAAAGGTTAGCAAATTGGTACTAGCACTTTGAAGAACTAGGAGTATGTACTGAAGCTGAAAATATACTTACCCTATGACCCAAAAACTACATCCTAATTTATGCCAAAAAAGTATATGCATATGACATCAAAAGGTGTGCATTAGACGGTTTACAGGGGCTCTCTTTGCAAGGGCTTTAGATCTGTCTTTTCAAACAAGAGCTGCAGAAAATGTTATAGCAAGATTGGAGTATTATTCCACTGTGGTAAGAGAATCTTTGTTTTTTTTTTGCTATGGTGAGAGTTTGACAATAAATCCTTTTAATTCATAATGTGGTCAGGGAGAACAGAAGGTGTTCTATGTTACAAGTCATAAACTGTTTCCTTTCCTTTTGAACTACTTTTTTTCATAATGCTTTTTGCCAATACATTATAGTGAAATGTCTTAACTGGAAAAGGAAGAACATAATATCTTTCATTTATATTATTTTACTGCTTTTTCCTCACATTACTAATATGACTTCTATGTATTATTTTCTTTGTCATCTACTGTTCAGATAATAATGAAAACTGCTATCAGGCCTTAGAGTTAATCATGTAACTCATTCTTCAAATATGTATGGATGTGATTAGCCATGTGGAAAAAGTGTGGAGACCACAATGATACAGAAACAGGCTACGATATATGTAAATGCTTGTAAGTTGTATATTGTTGCTATGCCTCCTTTCCTCATCTGTGAAAGGGAGATAATAATTAACTTCCTGATTGATTGTAGGAGATAATAAATGAATGTGAAGTGCCTAGAATATATCTTTACACATTGCAAATGAAAGCATTATACATGAACATATAAAATATGTTCTAATCTAAATACCATTATCACATCACGCACTAGTAACAAGATGGCTTATTTAGCCATGCATCAATGGTGTTTTATATAATAGATAAGCTTGGAATATAATGATATAAAATGGATAAAAAGATGAATAATACCACAGAGAACAAGTATTATAGAATAGTGGCCTATAACAGTAACAATATTTCTGTAGAAAAAAAATGGGATCTCTTTAAATAGTGAGATCAAGTGTAAACACCATAGAGATGGGAAAGTCATAAGAAAAATATATAAGCAATGAAAAAACAAGAAGAGAAAATACAAAAATAAATAAGTAAATCCTGTTGAGGGTCTCTACTTAATGTGTGTTTACCATGACATGTATATACAATGACATTTTATTGTTTCAACTGACCTTGCATTTCAGAATATGACTGTGTAGAACTAATTATCTCAAATGTAAGAGTCATTTAAGATATTTCCCTCTTCTTAAGAGCAATATAATTTCTGTGATTTTTAATACGATTTAAAAAAAATAGCTAGATTCTGTCAGAAAGTAGATCAATGACGTGCTGAAGATACAAGTAGGGGCAGAGATGTTCACGGAACAGGACGCTGTTTAAGATGAGGAAACTCTTCCATGTCTTGGTGTGGTAGTAGTGACATGGTTGCCTACATTTATCAAAGCTCATACAAATGTGAACTTGAAATGGATATATTTTATTGTTTGCAATGTACATCTCAATAAAATAGGAAGAAAAAATTAAATGGGCTAAGCCAAAGAAAAAGTAACAGATTTAAATTTCAGATGGGCCACAGCAGTGCACAACTTCAAAAGATCATTATTCACAAATGTTAACAGTGCCCTGGAGGTTACGCCACAGAGATGCCCTTCCTGCCATCCTGTATTCTTTCAAACATCATTTAGAACTGTGAATATTCTGTGTTCAGTTATTTCACTTCACCCTGTAAATCACTTATCAAATGCGTACTCCTTTTTATCTCATCTGCACAGATTTCACGATTTAATAAAGTGAAGTATGCACAAAAATGTCCTTACATAAAAAGCCTATGATAATGATCTTTTTAATGGAGTATCATAAACTCCTTCATAATAAATAAGCTGGTCTTCATATTAGTTTTGAAAGATTTTAAACAAACACATAAAATTAGGATATCATAACATTGACTTTCACTATAAAGTAAAACCTTAAAAAGCGGCATGCAGAAAAATAAATGATGGTTCAACGAAAACTGAATTTGAATGGCAATACTCCCAGGTAATATTATTTTTTCCTTTTCTGGTCACTTTTTCTTTTCTTACTTTTCTCCCGTCAATCCTGCCCTGTTCCTCACCCCATTCTCTTCTTTCATCCACTTACTTTACTCATTATTATATTATGTAGCTAATATTTATTGAATCCTTTCTATATGCCAGGTGCTAGTATGAAGGCTTCACATATTGCCCGTTACTTTGTTTTACCTGCCATATCTCCTTTCTTAGATCCTTTATCTTCCACTTTTGAAGTAACTTGTCTCCTTTATTTTCAGTTCCACCTTGAGGTACCAACCAATATTTGTGTGTATTATATAGAGTTTACTTATAGTATTACATATAGTTCACGAATAAACTCTAGGAAATCAGCATGCACTGCTGTGTGTTCTTCTTTCCTATCAGTGAACCAACATATCTTAGCACTTAGTTTCTACCTTCACAATTTCTATAAAAATAGATCTATTTTAGCTGTGTGGCAGTATTATTTAAAGTCACATATCCGCACTTCCAGGCAAAACAGAGGATAAATTTACAAATTCAAATTTTTTTGTAAGTGGTGATTTAATAATATCTAGTTTCCAAACATCTAGGCATGTTTGTATCCTTATCAGCAAAGTCTGGCCTTGTTCACCTTAGCATCCTGACAGAAATAAGATTTGCAAGAATGACTAACATTTATGATAATTCGGTTCCACTTTTTAAGAAGGCTTTGATTATTCAATATAATCCTGATAAACTAAGAGATTCACAAAACAGGGGTAGTTTAATAGGTTAAAGTTTTGATCCAGTACATATCTATTTTAGACAACTTCTTTTTAACCCTTAATGAGGAAAGTCTGGGGAGAAGAAAACATTCCCTGCAGAGGAAGAGGGTCCTGGTATGACAAGAGGAAAGTCACATGGGCCAAGATAAAGAGGTGCATTTTAAAAGAAGCAGAATATAAAAAATATTATAGGAGTCCTATATTATTTTAGTTCTTTATCTTATGCCCTATCAGTGTTGTCTGTTAGAAACTTCACCACAATTAGTAGAATTGTGGTTTCTGATATCAGCCTACTGATATGCACTCAATTACCTTCACAAGAAATACCTGGAGAGCATTTTCAAAATCCAGATTCCTGGATCCCATTGCAGAATAATTAAGGTGGAATCTCAGGTAGGCAAAATGGTCCAGGAAGGCCCTAGTCAATTGATTCAAATGATTATGACAGTCATCAGTTTTAGAATCTACTGTTATATTTATAATAAATTTTATCTATGACAAGATTATAATTTCAGAAGAGATTCCAGTTTCTTAATTTTCTCCTTTAAATTATTGAGTTTAATATATCATCATTTCATTTGAATAGAATTAATCTCATAACTAGTATACTACTTATAATACAGTATATTTATGGCATAATAAAGTACTATGGTACTTTCTTGCCCAATTCAAGCACAGCAGTTTTCATTATTTAACTTTCAATGCTTAATTTTCATATTTTTTCAAAGCACACAACACAGAGGATTAATAAAAGGCAACATGCAAATTAACGTTCAATCCTATTACCCTGTGCGAAAAATTTATAAAAGCCAAGATTAAAACAATAATTTAAAAGTAATAGATTTTTCTGATTATCTCAATGCAAATACTTGATTTTATTTATGAATAGATTTATTTCAGCTAAGCCAGGCCATGACCCGGTGGAAATAAAATGTTATTTCTGGTTTATTGCGGTCCATTCGCTTTCTGATCATAACAAAAGTAATATATATGCTGAAGATTTTTTGATTTGGGAAGTTATTTTCAATGGAGTTTAGCTGAAATGTCATCTTAGTTTTAAAGGAAAAGAAAATGGCATGTTAATTTATTCAGCAAGAGAGACCTCCGGTCACAGATTTTAGACTCTAGAGGCTATAACTGATGATGAAGTTGTCAGCATTCGCTGCTATTCCCATCCGCTCAAGAAAAGATGGCATCTCAAAGCATATTGCTTTAGCAGAACCTTGTTAAAAAACAAAAATTCAATAAAAATACATAAAACCGTCTGTTCTCTCCCCCCTCACTTCATGTATGTCAATGAGCAACAGCCATATGCATATCTATTGCCATTAAGTACTTATGTAAAGAACATTTTTTAATTGAAACTTTTAAAAGAGCTCAATAGTTAGTCAGAAAATCACAGGAATTTTTTTATTGCCTATGCAAAAACAAAAGGCAAAATTCAAAGAAAAGACAATACTGACAACAAACAGAAAATGACTCATAAATCCCTGAATTAAATATTACCTTAAAGGTGAACAATGTGTGACCAGCAACCTAAATTAGATTCATTTTAGAGGAATAGACAGGAATATCTTTCAACAGTACTTAAAATTGTTACAGATTTTGAAACTAATACATCCCTCATTTTACAGTATTTATTTTATTCCACATCTGCATCCAGATTTCCAGTCTTCACGACCTCAAGTGCCAAGTAGTCCCTATAATCTTTGCCATCCATTCTCTAAAAGCTCTCAAAAGTGCAACTGGCCATTTCCTTGGCAATGTCTGATTCCCACAGTGTCCCAGTTCTCAGTATGGTATCACCCTAAATCTCTCTTAACCATGTCACTAGGCTGCATTTGTATTTTATATTTATATCCAAGAGGACAGTCATAAATCTCCATTTGGAGGTTAAGAAACAGGAAGGAGAAAACAGTTATCCCCTGGGTGCGCAATGTGCGCTCAGCGCTGCATGAGCTGATTTCACACACACTCAGTCTGTTCCTCACGATTCTGGAAGCCCGTACTTGAGTGTGGAAAAACCCTAACAGGTTTGCTCTACAAATGCTGAAAGAATATCACATAATTCTCTCAGATCGAATAAAATGTAAACATTGGGGAAACTGTGATCATCTCCCAATCTTGTTGATTCCAGCAAGAATTTTTTCGTTTTGTGAGAGCTGTTCATGAGAAGATTCATTATAATGTGTAGACTACTGCTGGGGTGTATGCCCACCAAAGCCAGGCTAGTTAACCTTGACTCTATTTTAGAGACAGTAATGCAAGAAGGAGGGAAGTAAGTTGTTAGACACCATTTCCAATGACTTGATTTTTAGTTTTCTAAAAATATTTTCACACACCACGCCAGTCTCAGCACTATACTTGGTGCTTATAAACATGGCCTAATATCAAGATATTTTGAGAACTTATCCCAAAATATACAGGTATTTAAGAATCACAAAAGTATTACTAAAAAATTGTAACCATGTGAGGTGATGGATGTTAAATTTATTGTGACAATCATTTTGCCGTATATACATATATCAAATCATTGTTGTACACCTTGGACTAATACAATGATAAATGTACACTGTATCTCAGCAAATCTGGAAAAAATAAAATAAAATGCAGCCCTGATCACCTAAAAAAAAAATGTTGCTATGCTAATAGAATATGTATATTATGATACATACCCCCAATAGAACTTTTAAAAGAATGAGATGAAGATTAAAGAAAAAATACTGGGTTTGTCTTGCTACTTAGGGTGGTAGGCAAGTTTCTAAAACATCTCCTAAGATTCTTGTACCTGATGTGACACGCTGTATAATCCCCTTCCCCTAGTTTGAACACAGTCTATGACTCTGGAGGGAGTATCACTCCTGAGATTAGTTTATGAATCAGTTGACTTTGAATTAACCACAAGGAATATTATCCTAGGGGGGGCGGGGCGGGGGCCGGTACAATCAGAGGATCCTTTAAAAGAGAGCCAAGTGTCAGAGATGCTCTCTCCTGGTTGTCTGGCAAAAGCAAACAGCCATGTTGTAAACTGCTTATGGGCCCCATAGAAAGGAACTGAAGGCGGCCTCCAGGAGATGAGAACAGACTGGCTAATAGCTAGTAAGCAAATGAGGACCTCCCTCATTGATTCACAAGGAAATGGCATTTCCCACCAACTAGTTATGTTTAAAGAAGATCTCAAGTACCCAGATGAGAATCACCCTTTTATATTTTCATGTTAGCCTGGCAACAGCTGGGCAGAGGAGCCAATGTATATGTATATATGTATGTCTGTATGACTGTGTGTATGTGTATGTGTGTGTGTGTATCTCCACATGGTTCCTTGGGAAGTAAATCAAACTTGAATAAGGAGAAGTATCTACAACTTCACCCACAGAAATGAACCTTTCCTCCTCCCTCCTATACTCACCCTAGATAGGAAGGAAAATGAGGCTTACAGAGATTAATAATTTATCTGAATGAAGAATACACAACATTAACTATTGTATTATACAAAGAACCTGTTCTGCAGTAGCTTCTTATTTTAAAGTGTTTATTCCTTATGTTCTATGGTATACATACTCCTTTATTTAGTTAGATGATGACATGGTACTGATTTTGAAGATTTGTAATTCAAGTTATTCAATCCTAAAAGCATCTCAAGTGGTAAAGTAGCTGAGTTTGTATGAAATACAACTGGTCTCTCTATACCTCAATCTCCTAGGCCAGAGTCACAGCAGGAGAATAGGCAAATTCCCTCCTATATTGATTCTATGCTGCCTAATTGAATAGATCAATATCTTTAGGCTTATGATAAAAATATATATGTAATAACATTATGAAAAAATAAAAATATACCAACATTGTAGTAAGTAAAGTATCATGTTTAAAACACAGAAGATAATAACCTTATGAATATCACATTTAAATGATACTTAGCAGTCCTGTTGGTTCTATGGCCTTTTCCTGAACTACTTCTCTGGCATTATAATATATACTATATATAACATATTATATATATATATAATAATACAAAATATATATTTAATTTTGTAAAGGATGGTGTGTGTGTGTATTTCTATATGTGTTTGTATGTGCTGGTTTTATTTTTAATAAGTAATAGCATGTTATAATCTATAAATCTGAAGCTAATTCAGGAGAAAGTAAAAAAGTAGTCTGTTAGGTTTTTTTCCCCAAGGAATGCGTTTTGTGAGTAGAAAGTTTTAGAGCTACTAGTCTAATTCACATTGGTTGCACTGTTAAATTTCATCTCCTTTCCATTTAAATAAAAGTATTATCATTAAATTTCAATAGTAAACCAGGCCATGGCATACATTCTCAATTATATACTCCAAGGAGAGTTATATCTCATTCTATTCAGGGTGTGAGGGAAAATATGGTATCTTAACACAATGCAGAAGAGTTTTAACATCTCAGCACATTTTTCCTGTCAGTTTTCATTTTCTATACTCCTTAAAATATAAAACATAAATATTTATTATGCTGATGTCCTTTCCATAAATACAGCTCTCTGGAAAACCAGAGAGCTCAAAACCACACATGTTCGCTATGGTGAATGGATACAGATACTACAAACAGCACAAAAATACATATTTTAATTGTTTTCTTTTTGATTATTTTTGCAGCAAGTTCTTAATGTAGGTCAAATAAAGTATGTTTTAAAGCAAAATTTAAAATGTCTTCTTGCCAGTGGTTACATAGATGACTATACTTTAATTGGTCTCAGCAAATAATTCTTTTGGGACACCTTTATGCCTAAACACAGAAAGTCCCCAGCAAAATCACTAAAGACTCATGAAGTAAGCTCCAAATTCCAACAGGGACACAAATGTTCATTATTCGAAGACTTCACAGAATTTCATGAATTTCTCAGGGAAATTAAATTCACTCACGAACAGACGGTTAAACAAAACAGGATGGGAGAAATTATAGTTTATAAATGAAATTTGTTACTGAGAAACATCAATTTTGTGCTATGGTGAAGCCTTGACCTTCTAGTATCATGACAAGAAGTCATACAGCATGAAACCCTCTGTGTTGGGGATACGCAGGTATTTTCCTTTATTATTTCTATTTGTAACATAAGGGAGCCCCATACCAGCTGCAAGCAGCAGTACTTCATGAGCATATAACTGTATTTAAATCACTTATATCTTACATTTTACAAATGTAATAGGGAAATGTGTTCTTTTGCATTCATAGTTAAGAGTTGGAACAGATGGTGAAAGGCTCAGTTTAAACTAATATGGGCATTAAAATAACTGATATTGCATGCATTCCTTGATATAAAAGAAGTTTAGTTTACTATAAAATGGGCTTGTGACTTTCTGGAATATATTAAACATAATGTGTCCTTAGTAATATTTTTTCTACATGAGGAAATTTGCTGTTAGAATTTACTCGTCAGAATTTTTCAAACTTAGAAATAGTCATTCGTTCAACAAATATTTACTGAGCACTTGGTATTTTCAGGCACTATGTTCAGTACAAGTTGCTTATAAGGATGAGTAAGCCATGGTCTCTGTCTTCAAGTGAATATCAGATCTGGTAGAGAAGATGGAGATGAGAGAAGACACCAACATAAGGATAATTTGGGGCACCTCTATTTGTAGTGACTGGATCTGGGGCGTTTTCATACCCTCCAGGATCTAGGCCTGCAATTCTGGTAGTTGTACAAGTTGGTAATAGAGTTCAGCTATGATGCCGAGCTAAGATACTCTGCCCTTTTTCGTAAGCATGGATGACTGGGAAGAAATTGACTTAGTATCCATACAGTCACTATATATTTTCCAACAAAATAGCTAAAAAAGAAGTTAAAAGATTAAAGAACAACAGTGAGTCATCATCTGAAAATAAGACTTTTTCACATAATAGACTTCTACTTTAGTCTCAGTATTTTGCTTGGAATCGTATCTTGTATGTTGTCTTGCCAGGAAGAGAGGATTTCTGTAGTATCTTTGAACAATTTTGCACTAACTCCAAGTTCTATTCAATTTTCTATAGTTCAGTTCTGGCATTCATCTGGAATTTCCCTTTCCTACAGACTTCTATTTGTTCTGACCTTGCTGAGGACACTTCATCCCTAATATCCTTTTTTGGCCTATCTCTTTGCAAGCTCCTATTTATCCATCAGGACATGACCTAAAGATCAATTTTTCAGACATATCTTTCCTGACCTATAAATAAGAGTAGATTTACCTAAAATATCTTCACTTAAAACTTTTAATTATCTTTTAAAAGCATTCACCTTACTTTATTCCTTGCTCAATATCCACTATGGGCAGCAAAAATACAAGCATTATAGTTACTTGCTTAATGAATATACTAACAAAAAAAACCATCCCATAGTCTCTTGTGTTAAGAAAAATACTCTCTTACTTGGGTAATTTTTTCTTGTACCTGTATCTGTTTGGGATATGGCCTGCAGACATTAATAGGTGGAAATGAATGGAAACTTTAAGATTTAAAATACATACAATAGACTTTATTTAAATCTATATATTATAATCATTCTTGTGCTCCACTGGTTATATTTAGTTCTTTAAGCTGTTCCAGAAATGTTGTCACTTATTTCAGAAAGCAGCCCCACAGAGTTAATGAGTTTTTAATTTAGCCAGTCATATCTCTGGGTACTTTTTAAGTCTGGTTCATCATCTGGTTTCTTCACAGGTGTTGCATACCATAAGACAGTGTGACTTGGGAAGTAGCTTCACACTACTTTTTCCTTGATACTTCATGGATGGGTCCAAGCAATGTGTGCTAGGTGATTTGGAGAACAGGGGCAGTTCGACCACATGGACTATCATACAGGGCAGTGCTCAGTCTTCTGATAATCTAGTGAAACTCCCTAAAGTTAGAAGAAAATTATTAACTTAAAACATTAAAGAATAATTTATCAGTATTTAAGTAAGAAATAATAAGCCGTGGGAATAGAGAAAATTGCATCTGTACTTCTTAAAATGACTTTATAGTGAAATTACTGAATATGGAAGTCATGATCAAACATGTGCACCTGCTTATATTTGATTTTAACATTGGTCTTTCAAACAGCCATCTATACTCTCAATATACATCTAAATCATCTGCACTAAAATTTTACTTGGATGATTGTACATTCAAATTTCTGCAGACGTTCTTAGAAAAAAAACATTTATGAAAATAAGCTCTTCAAGATGTGATCCTTCAAAATTTACAAGAGTGAAATAACAAAATATGTTCAGTTTTCCAAATAGGTACTTATTTAATTCAATTCTCTACAAAGATAACTTCTCTATAAAAATATTAACACTGAATTAACATTCCTGTAAGGGTGTTATTCCTCTTTTATGTAAAGAAAAGGAGTTAATTATTTATTGTATACTAATATCATTTCACTTACTTTTGGCAAACAAATTTATGGCTTTGTGTGTCAGCTTACTCTTCAGATACGAGTGAGGCATTTTATTTATGTGATACATTGTGCCACGTGAAATGCTTTGATGTCCACAACAGTTTGTTGCATCATCTAATAACTCTTTGAAACAGGCAGTACAATTCCTACTATATTGCAGGTGGGAAACTGAGGCTCACAGCAGTTAGGTATTTCACCACAAGTCAGGCAGCTGGTAAATGATGGGGTCAAGGATCGACTTCGGGTTTTCTGCATCAGTGGCCTTTGGGTGTCTGTGTCAACGGCCTGTGCTCCTTCTACTGAAAAACACTTTTATTCTATGTGGTGCTGAATGTTTGGGTACTCACACAGTTTCCATTTATTCTATAAACTTCCACGCTGCATAATTTCCACCAATCTGCAGACATTTATGTGAATTTGCTACATGGAATATGACATCAATATTTTATAAATTTTATTTACATACAAAGAAAACAAGGCTTTGCTGTGGCTAGTGATTTTCAGTCTGATATAGAAAACTGGCAATTTTTCCTAAATTCGTCCACACAGGTACATACTATATTTCCAATCATTCCTTGAAGCCCCGTGTTACCAAAGACTAGCATAGGGCCAGTGAAAGGTGAATGCAAGCAGTATGTTCAACTTCCCATCTCTGTCCCTAGAAGAAGAAAGAACTTGTTCTTTTTTTTGCCTCCCCAAAGGCTTAGATTCTCCCATTGGAATCTGAGACCCAGAGAAGGGAGATCTGTGTTGAGGATGGAGAAACAACAGATTTAAAGAGCCTCAGACCAGTACACAGTGGGAAGGTTGTACACTATATACTTTCACATCTAATATAGAGAGAAATAAACTTGTGTCTTTTATAATCAATGGCCTGTTTGGGGTTTTGTAACCATGATCTCTATTTTAAATTATACCCACACATACTTGTCATACCTTAGGGATAGAGTTAATTCAGAAGTTTAGTTTTTGTATGTTATAAATTTATATTACATTATTTATACGTTTATAATCTAGGTATATAGTTTGGTTAAAATAAATGCAACATTTTAAGATAGATAATTTAATGAATGGATAATTACTAGAAATAGTTTTCTGTTCAATTGAGAAATGTTTATCTTTTCTACTATCAGCTCAGATAATGTGTACAGTCTTCTTTGTAGCATTTAACAAAAAGGGTAATAGTCTCAATTAATTCAGAGAAGTCTAAATGTATCATAGCTCTTGAGTCTAAATCATTTACATGGGAGACTGGCAAAGATCAAATTAATTTGAGTTAGATAAAAAATACCTTAGTGTTACCAGACGACAATTTTATTTTCTCTGACTGTCTTCTTGAAGGAAAGACTTCAGTCAAGACCATGTTGTAAGTGAAAACAGCAAAGAGTTTATTAGACAGAAGCAAAGTATGTTGGAAAGGAGGCAAGTCCAGAAGATTTGAGTGTGCCGTTTGGTTATAGGGGTTGGGTTTTTATGTTGTTATGACTTCCTGAGTTTTCGGTTCTCCTGCCCCGACTCTAAGCCACACCCTGAGGGCAGGGCCATGAGCCAACCACACAGGCCCTGTTCCTTGCCCTACCTGGGTGGGCCCGCATGGGCTGTTGGGAGTTTCAAGTCGGGCATGCTCATTTTGGTTGAGTTGCCCATACCGGCTGAGTACCTCCAGTAGGGGGTCACGAAGCAGTGAACTTCCGTTATTTTCCTGTTTTGTGCAAGCGTCTGGCCACGCTGGCATGGCAATCCGGGATATGCTGACCCTGACACCTTTGTCCACTGCAAAGCAAAGCTCAGATGCTTATTGCTGAAGGACCCAGGTGGCTTTTAGCTACAGGCCATTCTGTGTTTTATACCAATACTCTTCCCCTGACCACTCTTGGCTCACGTCTGACTATCTGCACACTTTAACATTAGTTTTTTATTTAATCTGAATTAGCTGTTGTCTTGCTCCACAATATTAATCATTGCTGGAATGACCGGTAATTTCATCCTTGTGCCTTTTCTGTTCTCTAGCTATATACTCAATTCTATTTTCTAGCTATATGGTGGCATGTCTCAAATGATATGCACGGCCAAAATTATTCCCTTAATATACCCTACTATCTACTTGGTACTTCCACTATACATGTCCCAAACTAGTCCTGAATCCCTTCAACCCAAAATAAAACCTACTACAAACACAGCTTTCCCCAGCGACAGATGGTGATAACTCCACCCCTGTAGTTTTTCTGTCCAAGAAACTTGCAGGCCCCAAACTTCGAAATCATCTTTCATCTTCTCTTTCCCTTATACCACACATTTCATCTTTTATAAAATTCACTTAACTCCATTTAAAAAGCTTTTCCAGAATACAACCAGCCCTTAATTCTTTCATTGCTAGTATTGTGCCCAACAGATAATCACATCTTCCTAGATATCTTCTACAGACTCTTAAATTATCTCCCTGCTCTAATTATCCCCATTCTATAATATATAAATGCAGGGGCCTGAGTGGTCTTTTAAAAATGTAATTTGTATTATATCAATCCTGTGTTCAAAACCCTATGATGGCTTCCCTCTTCACTTGAAAAGTCCAAGTCCTTTAAATAGCCTGTGACACTTAGGTGAACATAACACCTGCTCTTTCCCCAATACCCTAAGGCAATTCCCCCTTCCTCAGTTCTGGCAACACTGGCTTCCTTGCTGTGTCACAGGCATTCCAGGCACATCCCCATCTTCATGCTTTTATCCCAGCTTTCCCTCTGTCTGGTGGCCTTTTTCTCCAGCTATCCATTCCATTAACTGCTTCACCTCCCTCAAGTCTTTGCTTGAATCCCATATTCCCAATAAGTAACATTTTTAATACCATAACTTATCCCCAGCTCCCCCTCTGCCCTTCAGACCTTTCCAGTCTTCCTTAGTTTCCTCTGCTGGTCCTTCTTTCACAACATATACCATCATCTTATGTATTATCTAATTTAATTATTTATTTTATCATTCCTGTCTCACTCCTCTCTCTTCTCTTGTGGGTGGGGGATTTGTTTAGTTTGTTCCTTATGTATTCCATGTGTCTAGAATATATGGTCTCTGCCAAAAATATATTTTGAATATTTCATATACTTTGACATATTAAATACCTACCTGATGAATTTCAGTCATAGTTCTATGCATCTCAAGAACGTGATATTGATCGATCCTGAGGCAGTTGAGTATCCCATGAACCTGCTTCCTGATGTGCCCTTGCGTCATCCCTCCCCTCTGCGTAGGGTGGACCTAGAGACTTGCTTCTAATGAGTAGCGTAAGGTCAAAGTGGCGGCCTGTCACTTCCACGATGAGGTTACAGAAGATTGTGCCCTCCATCTTCCTAGCACTCTCTGCGCTGTTGGCACGCTTTCCTGCTCTTGCACTTGCTTTCTCTCATGGATTAAGCTGCGATATTATGTGATATCCTGTGGAGAGTCACCCATGGCGAGAAACTGAAGGAGTCCTTCAGCCAACAATTCAGAACTGAAGCCTCAGAGCAGCCGGCGAGGACCTGAATCCTGCTGAGAGCCGTATGAGCCGAGGTACTGCGTTGCCCAGTTGAGCCTGGAGATGACTGCGACCTTATGACAGCCCCAGGGTCCCCCTGAGCAGCCCCTGGATTCCTGACCCACAGAAACTGTGAGGTAATAAATACTGTTTTAAGCCATTCATCTTGGAGATTATTTGCTATGTATGGCAGTATATTACTAAAACAATTCTCAACACAAACTGTTTTTACATGAAGAGCAAATCCTCCTATAGGAACTGTGGAAACTGAGAGTGTTTCTGAGGTGGTGTAACGTTTACATATGTTGAAGGCATACCTGGCCCTTTAACCTACATGAGTATAATGCCAACTCGCATCCACCGTCTTGTCTTGCATTGGTCTGCTAATCAATCCTAAACATAAATCTGAAAAGTTAAGCAGCTTAAAATTTAGTGTCCTATAAATTTTCTTATACTTGCCCACATACCTAAAACATATGAAACATAAACTACTACTTAAAACTTAAATGATGTTATATTATTTCCCCTTTTCTTAGTTCTTTAAAAATTCTAATGCTGCTTTCCATTAGTGACAAAATACATAAGTATATGTATAACTGGTAAAAGGAAACATTCTTATCTGGTGGAGTTTTCAATGCATATATGCATAATATATATAATACTGTAACACAGAAGTCAATAGGGGAGAGTAAAGTGACCTATATGGCTGTAAATCTATATTTTACTTGAAATAGTAAATTATGAACTCTAGATAAACTGCTTTCAGTTAGGTATGCGTATTATAATCCCTAGAGGGAACACTGAAAAAAATACAAAAGTTTGCAGCTGGAAAGCCAATAAATTAATTAAAATAGTTTTTAATCGATTACATTAAATATATTCAGACATGACAAGAAAGGAAGAAAAGCAAACAGAGGAACAAAATCAGAACATATAACATAAAAAATTTAGTGTTTGAAATAATGGGCTATAAAATCTAGACCCTAAAGATACGTAAGTAAAATGAGAAAACCCTGGAGGAAACGGAATGAGCTAGAGAGTGGAAGCTTCAGTGCCTATGAGTGAGTGAGCCCTCAGTAAAATACAGAAGACAGAGGCTGAGTTGAGTAAATGGCAAAGGCGAGCAAACAGGATACTGACTTTTATGTATTATTATTCTTAAGTATTATAATTTATCTACCAGTGTTTGAAAACGCCAGAGTAAAGTACCCTTGAAATCGAAATCAGTCAAAGGGAGAAATAAAGGGGGAGAAAGCCATTTATTTCTTACAAGAACTCATCCTGCATCTCACACAATCCAGCTGCAGAAGAAAAAGCCCTCACCCAACATGTCCAGATAGCCCTGGCTCCCCCTTGTAATCACCTACTGACATGGAGACGGCCTACTTCTCTCCACCCCTTGGAAACACCTACTGATAATAGAGATTCACTAGGGCCAGGTCAGAGATTCAGGAAATACTGCAATTTTACCCACAGTGTTTTTCCAGATACTTTCACTACTATAATAAGATATTATTCACTACTTTCACTTAATTGTGTTATTTATAATATTAGCCGTCATTTTTTCATATAGCATTTTACAGTATAAGCATGTTGGTATACATTATTTTTTTAAGTGCCAATGATCTTTTGTATTTTAACTGTATCTAGCAGAAATTGTTTTAAAACATACTTTATTTCTTGTTAATGTTCTGATTTTTTTTTAATATTCCCATTAGAGCAACCTATTATTGGACTGAACTGGAAAAAAGTGATAACCTCGGAGCTATAGCTTCTTTACGTTCTCTCCTTTTTATATGTCTGCCCTCGGCAATTACAAGCCTCTTGCACTATTACTGCTGGTGTTCTGGCTTCCTAGAAAATTGGATCATCAAGCCTATGATAAAACTTAACTTTGTTTATATAGAATTGTCAGGAAATTGGCTGACAGCAAGTGCCTAAGGAAGCTTAAGGTCTTTATCAACTATATTCATGGGCAATCAGACGATTTCTTGTCTTACTTTTGGGTTCACAGTTGTTTGCCAGATGGCAGGGCTTGTGGAAGTCACATCTTCAGCTAAGTATGGTATAAACTCAATGAAAAGTGTGCATTCATTAATGAAATCTTGCATAAGGGAAATGAAGCTCTAATTTCTTTCCATCCATCAATATGTACAGTTTTCCTGTCTTATTATACCGCTATAATCTCACTGTAATGAAATTTTTTTCTTCTAAGTTAAATATTCTATTACAGTAATTTTAATGATATATTCTAGAGGACATGGACCCTGTAATGATTCATTTTAGTATAAATGAATAATTTTCAATTTCAAGTTCTACATTCGAAGCAATTTTTGAGTATAGTCTTGTAAAATAATCATTTCCTAAGGGACCAACAAATGTAAATGTACAGTCACAAACTACCCAATTAAGGTCCCAATTTAAATAAAAGAGAGAGAGAGAAAGAAACAATTGGAGAAAGATCTCTTAAATGAAACAAATTCCACTCTTGGATAGTAGGTAAGTAGATAAAACAAGGAGGAATAGAGGATGAGCAAAGAAAGCCAGATGCTAATACATTTTCCATTTCAGTAGCAGCGGAAGGCAGTCTCAGAGCAATCTGAGATGACAGACTATGGGTAAGCCAATACTGTAATCTGACTACGAACTGCTTTTTAACTTATTGTCAGGAAAGAGGCAATGGGTCAGAACTAAAATAGAGTTGGACAGTTTATTTAGTGTCAGTGTCCTAGAAAAATATTTCTTTCCCACATAGACATAAAGGCTGTTAACTGTGAAGATCTCGGGTCATAAAATCAAACTCCCTAAGACTTAAAACTCTATCAACAGACAATACTCCTTCAGTAGGAGACTAGTCACGTGCACTATGGAATATCCATAAAATGAAATGCTTTGCATTTCTTATAAAATAAATAGTGCTTATGATGTGTTTTTACAGAAAGATTTCCAGTAGTGTAAAATGACAGATGTAGATTCCTGAGCAAGGAATTTTATTTATGACCATTTTTGTGGGGAAAAGCCAGTTTACATATATCTACAAAGAATCTGGAAAAGGAGATAAAAAAGGTAAGATTTCAGATATAGATCCTTTGCTCATACATACTTCTCATAGAATATTTATCATTGGTATGTATTTCTTAATAGCCGAAATTACATGCTCAAAGACTGACAGAGAAAACAATGTTAAAAATAAGAAAAGATCTTGAATCTGTCATACGAAAAGAGATAAAATCTGGAAAAAGAAGTCCAAGCAGCTCCCATTTACTGGTTTCAAGAGCACTGAGAAATAGTGTAAAGCAATTTTAGGAGGATTAACTAAAAAAAATCATTTTTTATAATTGAATATTAGTTTTAAAAGATTAGAAATTCTGCTCACTATATCAGTTACTATTAAACTCTGTAGCAAGACTTTGTAAATTTGTTTCCCTTAGAGCCATACTCAATCTTTTCTGTTTTAATGAATAAAGTCTACCTTTAACAAGTAATTACAAGTGCAAAGAAATGCTAGATGTTTCAGATACGACAATGGGCCTTTTCATACCAAATACACTTTAAGCATCATGGTTCACAAAATCTGTTTCACATTATGGATAAATTGTATAATAGGACCTACTGTGCAAGAGAACCAGAAATTGCTATTAATGGATAAATTGAAAAATAAGATTGTGTTAAAGCTTTTTTTTCCTCTTTGCTGCTACACAAGTCCATACTCCCTCACTGATCGTCTCTCAAAGTCTCCCCAGGATAGACAATAATAATGAGATCTCTGTCTTTAGTAAACAGAAAGCCAGGGACAGGAATGTTTAAACCTCCCTCTTGACTAGAAGTAATTAAGTATCTAAATTATAAATACGCACTCATGTCTAGGGAGGTTAAACTGATTCTATGAACTGCGTAAATGATAAAGCTCTCTATTTACTGAATAAGATTCATAGTGTGGTTAGTCAGATTTTTTTTTTTATATGAAGGCCCATTATTTAATAGTAAATGTAGGTTTTCCACTAAGGCATATGGGGATTTTGTCAGATTAATATTGAATTGAAAAATATATGAATTTTTTTACCCATTTCCTTTGTACTTTTCTAAGATAGGGACAACTTCATAAATACACATTTATTTCTATTCTGTACAAAGTAAATAAACTGAGTTTTTAATTCTACCTAGTCAATAATTGCAATATATGCATGAAAATTATGTACAAACACATGTAAACTGATCAAACATCTTAAAATAAAATTAAAAATATATATTCAAAGTTAGAAATTTAGCTTTTATTTGCTTAGATGCTACAATGTATTTTGAAAATAAAAAATCACATAACAGGGATAGTATGACTTGAAAATTCAGATCTTACTCAAAGTCAGAATGCTTGTTTTCAACACTCTAATAATCCTACTTACTTGCTGTGTCACCTTTGAGAAACATCTTAAACTTGTTACAACTTAGCTTCCTCAACTAAAAAATGGGAATGAAATATTCACCAACTATAAAAAGGTCTATTTTAGTAATTAAATGAGATAAAGTAAAAAAAAGCGTTTTCCATAATCATCAGGACAAAGTATGTGTTTTACAAATCATTACTAAATGGAATTTGGATGAAGAATGATCAGTTGGAGTACTGGAAGCATGATAATCAAAAGGAATTTATATGTTCTTTGAAAACAGATTCAGGTTTCAAATGCACAGAGTGATTTTTACAAATTGAAGGTGTGTGACAACCCAGCACTGAACAAGTCTATCGGCACCATTTTTCTACTCACTTCCTGTCTCTGGGTCACATTTTGGTAATTCTCACAATATTTCAAACGTTTTCATTATTATCCTATAGTTGACTCTTGAACAATGTGGGGGATTAGGGGTGCTGACCGTGACACAGTCAAAAACCCACATATAACTTTTGAACCCCCAGAACCCAACCACTAAGAGCCTACAGCTGACTGGAAGCCTTACCAATAGCATAAACAGTCAATTAACATATATTTTGTATGTTCTATGTGTTACATACTATATTCTTATAATAAAGTAAGCTACAGAAAAGGTTTTTTCAAATTGTTGCAATTCTCCAAAAATTATTCCAATATGTTTATTGAAAATATTCTGCATATAAGTGGACCTGTGTTGTTAAAACTCATTGTTCAAAGGTCAGCTGTATTTGTTATGGTGATCTGCAATAAGTGATCTTTGGTGTTACTATTGCAATTATTTTTGGGGCACGATGAATCACATCCATTTAAGATGGTGAACAAAATAGATAAATGTGTGTGTTCTAACTGCTCCATTGACTGGACATGCTCTGTCTCTCTTCCTCTCCTTGGGCCTCCCTGTTCCCTGAAACAAAAATAATACTGAAATGAGGCCATTTAATAAACCTTCAACAGCCTCTAAGTGTTCAAGTGAAAGGAAGTGTTGCACACCTCTCGCTTTAAGTCGAAAGACAGAAATGATTATTTAGTGAGGAAGTCATGCCAAAAGTTAAGACAGGCCAAAAGCCAGGTCTCTTGCACCAAACAGTTAGCCAGTTGTGAATGTAAAGGAAAAGTACTTGAAGGTAATGAAAAGTGCTATTCTAGTGAGCACATGAATGATAAAAAAGTGAAAAAGCTTTATTAATGATATATAGAAAGTTTTATTGGTCTGCATAGATCATACCAGCTACAATATTTCCTTAAGCCAAAGCTTAAACCAGAGCAAGGCTCTAATTCTCTTCAATTCTATGAAAGCTGACAGAGGCAAGGAAGTTGCAGAAGAAAAAGTTTGAAGCTCCAGTTTGCTTCATGAGATTTGAGGAAAGGGGCTGTCTCCATAACATAAAACTACAAGGTGAAGCAGCAAATGCTGATGTGGAAGCTGGGGCAAGTTATCCAGAATATTGAGCTAAGGTAATTAATGAAGGTGCCTACACCAAACAACAGACTTTTATTAGAGAACAAACAGCCTATATTGGAAGAAGATGCCATCTAGGACTTTAATAGCTGGTGGAATGTAAATTGGTGCAGCCACTGTGGAAAGCAGAATGGGGGTTCCTCAAAAAACTAAAAATTGAAATACCATATAAATTGAAATACCACATACCCAGTAAGTTCACTTCTAGGAATTTACCTGAAGAAAACAAAACTTTCATTCGAAAAGATATGTGCACCCCTATGTTTACTGCTGCATTATTTACAATAGCCAAGTTATAGAAGCAATGTAAGTGTCCATCAATAGATGAATGGATAAAGAAGAGTTGGTACATATAAAAAATGGAATATTATTCAGCCATAAAAAGAGAAAGAAATCCTGCCATATGTGATAACATGGATGGAGCAAGAGGGATTATGCTCAGTGAAATAAGCCAGGCGGAGAAATACAAATACCATATGATTGTACTTAGTTGTGGAATCTGTAAACAAAACAAAACAAAATGAACAAAACAGCAGTAGACTCATAGACACTGAAAAGTAGTGGTTACTATGGGGAAGGGGTTGGGGTGAGTGGATGGTGTGGGTGAGGGGGATACAGAGGCACAAAAATCTCAATCATAATATAAGTTGGTTATAGGGATGGAAGTACAGCATGGAGAATACAGTCAGTGGTTATGCAATGTCTTTCTATGTTGACACATAGCAACTGTACTAGTTGGAGTGATGATTTAATAATTTGTGTAACTATTGAATCATTGTGTTGTATACTTGAAAGCAATATAATATTGTAAATCAACTATTGTTCAATTAAAATATACACTTAAAAAGAAAAAAGTCAATCCTGCATTCAAAGTTTCAAAGGACAGGCTGACCTTCTTACTAGGGGCTAATGCAGATGGTGACTTTAAGTTGAAACTAATGCTCATTTACCATTCTGAAAATGCTTGGCTCTTAAGAATTATGCTAAATCTACTCTGTGTGTGCTCTTTAAATGGAACAATAAAGCCTGGCTGACACTATATCTGTTTACAACATGATTTACTGAATATTTTAAGCTCATGATTGAGTCTTAAACTGTTCAGAAAAACAAAACAAAACAAAAAATACTCCTTTCAAAATATTACTGCTCACTGAATGCATCTGGTCACGTAAGAGCTCTGATGGAGATATGCAATGAGATTATGTTCTCATGCCTGCTAACACATCCATTCTTTAGTCCATGGACCAAGGAATAATTTTGACTTTCAAGTTTTATTATTTAAGAAATACATTTCACAAGTCAATAGCTGCTTAAGATAATTATTTCTCTGATGGATCTGGGCAAAGTAAATTAAAAATCTTCTGGGAAGGATTTACCATTCTAGATGTCGTTAAGAACATTCATGATTCATGGGAAGAGGTCAAAGTATCAACATGAACAGGAGTTTGGAAGAAGTTGACCCCAACCTTCATAGATGACTTTGAGGGGTTCAAGACTTAAGTGGAGGAAGAAACTGCAGATGTGGTTCAAACAGCAAGAGAACTAGAATTAGAAGTGAAACCTTGAAGATGCGGCCAAATTGTTTCAATCTCATGATAACCCTTGAACAGAGGAGTTGATTCTTAAGAATGAACAAAGAAAGGGTCTTCTTGAGATGGAATCTACTCCTGGTGAAAACTCTGTGAAGACTGTTGCAATGACAACAGTGGATATCAAATATTACAAAAATTTTGTTGATAATACATCAGCAAGGTATGAGAGGATCGACGCCAGTTTCAAGAGTTCTATTGTGGGTAAAGTGCTAACAAACAGCATTGTATACTACAGAGAAATTGTTCATGAAATGAACGATCAATACGACACTCTTCATTGTTTTCTTATTTTTAAGAAATTGCCACAGCCACCCCAACCTTCAGCAAACACCACCCTGATCAACAGTCAGCAGCCGTCAACATCAAGGCAAGACCATCTATCAGCAAAACTATTATGACTCACTGGAAGCTCAGATGGTGATTAGCACATTTTAGCATTAAAGTACTTTTAAATTAAGGTGTGTACATTGTTGTTTTAGGCATAATGCTATTGCGCACTTAACATACTATGGTATAGTGTTAACAGAGCTTTTATATGCACTGGAAAAGTAATTGTCTCACTAATTGTGATATTTATTTTATAGCAGTGGTCTAAAGCCAAACCCTCAGTATCTCTGAGGTACACCCACATGTCAATTATTTCTCAATAAAACTGGCCAAAAAAAAAAAAGTTATCTGTGTCTCACTACAATGGTTAGTATGATTAAATCTCAAAATGAAATTGACAGTAAGAAGTATCCTAGAAACCCAACTTACAGTAAAGGGAAACAATAGAAAAGTAATCATACTTTGGAGATTGCTCTGAATAAAAAGTGAACATCACAATGTCTTTAACATTTACCTATTATTATAATTAACCTTGGAAAGAGAAAGGAATCTAAGTTAATTTATTAGTTGGTCAATTTTGTGTTGGTACATAATACACTAAATGAATATCTTGTTCATGTAACTAAGCAATTAATTTTATAATAAAATTTAATATCAATGCTAATCTGATTCATACTCATACCCAATTTATTTAGAAGGGACTCAATTATATTTTTTTAAAAATTATATAAAAGAAGATTCTGAAAAATACATTAAAGAAACATTGCATTATAAAACAAATCTTATCATTAGAGAACATTTAAATGTTCTTTAGTGTATAATAAAAAATTAATCTTTGCTGCTTTTAATGAAAAATGAAACAAATATGTCTACCTTTTAGAATAGTTTGGTAATATGTGAGAATCAGAGACTGACGATTTAAAGGAACGTTCATTTATTTTGTATGTGTGTGTCTTCACCTAAAACACACAGTATTTTCCTAGCATTGAGAAATTTAGAGTTCTTGATCATTATAAATACAGTCCAGACTTTTCATTATACTATGCGTATGTTGATATGGTCATCAAGGGCCCCCCACTTCTTGAAGAGAGAATAGTGTGTGTTCTAGGTTAGGCAATGTGCCATTGATTCATCTTGCTTACTTACTATTTATTTTTTTAACTCTATTTTGAGAAAGTCAATAAATAGAACGGCCTCTTCACAGTACATGCAGTTCAAGATTTTATGAATTCCACATCTGTGTTAATTTCCAAAGAATTCTGTGGTTTCAAGTCAAATAATTGTGTTTTTAAACTTTTTTTTTTTTATTGTGGCAAGAACACTTTACATGAGATCTACCCTCAATAAGTTTTAAGAATATAATATATTATTGTTCACTTGAGGAACAATGCCATATAGCAGATCTCGAGAGCTGATCCATCTGGTTTGAATGAAACTTTATGCCTGTTAATTAGTGATACCCCATTTCTCCCTTCCCGCAGCTCTGGTAACCACCATTCTGTTTTTTGATTCTACAAAATTGGCTATTTTAGATAACTTATTTTATAAAATGGACTCATGCAGTATGTATCCTTTCTGTAAATGGCTTTTTTCACTTAGCATGATGTCGTGAAGGTATATCCATGTTGTCACATATTGCAGAATTTCCTTCCTTTATATACCACAATTTCTTTATCTTTTCATCTGTTAATGATCACAGATGTTGTTTCTATATCTTTGCTATTTTGAATAGTGCTACAATGAACATAAGAACGCTGATATCTCTTTAATTCCTAATTTCGATCTACTGCATCAGTAACCAAAAGTGAGACTGCTGGGTCACATGGTAGTTCTAATTTTAACTTTTTAGGAACTCCTATATTATTTTCCATAGCAGCTGCACCATTTTGCATTCCCACCAAGAGTATGCAAGGGTACTTCTTTCTCCACATCCTTGTCATTACATTTTTTAAGATGGTTACTAGAAACTTTAAATTACAGATGTGGCTTACATTTGTGGCTTGCAACATATTTCTATTGGACAGTGCCAGGACAGACTATTAAAACTAACATGTTTTAAAAAAAGACTATATATATATGCCATGTTTCTCACAGAGAAATAATCAAATCTTGGCTTTTCCATTGATTCTGTGAATACCTCTGGACAAATAATTTAGTTACTATTAGTTTTCATTTCCTAAGGTTATTTCCTGATAATCTCTGAAATGAGGGCTTCCTTCTAGTCCTAGGCATCCAACTTTGGATTTAGGACACAAAAGGCTGAATCCTTGGTCATATACTAATTTACTTTATGAACTATACCAAATAAAATGTCTTTCTTCAATCTTAAGTTTCTCATCTGGAAAAGATAATTCATTATTCTATGCCACCTATACTTGTACAGATTAATTATGGAGTCCATGTTCTAATATTTAGAAATCTACAATGTGATAAACACATATTTCTATAACTCATCATGTCTCTCACCTCAGTGTAGCAATTAACACACTAGGCAATGATCTTTGCTGCCTTTCATGCTCTCTGCCCTTCTACACTGGAAAACAAGATTTAGTTTTTGTTTTGCTTCTTTTCTCCTTCTTAAATTCGAAAGGATGCTCTTTGTTCTATTGTAATCCCATTTGGACTCTTTCACGCACTCCAAAATACCCAGCTGCCTTGAAGTAAAGCCAGCCAAATATTGTTGTGAGAAAGACAGAAGGAGAGAAGTGAAATCTCTCACAGGAAAACAACATGACAAAATAAAACATAATCACAGATGGTGAAAATAACAGACCCCAAGATAATGTAGGGCAACTGGGTTTCCAAATAAAAAAGTTAACCCTAGTCATCATCTGTTCTTTAAAACTGTTACAAATTTTAATGTTTTAGATGGCACATGGGTACATATAATTTCCTTTTCTAAAACATTTTGGTGAAAAGTGCACAGCTTTCTTTTATAGTTTAGTGATAACAGGGTAATATGGGAGTCAGGGACAATTGCATCTCGACTTACTAATATACAAGACCAATTGAACTGGCAAAGACTTCTAAAAAGTTACAAAACTCAGTGTTGAGGAGAAGGAAATGACTGCTCTTATGCCCTGTTGGTGGGAATATACATTGGTACAATCTTTCTGTAGTTTCGTCTAACAAAATAAATAGTAATATGTAAGGGTACATTTTGCTTTGACAAGCATTTACATTTCTAGAATTCATATTAAAGGAAAATGCCAAAAGAGATGCAGAATCTGCAGAGGCAAGAATCTGCATAGCCACAGTATCTGCATACATGTAGAAGCAGCCTACATGTGCAACCGCATGGATATAATTAAGTATGTTATGGGGCATACATGGGATAGGATACTAGTTAGCCATCTGAAATGATTTTGAAAGATAATAATCATATCAAAAGCTATTCAAAGCTTATTTTTAAGCGAAAAGTTTAAAACATGATATGTGTATATATTTTAAAAAACATGTAATAAATATGAAATATTAAAAGGGCATGTATTAAAATATCCTAAATACTGATAATATCTAGATTATGGAGGACATTCCTCCTGTTTAGTATGTGTATTTTTTAAGTTTGTCACTACACAAGCATGCACTGCACACACACCCGAACACACATCCTCCCTTCTAGGAAACAAATCAATGTAAGTTATACGTTCACTGCAAAAGTATCTCTAGAGCATTATCAGATTTGGTACTGATAATTGTACTCTTACATATAAGCATTAGACAACACTACTCTCATTTTATATAAAAATTCAATCACAGTCTGTAAATATACTTGAGTGATAAAATTTATAGATGTTATCACATTCCACTAAAAGGAGGATCCAAATGTTGCTATCACTTCAGTCTTTAATTCTCAACATATAGTCATAGTTACAATGGTTTCTATAATGATCAACTTAACAAAGTGGATGCACCTTATTTTTTGTTACAAATAAACTCTTGGGATAAGCATAATCTCATAAAAAGTGATGAATAGTCCAAAGATTGGCGTTTACCTGAGTGTGATATCAGTAATTTCTTACCTTCTTATATCTTTTATATCTTTACCTTTATATCTTTATTCAAAAGGTTCCAAACATTCATTTTCAAGAAAGTATTGCAACAAATACATTGTTTGTGAATATAGGATTTTCATAGTGTTTTCTTATTTTGAAAGGATCAGATTTTCAGAACTGGTTTTCTCCGATTCTTAAAGTCAGTTTCTTTCTACTGGCAAAGTTACAGAGGATGGAAGAGATTATTGAGGAGGTCCGGTGAAATTATAGTCAGAAATGACAAAATTCATATTTTAGTTATCGCAGAGAATTTGTAATTTTTTAGCTTATGTTTATTTAGCAGAGCATATTCATTTTTATGCTTCTTTTGGTTTTGCTAATTATACTTGTTTAGGAATTTCAAAGAGAAAAATTGGGTCAAAAACTAATATTTCATTCACTATTTATTCACACATACAATGGTACTTTAAAAGTTTGAGACAAGCTTTTTACTGTGAGTAGGAACAAAAAAGATAGGGTATGATTCCTCTTTACAGAGGCTAGCATTTAATAAAGAATATTTTATTCTAAAATATACTGTTACAAAAGTGTCATTTGGTTAATGTGTGGTATCCAGTGTCTACATAGAAAAATCAAGATTCTTGAGGGAAAAATCAAAAGATTTTATGGAAACCAAGCATTGTTAGCAATATAGTTTAGCTGGAAAGATTTGGTGAGAGAAGAAAACGAAGCAATCTGAGTGTAAAGGTAAGGTCAATGCACTTTATTCATTAACCAACAGGGACTCATTTGTAGTTTAGAGAGGGATTTTATCTACTGTCTTCAGAATCAATCAACTCCTCTATTCACATCGGAAACTTCCTTATTTTAAGGACTTCAGACTTTGGCAAAGACTCTGTCTGCTACTTGGTTTCGTTTTTGTCTTGTTCACCGTTCTCCATGGTATCATACAATGATCTGTACGAAATGTAATCTAATCAATTCACTTCTCTGCTTCAGATTCTAAATAGCCTTTCCCTGCATACAGAATAAAACCTACTGTCTGCGTGTGGTCTTGTTTGTTCTTTGCAACTCACCTTTCACGGCCACGCACTCTATGCTTATAAAGGAAGCAGCTACCGCGGTTTCGTGAGCACACCATTTCAGTTTCCTTGAGCAGGCTGTTTGCACCATGTAAGGAGCCTTTCCAGTCTTCCCTTGTTTGCCTGTGATAACCATTCTTATTTCAAGATTCCACTAAAACTCCATTTTTTCTGAAAAAACCTTTCCTAAACTTTTTCCTCATTTAAGAACAATTAGCAACTCATTTACTCATAGTCCCACTGAGCTTTCCTTACACTTCCAAGATAATTTTTTTCATTTTAATTGATGATTCACTTGTCTATCTCTCTCACCAGACTGAGGATTGTTTCTTGACTGTTGCTATGCTCCCCAGTAATTTACACAGCTTCTAGAGAGTAGATGCTTAATAGTGGATGTGACAGCCATTGTGCTACCTACTGGAAACTTAACAAATAATAAGACACCTTACATGTCTGTAAATGTACATGTCAAGCAGTTTACAGTATAATATTTGAAGAAAAAATAAGATGATTAAAATAATTGTTGATGATGCATTGCTTGAAATT
The DNA here is from genome assembly GCA_029783875.1 of Phataginus tricuspis. NCBI lineage: Eukaryota > Metazoa > Chordata > Mammalia > Pholidota > Manidae > Phataginus > Phataginus tricuspis. The sequence continues at coordinate 6,570,957 of JAQQAC010008719.1, read as the reverse complement.
TTCTTAAAACTATTTCTTCAAACATTAAATATAAGATTGATTGATTAACATTCCTAGGAGAGTGCCCAACTGAGAATATTGCTTCCTATTCTCATTTGGTAAATAAAATTCCCTGGAATAGATATATGTTAACCATGAGAGCTCTGCTTTCACACAAACCTCGTTATAGCATGAATGAGTACCAGGGAGGTAATGTACAGCATGATGCTACAAATTTTAAAAAAGCAAAAAACAAAAAGAGAAGAAAAAAGGAATGTCCTAAATACTTTATAAAAACTGTATAAATACCTATCAACATAAGATTAGACTACAGAGATATTCTTTTGAGGGGAAAAATAGCAAGTGTGCCACACATTTAAATTTTATGTAGTAAAACACTAGAAATACAAACAAAAGCCCCATTATCTGCATAACAATGGTCATTCTGGGAAAGGAAGGGGAGACATGGGACCTAAAGGAGGAACAAAAGCAAGTTTAACATTATGTCATATTTCTTTTTAGATAAATATACTCATTGTATATCTCAAGTATAACATGTAATAATTAGAAAATCTCAGGGGTGAATAAAAAGAATTTATTTCTCATATGCATGGAGGACATGAGCTGTGCTCACACAGGAGTCTGAGGTTTGGCTGGTATTCTGTGCATCTAGGTTGGACTCAGCTAGGTAGCTCTGCTTCAGGTCGCAGGTCAGCCTGGTTCCATTCAACAATAAGTGACTTCAATTTTTCCCAGACCGAAGGAGCAGGAGGCCCCCAGAGGAAATCTCATGGGATAGCAAGGGCATGAGAGGGCACATTCAACCACATGAGCAGTGAAGGTCCCCTGCCAGCATCACTCTGATAACATCTTTTCCATCAAAGCAATTCACAAGGCCCAGTCCAAAGTCAAGGGATATGTAGGCAGAGGAAGAGTCAGTCATATTTTGCCTGTGCAAAGACCCCAATGTCATCGCATGGTAAAGTTAGGAGGGGTGACGAAGAACAGAAGTTAAGAGCCTACTACATCTGAAGCAATTGTGAGAAGGTCAGTTGTTGTTCATTCTGTTTTTAGGCATCTGTGGGTCTATTTTGCTTTTTCCTCTTTTATTTTTTCCTGTATTTTTTTAAATTACTTCCAAATTTTAAAAGTAACTATAGTATAATTAACTATAGTTATTACTGAGCTGTGATAGCTTTTATTATTTACTATACTTTCTGACAGATTCTCTGTGCTGTGTGATTGATGAATTATACCCACACTTCAAAATAAAATTGAATCATCACTTTCTCTGTGAAACTGCATTCACCCTTTTCCAATGAGGTCAGTTAGCCATACCCTTCTTATGTTTAAAGAACTTCATGTATACCTTATTTATAATTTAGCACTTACATAATTTCTTCCCTAATCACTTTATAATTCAACAATCTATGTCCAGTAAAGTTGAGTTCCTTGGTTGCAGAAAATAGTTCTTATGTATAAATATATATTTGAATGGCAAAGCTTCCTTACTCTTCACCAGCACAGATCCGCTCTTTATGCTAAGCATACAAATAAACAGAGTGTCTCCTCCCAATCTCATTTGCATGTAGGTGTGGCCATGTAACTAAGCTTTAGAAAGTGAGTGAAAATTATGTGAGTCACTTCTAAATTGGGTATTTAAAATATTCCCGATTTTTTCTTCCTTTGGCTGGGTGCATCTGATATGAATCCTCTGAAGTGGTGAGCGCAAAGTGGGAAGGAACCTGGGTCCTGAACAGCTCTTCTACTAGCCACCACATGAACAAAAAAATTTTGGTTGGTCTGATTATTTGGATATTTAAGCCCATCTGTTAACTTACATACCCTAGCTAAATAATAGATCTAGCCTAGGAATATGTAGAAGCCATTCAATAAATGAATGTGTATAATGTGATTGGCTACTGGCATTTTACCTGAAGGGAAACATAGGCTCTCGGTTTGGGGAAAATATGGAGATTTACTTTTTCAAATTTTTGAGACTAAGACATGTGATACGGAGGCATGAGTATCAAATACCTAATTATGTGGTAATAAATGTAGTAATATTATTTCAGAATTTTTCAAAATACCTATAAAAATGAGATGTGTTTTGCAGTTTACTCATTAAAAATGAGTTATTTCCAGAGATGGAAGCTACAGATTTGAAAACCTGTTAATGAACTGATTGCATAGAAAGTCACATAATAAATACTTGTATATAGGTGAAATTCTATTTAAAGGTAAATGCTGATAATAGAAAAATACATCTTTAGCTAATCAGCTTGGTAAAATTGAGGTCACCATTTAGCCATTTAAAAAATGTTATCACTAAATTCTCTTAAATATTTTATGAATCATGTAATTGCTATGAGAATTTTTGTAAGCACTGTAGTTCATGCTACAAAATATACCTGTTACCATTTGTATTTCTCATAAAATCATATTAACGAAGCTTTTAAAATAACCCTAGCAGACAGATATAATTTGAGAGTATATATAAATAGGTTTATTCGCAAAAGGAAAAACTAATGAAACTTTATTTCTTCCATGTAGAGTCTCAAAGGTGAAAGGTCGTTAAAAAATTTAAATGTAGACATTCAAGATGGCGGCGTGAGAGGTGAGACAAAGAACTCCTCCCCAAACCACAGACAGTGTGAAAATATAGTTAATACAACTAACCCTAAAACAGCAATAGGAAAAAAGGCTTCACCAGATTGCATACAGACCTCACGAACATAGCAGACCTCACAAAACAGGGTAATGTACAAAAAACTTGACCTGGTGGGACCCAAGTCCTTCCCCCACCCCAGCTCACTGGCGAGAGGAAGAGAAATGGAATGGGGGAGGGGGTGGAAGCCCGGGACTGCTGAACACCTAGCCCTGGAGATCTGCTTTGCAAGCAGAAACCTACATTGTGTGGTGCTCTGGAGGATGGGGAGCTGGGACAGGCGGAGTGCTTGAGAGACAGATTCTGGCCATTTGTAGAGGACGGGATCCACACCCAGCCACTCTGGGACAAGGCAAAGGCAGGTGATTTGACAGGCTTCCTAGTAACAAGAGGGCTGCTGAAGGCACAGGGATTACATGGAGCTTGCTGGGCGGGAGAAGGGATAGGGGGACAAGGTTGCTTGGGCACTCTCGGTCCAGCAGATTGGGAACTTTGGGGAGCTTCAGATGCACCACCCCCCTGGTTGGTTACCCAGCTCCAGGCCCCTCACTGCAACAGGCAGCCTGTCGAGCCTTCCTCCTGGCCCACTGCACAGGCTCGCAAACTGGCAGTCACTGCTCTGGTGTCAGGGCAGCCAGAGGGAGGCCCCCTACAACAGCTAGAGACATCAAGCACAGAGGCTTACACATGTGTGCTCAGCCCACTGGCTCTGATACTGGAGACAGGCACCGCAGACGGGAATCAGGAAACACATCTTTCCTCCCCAGGCACCAGCTCCACTCTCCTACGATCCCCAACCTCACTCTAGGGGCTGAGCAGCTCCAGAGATTGGAGCTCCTGGGCAATAGAGGGCACCACACAGAAATATGAAATGTCAAAAGAACATGGTTCAGACCAAAATCTCACAAACCCCAGAAAAAGGACCAAATGACAATGAACTCAACAATCTTCCTGAAAGAGAGTTCAAAATAAAAATCAGAAACATGCTTATGGAGGAACACAAAAATATTCAAGAACTCAGGAACGAATTTAAGATGGAGATTCAATCATTAAGAAATTCTATATCTGAAATGAAACATACAATGGAGGGATTTAAAAGCAGATTAGATGTAGTAGAAGAGATGGTAAATGGAATAGAAATTATAGAGAAGAGGAATACAAAGAAGCTGAGGCACAGAGAGAAAAAAGAATTTCTAAGAATGAAAGGATATTGAGAGAACTGGGTGACCAATTCAAACAGAACAATATTCTCATAATAGGGGTACCAGAAGAAGAAGGGAGAGAAAAAGGGATAGAAAGTGTCATTGAGGAGGTAATTGTTGAAAACTTCCCCAATCTGGAGAAGGAGATAGTCTCTCAAGCCATTGAGATGCACAGATCACCCAACACAAGGGACCCAAGGAAGACAACATCAAGACATATAATAATTAAAATGGCAAAGATAAAGGATAAAGACAGACTTCTAAAAGCAGCTAGGAGAGAATAAAGATCACATACAAAGGAAAACCGATCAGACTACCATCAGACTTCTCAGCAGAAACCTTACAGGCCAGAAGGGAGTGGCATGATATATTTAATGCAATGAAGCAGAAGGGCCTCAAACCAAGAATACTCTACCTGGCAAGGTTATCATTTAAAATTAAACAATTTTCAGATAAGCAAAAGCTGAGAGAATTTACCTCCCACAAATCACCTCTACAGCACATTTTGGAGGGACACCTATAGATGGAAGTATTCCTAAGACTAAATAGATGTCACCCAAGGAATAGACAAAGAGTACAGAATATGATTCATAATATACAAAGAATGGAGGAGGAAGAAAAAGGAGGAGAAAAAAAAAGAATCTTTAGGTTGTGTTTCTAATAGCATACAAAGTGAGTTAAATCAGACTGTTAGATAGTAAGGGAATTACCCTTGAACCTTTGGTAGCCACAAATCTAAAGCTTGCAATGCCAGTAAGTACATACCTATTGATAATCACCCTAAATGTAAATGGTCTGAATGCACCAATCAAAAGATATAGAGTCACTGAATGGATAAAAAACAAGACCCATTTATATGCTGCCTACAAGAGACTCACTTCAAACCCAAAGACATACACAGACTAAAAATAAATGGATGGAAAAAGATATTTCATACAACTAATATGGCAAAAAAAAAAGCAGGAGTTGCAGTATTTGTATCAGGCAAAACAGACTTCAAAACAAAGAAACTAACAAGAGACAAAGAAGGACATTACATAATGATAAAGGGGTCAGTCCAACAAGAGGATATACCTATTATAAATATCTATGCACCCAACAGAGGATCTCCTACATATGTAAAACAAATACTAACAGAATTAAAGGGGGAAATAGACTGCAATGCATTCATTTTGGGAGACTTCAACACACCACTCACTCCAAAGGACAGCTCAACCAGACAGAACATAAATAAAGAGACAGAGGCAATGAACAACATATTAGAAAAGATGGACCTAACAGACATCTACAGAACACTCCATCCAAACGCAAGAGGATACACATTCTTCTCAAGTGCACATGGAACATTTTCAAGAATAGATCATATACTAGGCCACAAAAAGAGCCTCAGTAAATTAAAAAAGATTGAAAATGTACCAACCAGCTTCTCAAATCACAAACGTATGAAACTGGAAATAAATTACTCAAAGAAAATGAAAAAGCCTACAAACACATGGAGGCTTAATAACATGCTCCTTAATAATCAATGGATCAATGACCAAATAAAAACAGACATCAAGAAATATATGGAGACAAATGACAACAATTATTCAACACTGCAAAATCTGTGGGATGCAGCAAAGGCTGTGCTAAGAGGGAAATATATTGCAATACAGGCCTACCTCAGGAAAGAACAATCCCAAATGAACAATCGTAAGTCACAATTAATGAAACTAGAAAAGGAAGAACAAATGAGGCCCAATGTCAGTAGAATAAAGGACATAATAAAATTAAAGAAGAAATAAATGAAATTGAGAAGAATAAAACAATAGAAAGAATCAATGAAAGCAGGAGCTGGTTCTTCAAGAAAATAAACAAAATAGATAAACCCCTAGCCAGACATATCAAGAATAAAAGAGAGTCTACATACATAAACAGAATCTGAAATGAGAAAGGAAAAATTGCTATGGACACCACAGAAATACAATGAATTCTGAGAGAATACTATGAAAAATTATATGCTAACAAACTGGATAACCTAGAAGAAATGGACAACTTTCTAGAAAAATATAACCTACCGAGGCTGACCCAGGAAGAAACAGAAAATCTGATTAGACCAATTAACAGCAAAGAAATTGAAATGGTAATTAATAAACTACCGAGGAACAAAACACCTGGACCAGATGGTTTCACTGCTGAATTTTATCAAACATTTAGTGAAGACCTAATACCCATCCTCCTTAAAGTTTTCCAAAAAGTAGGAGAGGAAGGAATACTCCCAAACTTATTCTATGAGGCCAACATCACTCTAATACCAAAACCAGGCAAAGACACCACAAAAAAAGAAAATTACAGACAAATATCCCTGATGAACACAGATGCAAAGATACTCAACAAAATATTAGCAAACCGAATTCAAAAATACATCAAAAAGATCATCCATCATGATCAAGTAGGATTTATTCCAGTGATGCAAGGATGGTACAACATTGGAAAATCCATCAACATCATCCACTACATCAACAAAAACAAAGACAAAAACCACATCAGCATCTCCACAGATGCTAAAAAAGCATTCAACAAAATTCAACATCCATTCATGATAAAAACGCTCAGCAAAATGGGTACAGAGGGCAAATACCTCACCATAACAAAGGCCATATATGACAAACCCACAGCCAACATTATACTTAACAGCAAGAAGCTGAAAGCTTTTCCTTTAAGATCGGGGACAAGACAAGGATGTTCACTCTCCCCACTTTTATTCAACATAGTTCGGAGGTCCGAGTCAAGGCAATCAGACAACACAAAGAAACAAAAGGCATCCAGATTGGTAAGGAAGAAGTCAAACTGTCCCTGTTTGCAAATGATCTGATATTGTACATAAAAAAAAACCTAAGGAATCCACTCCAGAACTACTAGATCTAATATCTGAATTCCAAAAAGTTGCGGGATACAAAATTGATACACAGAAATCTGTTTCATTTCTATACACTAATGGTGAATAGCAGAAAGAGGAATGAGGAAAAATTTCCATTTGCAAATGCATCAAAAAGAATAAAATACCTAGGAATATACCTAACCAAGGAACTGAAAGAGTTATACTCTGAAAACTACAAAATACTCATGAGAGAAATTAAAGAAGATATCAATAAATGGAAACACATCCTGTGCTCATGGATAGGAAGAATTAATATTGTCAAAATGGCCATCCTGCCTAAAGCAATCTACAGATTCAGTGCAATCCCTATCAAAATATCAATAGCATTCTTCAACGAACTAGAGCAAATAGTTCTAAAATTCATATGGAACCACAAAAGACCCCGAATAGCCAAAGCAATACTGAGAAGGAAGAATAATGTGGGGGTGGATTATGCTTCCTGACTTCAAACTCTACTACAAAGCCACAGTAATTGAGACAATTTGGTATTGGCACAAGAACAGATCCATAGACCAATGGAACAGACTAGAGAGCCCGGATATAAACCCAAGCATATATGGTCAATTAATATACAATAAAGGAGTCATGGATATACAATGGGGAAATGACAACCTCTTCAACAGCTGGTGTTGGCAAAACTGGACAGCTACATGTAAGAGAATGAAACTGGACTACTGTCTAGCCCCATACACAAAGGTAAACTCAAGGTGGATCAAAGACCTGAATGTAAGTCATGAAACCATAAAACTTTTAGAAGACATCATAGGCAAAAATTTCTTAGACATAAGTATGAGCAACTTCTACCAGAACATATCTCCCTGGGCAAGGGAAACAAAGCAAAAATGAACAAGTGGGACTACATCAAACTAAAAAGCTTCTGTACAGCAAAGGACACCATCAATAGAACAAAAAGACATCCTGCAGTATGGGAGAATATATTCATAAATGACATATCCTATAATGGGTTGACATCCAAATTATATAAAGAGCTTGTGCACCTCAAACAAAAAGCAAATAAACCAATTAAAAAATGGGCAGAGGATCTGAACAGACACTTCTCCAAAGAAGAAATTCAGATGGCCAGCAGGCACATGAAAAGATACTCCACATCGCTACTCATCAGAGAAATGCAGATTAAAACCACAATGAGATATCACCTCACACCAGTAAGGATGGCTACCATCCAAAAGACAAACAACAACAAATGTTGGCGAGGATGTGGAGAAAAGGGAACCCTCCTACACTGCTGGTTGGAATGCAAATTGGTTCAAACATTGTGGAAAGTAGTGTGGAGGTTCCTCAAAAACTCAAAATAGAAATACCATTTGACCCAGGAATTCCACCCTAGGAATTTACCCTAAGAATGCAGCAGCACAGTTTGAAAAAGACATATGCACCCCTATGTTTAGTGCAGCACTATTTACAATAGCCATGAAATGGAAGCAACCTAAGTGTCCATCAGTAGATGAATGGATTAAGAAGATGTGGTACATATACACAATGGAATATTATTCAGCCATAAGAAGAAAACAAATCCTACCATTTGCAACAACATGGATGGAGCTACAAGGTATTATGCTCAGTGAAATAAGTCAGGTGGTGAAAGACAAGTATCTTCACTCATCTGTGGATTATAAGAACAAAGCAAAAACTGAAGGAACAAAACAGCAGCTGACTCACAGAACCCAAGAATGGACTAACAGTTACCAAAGGGAAAGGGACTGGGGAGGATGGGTGGGAAGGGACGGATAAGGGGGAAAAAGGGTATTAGGATTAGCACACATAATCTAGCTGGGGGTGGGGGGTCACGGGGAAGGCAGTATAACACGGAGAAGAGAAGCAGTGATTCTATGGCATCTTACTACGCTGATGGACAGTGGCTGTAATGGGGTATGTGGTGGGGTCTTGATAATACGGGGAGTCTAGTAACTATAATATTGCTCATGTAGTTGTACATTAATAGTAGCAAAATAAAAACAAAATGCAAAAAAATTTTTAAATGCATCACTTTTTAAATAACACATGTTACGAAAATTCACATATTTCTGGTAAATACAAAATGACTAAAATTTCTGAAGATTTAGTTATTTGCAATTATTTTGAATTCAAAATGTGTACTTTCTTATAATTGATTTTAAATTACTTGATTCTTTCCTGCATTATTTATGTCATTAATAAAACCGAGTTGCCACTAAGAAGATAATTCAAAGAATTAAGCTTAATAAATTAGCCTCTTAGGGATACATACCTATGAACCATGTCATTTCAAAATTAGTGCACCATTTTTGATGCTTTGACCAGAACGGGAGAAACTGTATATAAAAATTGCCTATGTGAATGTTTTACACCATTATAATTGAATAATAATGTTTAAAAGGAATTGGTTACTTTTACTGTTTTCATTGATAAACTGATTTGTAATATTTAGTGTTAGTGCATAGAAACCTAATCAATTCCCTCTTTTCCATAAAGAGAGTCAGAGCCCCTGCTCTCAACCATACAGAACACTTGCATCTCTCGACATTAACACTAAAAGATGTAAGACATATCAAAGTTTTAGGATTCCCTAGAGTATGTGGGCCCATTCTCACCATGCCAGATAATTTCAAAGAGCTTCCAGGATGGACGACTCAAGTTACTGTAGTTCTTCTGAAAAAGTGCATCTTCTTTCCAGAAAATAGCATTTCATGATATTCGGCACGATAGCCCACTGCTCTTGTTTCTGTCTCACCTTCAAGTCCTTCAGTCCTCTTGCATCAATGCTCTACGTCAGAAAACTAGCCTTTTCACCATTACCTGGTTTTTTTCTCATTAAGTCCCTTAAGCATGTAAATATCAAATCCTTTCCTGTTTTTGATTAATCTTTACTCCAGCCTCTGTTTATGAACAACACTCACCATTACACTAGATTTCTTCCTCTCTTTCTTTCCTCCCTCCCTCCCTCCCTCCCTTCCTTCCTTCTTTTTCTTTTCTTTCTTTCTTTTTTTCTTTCTTTCTTTCTTTCCTTCCTTCCTCCCTCCCTTCTTTCTTTTTCTTTCTTTTCTTTCTTTCTTTCTTTCTTTCTGTCTGTCTGTCTGTCTGTCTTTTTTTCTATTTTTCTCTTTTTTTGCATTTCAGTTGTAAGCATCCGCTCCTCTTTCTTAGTATAACAGCACTATAACTTTCTTTGGGACATGCCTTTCCTCAGGATAAGCAGCCAATCTAATCACATATATAGATACAGATATATAAATAGATATAGATGATACAGACATGTGTTGATAGATATAGATAACTGTATATTATATAGATACACTTGTATCCACACAGGAAATATAAAAATTTATACTGTCATAGCCATATTGCTTCTGTGATAGAAGAACCTGTCTCAGTCTGACACTAAGTAAAAAAAAAAATCTCTTTGTGTTTAAGGCAAAAATACTTAGAGTCTTCTCAATCCTCTCTCTTTTTTGTAATAACTTAGAAAATACTTCCAGGCCTATTTGAAAAGATACCCAAACTAACCATTTGTCATTCTACAAGTAGTGAGTAAATGGTACCTCCATATTTTTGTCTGGAATAGTATAATACCCTCCTAATAATTCTCATTTCCTAGCATAATTGATTTAAAATAACCCTCTCCCATGAGAAAGTAGAGAGGCTAAATAAAAAATACTTCAAATAATTGGCTTTAAATAAAAGTACTTTAAATAATACTTTGGCTGCACCAAAGAGCATCTTCAGCCAGGAATGAAGATCCCAGGATCATGGAGAGAGGAGAGATACATGAAAATAAGTGGAGTGTTTTCTTCTTTCTCCCCATCGGCACATGCGAGTTTCTAAGGGGATGGGCCTCCAGACAAGATAGGAAGCTCTCTGCTTTTTATCAACATATTAAAATGTGCAGAGTGCATCCAAAGCTTAGAGACGATTTTATAGCCTTAAATGTGGAGTGTGTGCGTGTGTGTGCGCGGGTATGTTCTAAGATGTTAGAATGAGCACAGCAAATTAAACAGAAAAATGTAAAAGGAAAGAAATAATGAAGATCCGATCAGACTTATTTACGTAATTAGTAAACTCCTATCAAGGATGAGAGAAAGAGAAACAGATTATCAATATTAGGAATGAAGAGAGCACATAAATAAATATTATATAGACTAACTAGATAAATGATTATAAAAACTTCTGCTAATAATTTAAATCTTATATGAAATGGAAAAAATGCTTTAAAAAATCAAAACATAAAATTGATAAAAGAAAACAGAGAAGATATGAATAGACTGTTATCTATTATGGAAATTATTCAATAAATTCCAATCATTCCACAAAGTAAACACCAACCCTAGATTGTATGTAACTAGTCTTTTTAGTTACAGTTAATCTTCCCAAAAGTTTGTGGGAGAAATAATCCATCAGTTTCATGTAAACTCTTCAAGACATGAAGAAAATAGAATGCACTATTTACTTCATTCAATGATGCCAATAGAAACTATTTGTCAAAACTGGATGCACCCATTATAAGAAATGAAAATCATAGGCCAGCAACTCAGGTGTATATAAAAACCTCAAATGGATATTAGCAAATTGCATTCAGCAAAACATAAAAATAATAATAGGTCACAATGAAATTAGATTTATTCTTGGAATACAAATTTATCATTTGGAAAATAAACCATAGTCTTCAAATTGAAACAATAAAAGAGAAAAAATAATAGATACTTATAATAGATGAAGAAAAGTCTTTTGATAACATGCAGCTCTATATTATGATAAAATATTTTTTAAACTTCAGCCTATTAGGAATAGAAGATTCTTTCTTAAAATGAAAAAATCTAGTTAGGAAAAAAAAAAAGTTTTTGCAAACATCATACTTAATGTGAACTATTGAATAGTCTTCCTTAACATCAGGAATGAGACAGTGATGTCCAGATTGGGAGACAATTCTCCATAGAGGTTTTCAGGACTATTTTTTGATAGATATTTTTACTGTACAGTACCTTGAAAGGAGTTCTGAAATAGGTACATACATTCACCAGATCTATGAAAAAGCCTCTATACTGTACAGTGGGACAGATGGTCTCTTCAATAATGAAGCATGTTTAACTGTATATTCAATGGAAAAAAAAGAATTTTGATCTCTACATCATTCCCATACGCAGAAATAAATTCCAGGTACAGTATATGGTATGTAAAAACTGTTTTAAAAGAGAGAGAGGAGAGTTATAAAAGATGACATAGGACAATCTCTTCATTAATTGGGGATGGAGAAAAAGTCATAACTAGGAAACAAAACACAATAATTATATAGGAAAAGACTGACAAGCTGGAGTTCATTAAAATTTAGATTGATCAAAGACACCATTAAAAGGATGAAATATAATCTACACAAGATATCCTTCAATAGGCAATGGATAAACAATTTATCATTTGCTAGATATGGCATATTATTGGGATAGAATATTATTCAACAATATGAGAAAATGAGCCACTAAACCACCAAAAGACTAGCAGGGATCGTAAATGCTTAACTGCTAAGTGAAAGAAACCAGTCTGAAAAGGCTACATACTGTATGATTCCAAGTGTATGACCATCTTAAAAGGCAAAACTTCTAAAAGATCAGTGGTTGCCCAAAGCTTGAGGAATGGAAGGAATAATCAATAGGTGGAACACCGGGGAATTTTAGGGCAGTGAAAGTATTCTGTGTGATACTCATGAAACCCCATTATCCTTATGCCTCAGTTTTGTCATGTGTAATGGCAGACACATGATATTATGCATTTGAAAAAACCCATAGAACTGTACAATATAGAGTGAACCCTAATGTAAACTATGAACTTCAGTATCAATATTGGTTTGTCAACTGTAGCAAGTGTATCACACTGCCGCAAGATACTGATTAATAGGGAAAACTATGTATTTGCTAGAGGGAGAGGTATAATGGGAACTTTGTAGATTTTGTTCAATTTTCTAGGAAACCTAAAACTTCTCTATAAAATAAAATGTATTACATAAATGGACTAGCAACTAAAATATATAAAGAACTCATGCTACAATTACAAAACTGAGGTGTAAGGATAATGGGGTTTCATAAGGCTAATAATAAGCAGGGAAGCCAGTATAAAAATAAGTCAGTCTGAAACCAGAGTAGAGTCTCTTAATTATTAGGATGTATTACCTTTCTCTCCAGTAAGGGGTATACATTAATAGAAGGAAAATACACACATATGGAAGTAGCCTAATCTTTATTAATTAAAGGACCCCATGCCTTTCCTATATATCTAGTCACACAGACAAGTAGATAAGCGGCATAGTCCCAATGCAGTGTGTGGCCCTTAGATTCTGAGTCCTCACTATGGGATTATGTCAAATCCTTAGAGAAACTAAATCTGGGTCCTTCTCATAGAATATTATGGCCCTGTGGCTGCTCTCCATTGTTTGGGGAAAGCAGATTCTGGCTAGATGTTTGCCTTCTGGTCCAATGCAAGCAGATGCAATAATAAATTATCTAAGATGGTTTGTAGGCAATGAAGGCTTTCACACCTGTTACATTGTCACCTGGAGGAGACTCTAAATAAAGCCCCAACACAATACCAAGAAAACTCCATAGATGAGGCTGAATTTAACAGCCAATTTCCAAATGTGATTAGGATACACCACCTTGAATTAGACCAGATCACAGTACTACCCAGAATTCTAGTCTTTTACAAACCAGAACCAGCACAAATGCTACCTTTCCAGAAATCCCACTCCTCTGTCCCTGGAAAATTTACCTTATTTTCCCTCACAGAATATCTATAACAGCAACCACAGAGCACAGTATAGGGGATGCTAAATGATTAAACATACCTCATGAGTTTTCTAACTATGAAAGTTATTTAATATATTTAATAATGTTAATGAAGATCAGTAGTGGTCTTTCCCTTAATTAGAACATAGGTTCATTTGAATGTACTAGAGATAACCCTGGATTATGCAAGAAAGACATTTATTTCTCTATCATGTTAAATTTCACATACATGTAATTCAGGCCTGGTAAGATAGCCCGAAGTTCTGTAAGATTCAGGTCCCTTTCTGATTTCTCCTTCATTATTCCTAGGGAGAAACCCTTGCACCAATGATCCAAGGTGGGGTCCTGGGAATGAAATGAGATTTCAAGCAAAAGAAGGCAGAAAAAGGAAAAATAATATATCATGTCATTTCCTCTCAATGAAATAACCCAGTATGTTTGACAAATGACTTAACCCTGGACACTAACCAAAAATTAGCCACACAGTGACATCTAACTTCAAGAAATTTGGTAAATATAATCTTTATTCTGGATGACCATGTATCTAGCAAAATATCAAGAGTTTTATATCTTAGGTAGAAGGATAAACAGATTCTGTGGATAACCAGCAACGTCCATTATTGTTGTCATAATGCAATTCACTGAGAAGCCACTTCTAAGTCACATCTCAAATAGAGTCACTCTTCCCATCAACAGGAATGTACTAGATGCAAATTGAAAGATAAACATAACAGAAAAACAGGTAAGTTGCAGTTTTGCTATGTTTTGTTTTCAAATGTATGTGTGAATATTATGTTTAAAGTCTTGGAAATAACAGAAAACAAATAATTGTTGGCAAAGATTGAGAATTCCTGGAAGAGGATCTGATTGAAGTGAAGAATATGTTGTGACTCTTAGACCAGAATCAGCAAAATCTGAATGATTCAAAAAACTGGAGCATTTTACAAAGATCACTTAGGAAAGAAAAGTAGGTACTACTACAAAGAACCTAACACCAATTCTTTATTGGAGAGAATTAAACATTTATAATGTAAACCTTCATTTTTTCACTTGTAGTTGAGTACATGCAATTACAATAGACTACAAGTAATAGAAAGCCCAAGACCCAAAGGCTTAAGCACATAGATATATGCACTTCTTTTTTTATCAAGAGATCCAGAATTATAGTCTAGTAACTTCAAGATGTCATTAATATTCAGACTTCTTTCATTTTAGCTCAATCATCTTTGGCAAGCAGCTTTCAGCTTCCTGGCTGAAAGCTGGATACTGATTCTCAAGCATGACATTTGAGTTAGATTAAGATAGAAAGAAGAAGTATAGGTAAGGAAAAGAGGGTAACATTTTCTTCTTAGGTTTATTAATAGTTATTATGCCAAAATGGATCAATTAAAATTTTACTGACCAGAATTGTACAATACAGGCATCCTAGAAAAAAGGAAGCTTGGGAGACTTAGAGGGATTCAAAGAAAAATGAGGCTGTCTTTGTTGTTGAGTGGCCAATATACAATGTCTGTTCAGTTACAAGTATTCTTTTTCAAGTTATTAGTATAAGTGCAGTCCTTATTTACACTTATTTTCAATAAAACTTTTGTTTTTATGAATAGTGACATTGAAGAATTTCTCTTAGCTTTGTCAGAAAAACTCTGAACCAGTAAACCTCATCTGACAAATACAGCAAAGATTTTGTTACTGGAATTGGGCATGGCCTATTCTTGTTAGTTAATATCTACTCACTAGCCATAGGCTGCCCGCACGCACCATCATGAGAAGAGTCTATTTCCCAGACCATAAACACTCAGCAGTCTCACGTGGCCTTTCTTTCACTTCATGCTGGGTGAAGCGTACTTTCATGTGCTTTCACTTGAGGCTTGGACATCTGACTCACTTTGACAGATTCTTGGACTGTTTACTCAAGAAAAATACCAAACTCTTGGTAAAAAAAGGCAAACTCCATGATATTTTAATTTGTCCTATTTTCCCCTCCCTCTCCCCAGCTCCACAGTTGGGCTGAAAACCAACAGTGTCATATTCACCGTCACTGTGAAAAACAGCAGCCTGGTGGTCACTGGAGGGCGTATAAAGGGCTTGAAGTCTCTAAAAACCAAATTCTGAGAGAACTTGTCATTGCCTGACAGGCAGGAAGGGTGAGCTGGGAATGAAGGCTAAGGCACGGCTGGGAACTGCCTGGCTGAGTGTTGAAGGCAGGAACCGACACCCAGAGCACTTGTAGTAAAGGTGGGGAGAATTCCTAGTGCAAGGCTTGAAGGGAATCTCTGTTTAATTATTGGCTGGCCACTAAGCTAATGGACTAGAGGCTTGTGAACACACAGGACAAAAAAGACAGAGAATAGAATTAGTCCAATAAAGTTATTAAATAGATGAAGAGCACCAAGAGCAAAAACAGTATCAACAAAACCTGGGGTGGAGGAATCTAATTTCCAGTCGCCACATTATATGATTCTAAAAGTCCAGTTTCCAATAAAAAATAATGAAACAAGAAAATACGGTACACACACACGAAAGCAAAAAGCAGAAACTATCACTAAGGAAACAGACTTTAGAGTTACTGGAAAGGATTTACATAAGCTGTTTTAAATATGTTCACATAACTAAGAAAGACTATGTTTAATACTAAAGTAAAATATGAGAATGATGTCTCAGCAAATTAAGGAATATCAATGAAGAAATAAAATTATAACAAATGAACCAAATAGACGTCATGAATTTTAAAAGGACAATAACAGAAATAAAATCACCAGAGGGGCTCAAAAGCAGATGTCAAGTGGCAGAAGAAATAATAAGTGTACTTTAGTGTAAGATAGTTGATATGATACACAAGGAGGTTCAGGAAGACCCCCAAATTAATAGAAATAAACAGTCTTGGCAACTTGTGAAACACTTTTAAATTTATCAGTACGTGCATAGTGGGATTCTCAGAGAGAGAGAGAGAGAGAATATGGCAGGAAGAATAATTATAAATACAATGGTTGAAATATTACCAAATTTTCTTTTAAAAATCATTTATCTAAACATTCAAAGAGCTGAAAAAATTCCAAGTAGGATAAACTTAAAGAAATCCCAAACTAGACTCATTGTACTTAAACTGTTTAAAGACAAAGAGAGAAGTGACTCATTGCATAAAGGGGTTAACAATGTATTACTTTAATACATACATTGTTGCTTGCTATAAGAATGTGTGGGGAAAAAATGGACATGAACTTAATGGCTAAATGACACAAATATCTTATATTCTAAAAGTCAGAAATCTTAAACTGATCTCACTTGATGAAATTAAGGTGTCAACAGGCCTGAATTTCTTCAGGAGGCTCTAGGGAAGAATCTGTTTTCTTGCCTTTCTGTCCTTTTAGAGGCCACCTGCATTTCTGGGGAGTTGGTACCATTCCTCCATCTTCAAAGCCAGCAAATGAGCTAAAATCCTTCTCATGCTTCTGCCTCTCTCTGATTCTCTGTTTTCTATCTCCTTCTTCTACTTATAAGCTCCTTTATGCGTCTATTGGGCCCACACTATTAATGCTAGATAATCTCCCTATTTCAAGGTTAGCTGATAAGAAATCTTGATTTCATCTACATGTTTAATTCCCCTTCCCATATAACCTAACATATTCATGTATTCCAGATATTAGGATGTGAACATCTTTGAAGGTCCATTAATCTTCCTATCACAATTAATTAGATTAAAAGCTGAGCTTTCTAATGCGGGCCCAGCAGAATGAATCCTGCAAAGAAGGGCGGCGAGAAGCAGGGTCATTCTGCCGTCAACTAAGTAGTGCAGACTAGGGACTACACCATCAACCGTCACAAGCGCATCCATGGAATGGGTTTCAAGAAGCGTGCCCCTTGGACAGTCAAAGAGATCCAGAAATTTGCCAGAAGGAGAAGGGAACTCCAGATGTGCACGCTGACACCAGGCTTAACAAAGCTATCTGGGCCAAAGGAATAAGGAATGTCCCATACCATATCCAGGTGCGGTTGTGCAGAAAATGTAATGAGGATAAAGAGTTCCCCAAACAAGCTCTGTACTTTGGTTACCTATGTACCTGGCTCCACTTTCAAAAATCTACAGTTAATGTGGATGAGAACTAATGGCTGATTGTCAAATAAAGTTATAAAACTGAAAAACAAAGAGATGAAAAGCTTATCTTTCATCTTAAGTCATAAGCAGTCAGAAAGCAGGGAGATGATATATTCAAAGTACTGAAAGATGCAGCTATCAGCCAAGAATTCTATTTCAGCAGAACTATCTTTCAAACATGGCCAGAAAATGAAGACATTCATGGTTAAATAAAAGCAGGGAAAGTCCTTTGCTAGCAAACCTTTACTACAAGACATATTGATGTCCTTCTAGCAGAAAAGAAAGGAAATAAGGCATATCCATATATTCACAGTGTTTACAGATTATTAAGTGGACATCTTTTATTCTGCCTCCTACAGAAGTAAACTTCTTCAACCTTATACAGTCTGTCTACAAACAACCCACAGGTAATATACTTTAAAAGACTGAAAGTTTTTCCTCTAAGATCAGGGATGAGATAAAGATGTCATCTCTCATCCATTTATGGAACAGTGAATGGGAAATTCTCGTTAGGTTCATTGAATTAGAAAAATAAATAAAAAGCATCCAGAATGAGAAGGAAGAAGTAAAACTATCTCTATTTCCAGAAAACACGGTCTTGTACATATACAATACTATGGAATGCACAAAACATCATAAACACTCAACAGTAAGTCCATCAAGTTAGCAAGATACAAGATCAATTTATAGGAATAAATTGTATTTCTATAAATAACAAGGAAACAATCCAAAAACATGCAATTAAGGGAAAAAAAATCCATGCTTAGGAATAAAATTAAGAAAACTAGTACAGGTCTTGTACACTAAAAACTACCAAGCATCACTGGAAGAATAGAAAGAAGGTCTAAATAAATGGAAAGGCATTTCATGTTCATGGATCAGAAGACTTAATATTGTGAAAATGACATTATTCTTCCAATTGATCTAAAGACTTAAACCAATTCCTGTCAAAATCCTAGCCAGATTTTCTTCGCCTTGCAAACTGACAAGCAGATCCTAAAATTCTCATAGACATCAAGGGACCCAGAAGAGCCAGAATAATCTTGAAAAAGAACAATGTCGGAAGACTCACACTACATGATTTTAAAACTTCCAGGAGATCTACAATAATCAGGATGGCATGGTATTTGCATTATGATAGACATATATACCAATGGGATATAAGCTAGATTCCAGGTATAAAGTCTTAAACTTATAATCAATTGATTTTTTATGAGGGTGCCATGAAAATTCAATCTTTTCAACAAGTAGCAGTGGGACAACTATGAATACACACATGCAAAAAATGCAGTTGGACTTCAAAACAAAAATCAAAACGAAACAAAAGCTTAAAATAAACCATAGATCTAAATACAAGAACTAAAATTATTCAAAAATTACATTAAAATGAGTAAATCTTGACTTCAGATTAAGCAGTGTTTTCAGCATGACAGCAAAAATGTAAGCAATTAAGAATATATAAATTAGACTATCAAATTATAAACTATTGTGCTTCAATGGATAGCATGATGGACGTGAAAACACAAGTCATAAAATGAAAGAAAATACTTGCAAATTGTGTATCTAATAAAGGACTTTCCAGATATATAAAGAGCAATTTGAATTTAAGATGAAAAAGACAAATAATCCCCCAAATGGGAAAATATTTAAATAGACATTTCTCCAAAGGTCATATACAAATGGCCAATAAGTTCATGGAAAGATGCTCAGCCTTACTAGTCACTGAGGAGATACAGATCGAACTACAGTGAGACACTACTTCTCACCCATCAGGACAGCTAAATTCCAAAAATGGATGATCACAAGAATTGACGAGCATGTGGATAAATTGGAACCCTCATATATTGCTAGTAGCAACCTAAAATGGTGCAGCCATTTAGGAAAAGAATTTGGCATTTTTCCCAAAACGTTAAACACAGAGGTTCCAGATGTTTTTGACAATGATGAAAATGCTCTGAAATCAGACCATGCTGATGGCTACATAATTCTGTGAATTTGCCAAAGGCCACCAAATTGACCATTCTGAAAGAGTGGATTTTAAGGTATATGAATCACATCTCAATAAAAGTGAATCTATATTTAGTTCATGACACATGCATATTTAACTCAGAACAGAACATCAGTCCAAACCTGAAGTTGAAGCAAAACTTTAAGAAGAAAATGCAGGAGAAAATATTGTTATCCTTGGTGTTGCACCCACTCTGAAGAATAAGAACATACCTCACTCAAAATTTGGTTCAAGTGTGAGGACTTGAATCTAGAATGAATGAAGGGATTATTTGATCATATAATGAGATTTTTGGAGAGAGAGCAGAACAATTTTACTGAAAACAGTTTGAAAAAGCAGGCAAAAGACAGAGGTGACTTCATTGTACTGACAATTTCATGCTATTTCTGAGACAGGGAATTGTATGCCCTTTAGTATTTAATAACCCTATTATATGTAATATTTGCCTTTCTAGGAAATATAAATGTTCAACAGATTTATACATTATCTTCTGTTTATTTCTATGTATTTATGTCAAATAAGAATACACAATATTAAAATGTAATTTCTCTTTAGCTTAGAAGGTTTATTGGAAATATAATTATTTTGTAGTGCACCTGGCTAGTATTACATTGTTTTTCATTTTGCTGATGACTGGTAGGAAATTAATTCACCAACAATTTTAACTTCCACAAAAATGAAACAAAACACAAGTGTTACTGTGGGAATTACAAATATTGTCATTCTTAGAGAAATGTAACAGGTCATTCTCACCTGGTCTCTAATATTGTCTCAATGATTTAAGACTGGTGGATACTTCAGTCTTTTTATTCATATGTTTATTTTCCTTCCATTACTCATTCAACTCTTTACTGACATGACTATGATAATCAACTTTTGACAGTAGGTAGTGGAAGCTATTATATCAAAGTAAAATGAACAACATTAATTAACACTACAAAGCAAGTTCAAAGGAAAAGATCAAATTCTCTTCCAGTTTGACACAAAGAGATAGGTTTTAATATAGCAAACAAATAGTTTTCCTCCTCCTCCTCCTCCTCCTTCGGGCTGCCTGGATTGTGATCTGAAGGAACAAGTTGGTATATTAAAAATATCAACATGCACTTGGCTCCATAAGTACCTTTTCACGGTAGCAATTCTAGATTATGTGCTTGATGAGAAAAGTCTCCTCTCATGAAGTGTGTGTACAGTTAAATAAAGTCTGTTTGGTAAATAAATGTCATTGCTATTTTTGGATAGAAAAAAATCCCTTATATCTGGAAAACATACCATCATGCAAGAATGAGTGAGCCCCAGGGTGAGCAGCCACCTTCTCCTTTCCCTCCAGGGACACGGCAGGCAATGTAATACGCTCCTTGGCAACTAGGCCCTTGCCTATTTCATCCATATTTCCAAACACTGATTTGCTCCAATATGGGGTAGGAATCATCTTCCTTTAAGAGTAGGTTTAAGGGCTATGAGCCAATGACTTAGCACTCAGCATCGTCAGCTGTCCTACTAATGCTCTCTTGCAGAATTCCTCAGTCCTGATTCCCATCCCCTGTGACGTTGTCTGCGATCATGCCACCGCTTTGCCTCCTAGGTCCAATAACTCCGTGCCTTTTGTACACTTCTGTGGCAGACTCTTCCAAATTAAAGGTCATATATGTTTATGCGCACAGTGCCTCGAATTGTTTTGGGGTTATGTATTGAGTTATATAGCTATCTATTTAAATAATCCTTTCCTGTAGAACCGGTCATTACTCTGATTATCTCCATTATTTTTATGACTAGAGACCTGTCCTGAAACCTAAATTTTTTTAAATTCCTGGTATCAGTGACCAACTGTCACTTTGACCTAATAATCTAGATTTCTCTATATTGTCCTATTTTTGATGGCCCCTCACAAGCCTTAGGATTTGCACAGACTCTTGTTTCTGTCCCACCTCTGCCCTAGTAGATGTGCCAGTACCCAAGTTCTTATTTCATTAATGATGAACGAATGGTATACTATGCATTCCTTAGGAATAAATAAAAGAAATATATCCCTAAGGAATAAATAGTATCTTTTAGAAAGAACACTGGCTTTCAGGAAACTCAGTGAACTAAATAATATTTATTTGTTATATCCTTTGATTTCCTAAATTCTACTTCTCTAAGAAGGTTAAATACTTAAATTTATGTGGTAGTCATTTCAAAGCATTTATTTGAACATTTATTAGTTCAACAAGATTCTCATCTTTCAACAGGCAATTAAGTAGACTGATTCAGCTTCACATAACATAAACATTTTGCTCAATTTTCCCCTTTCAAGGACATCATCTCTAGGATTCCTCTGAAAGAATAAATTGCTGTTAAAGGTTTCAACTTGACTTCTTTTTCAATCCTTTTGTAGAAAATAATATGCACTTTATGAGGGATAAGACCCTGCTTATTAGGTATAACATATAGCAGCTAATATGTGTTCCATAAATATTTCTTACACAAATAAAAACAGCCAACTCCTATACATAATAAATACATGAAAATTTGTAAATGTTCAGTCTCTTAATTTCTGAAATCTGTTGAATGCTATTAAGCATTGCAATACCAAGCCCCTCTATTATTTTAAAACAGAAAGAGTGACCTTTCAAGTGTTCAGGGAAGAAATAAATTCATCTTTCAAGAGTAGAATATTGAAAATGAATTTGTATTTGTGCCATATCAAATAGCTTATGCAACATTGGTTTTCTTTAAAACTGCATCAGAAACTAAGGTATGAGAATCCTACTACCAGCTTAAGGAAAGGTGCTAGTTAGCAAGTGCGACCTGTGCATGTTCCCCCTGCTTTTTAAAACTCCAAATTAGATTATTCAAATATGCTCTCCAAAAGGTTACCCCTGGAAACCACTGTCGGGCTTCATGGGGTACAGAATGGCCTGACTGCTGACTGGCCGGACCCTCGGGAATATCACACCGAAGCACAGCAGTCTCCCTGACTACCAATTTGCTTCCCAGTATGACGTGAGGCATTGCCTGGGGTCATTAATGCCACATTTGGTAATGGGCTTCACTGTTTACTCTTTACCTTTTCCTTCATTCACAGTCAAGACAATGAAGACTGCCAATTGCAGGTTTAAGATTTAACTCTCAAATTTATCAAGTTGAAGGTTTTTACATTAAAGACACTTTTCTTTCAAACTTTTTACCCCATTCACTTATGGATTCATAGAACTCAGGACAGCTTCTTTTTTTCTTTTTTACAGATTTCTGCCTTCAATTAGTATAGGAAAAATGTTCTTTTAGTTCTATCATTTCATGATTTATTTTTAGTATTTCCTAAATTGAATATTTCAGGTAATATTTTATCATGAGTTTTATCCTTACAGCTTTTGTTAACAGTTCATACTTTAAAATTAAGAGAAATAACAAATTTTCTGATAAATATGAAATTCATAGTGGCTTGGCATTACTAGTAATGGAACTTGCACAACTGGCTTTATAGATTGGTTAATGGATTATTTAACCCTATGGAATGGTATAGGAAGGAGTCTTTCTCCCCCCTCCTCCAGAGCACACAGACAAGGAATACACAGCAAGATGAGAAGGCTAGAAGAGTTTTGTTTAGCAAGGAGAAAGTACACTCTCCAAGAGAGACAGGCAGCCTGAGACGTCAGGACCAGCCCTGTTTATCTGAGTACTTGTTTTATGAGACAGTGTGAGATGTGGGGTAAGGTGGGGTTAGTTGATTGACAGGTTCAGATCATATAACTGCTCTGGCTCTGTGCATGCTCTTACCCATAATGCATACAGAGAAACCCATGGGTGGGGTGGAATCTAATGATTATGTGAATGGGCCAAGGTCATTCTCATTTTAGGCAGAGTGTAAACCCACCTGCAAAAGTAACCCACTTCCACCTCTCCCTTTCTGTCCCTCATATCTTACTAACTGCCTACTCTAACAGAATCATCTAATTGGTAAATGGCAATTTTTAACTAATTTTCTTAATACCTGAACTATTTAAAAGCAATAATGGCAGTCAAGATATCACAGTTATTTTTATTGGTTCCTTAGCCAAAAAAAAAAATAGGATAATATTTTAGCCATTAGAATATGTGACTAAAGTTCTTATATGTGAGATGAGGGTAAGAGGAAAAATAAACTACAAAATATATTTAGGGGAATGGAACTGCAATAATTGACACTAATAATCGTAAATTTATTAGACAACTTATACATTCAGTCATGGAACAGCTTAATAAGTTACAGGTAATCTGTCTACCAAAACGCACATAACTTTAAGAGCTCAGCTATTTAAATATTTGAAAGTTTAGGCAATAGTATTGATTCTGTAACTAGACCTCAAGCACAGCCCTGATAAGGCTGCATCATAAAGGCTAGCTATCCTTGGACCGCTATACAGTATGCATATGAATGGCATTATGTATTAATATTTTTATAAACTTATAAACACTCTTTATAAACAACTTTACAAACAATCTTGTCTCATTGCTTAAATGTCATTATATTTCTACACATGTTTTCTCAAGTTTCTTCACATAGTTATTTAGACAGAGTTAGGTTTGGCCTATCAATTCCATCAAGTTGATAGATTATTAATGATAAAACACTAATAACTATAGTGTTCTATTTACTGTGTTCTCAGCCCTCTGGTAAGCCTTTAACATGCACTTTCCTTTAATCTTCACATCAGCCATTTGAAACAGAAATTACTATCACCATATATTGAAAGTTTAACTCGGATGGGTCATATAATTTCCCCAAATTCATACAATCATGTAAGGAATGCGTCAGAATTGGATTCCAGAACCCCAACATTTAAGCATTGTGCTCTACTATTCCTTTCTGGTAGAATAAACATTTATCTGCAAAGTAGTTAAATTTCAGGATTGGAGGAGACCTTGATGATCCCCCTACTCTAATGTTTCATTAACCTTCTCTATGATCTCAACAAGGCTGTTGCCCAACTGTCTTTCAAACAACTTTCCGATAGGCTTCACTAATGCAAAATGCAGACCATTTTGTGCAGAAACAGTCACTTGGACTGTCTCAAAGCTGCTTCTTGTAATGTCTTTCAGCCTCTTTGTTCCTATCCAAATAATTCTAGTGTGTCTCCTTCAACTCTGAAGCGGTGCTTTTTACTCTCAAATTCTTTTCATATTCATCAAATATCTACAATAAACTAGATGGACATTTTATTAAATATATGCTATGTCATTTAACCCTCACCATATTTGTGTGAAGTAGGTTTTGTTATTTCTTTTAAAAAAGCTAAGAGAAGTTGAATGACTTGCAAGTGGTTACAGAACAAATAAATGGTAGAGCTCAGATAGTACCAATATCTATGCCAAATCTATTTTGTGCTAGAGAATCATTTTTACAAATTTATGATCCAATGGGTTTGATTCAGTAGATGTAATTATAACTCCCATTCATTTTCCACTTCTATTTATTATGCCCATGTTTTGGTATTAATTTTGGGAGCTCACATATTTTCATTGCTTTGCCCACATGGCTTTCTATTCTGCTTCATGTTTGCAAATAATCTACACTATACCTCCCTCTCTTGTTAAAATATGACCACTCGAATAATTTTTTCAGTCCAATTATTTTCTCCTTTCTTATCTTCAGAAGTAAAACCCGTCTGATTGAATAATTGGAAAGATTTATGCAGAATAAATTCTAAATATGACATGTTCATCCTGATCTAGGAGAACATTTGTGAAGACAAATATCAAAGGAAATATTTTGAACACATAATTTAAAGGGAAATATTTTCAGTCTAATTATTTATAGTAATTACATTCCCTTGAAAACATCTTTAACATATTTATTTAGACTAATATCATTTTCCAATGACTCATGTATATAATGCATAAAATGGATGACCTATTTTAACTCAATAAAACCAACATGGAACATTATGGAAGTTTAACTAATATTAATTTCCAGGCATTATAATTATTGTATAACTCTTAATTATGAGTTAATTTAGATAAAAGGTATGTATTTATTCATAATTTCCTTTATCAAAATCTTCCTTCAGAAAAGGGTACTGCAATCTCATGTCTGATTTTCAGTATAAGTGTCAACACATTATATGTTAAAAGCTTTTAAAACCTGCACTTAAAACTAGGTACAGATCTCACACAACAGCTGATTCACTCAGCTTCTCCATCCTCATATCTTGAGACCAACAAATTGGAAATAATTGTTAGATTTAAGCCATGTAATTCGACAGCATAACATCTAAGATATGTTTTTGTCATCTTGCCAAAAAGAGAATTTTAGTAAGTAATACATTAGACCATAAAAATCCTCCTTCAACAGGTCTTTTAATGATGATAAATAAAGAACTTGTGCAACCCAAGCAATTAATCCTTCTGAAGCATTTCAGTAAAATCACTAATAAGACACCCAGAAATGCAAATACATACATAAATTATTCTGTTGTGAATTTAAGCTTGGAATTAGCACATTTTCTTTCTCTATCCTTAAAAACAGTTTCATTAACAATTTTATTCCTTAGACCTTATTTAACTAAAAGAAGTGAAAATGAAATATTACATGTTAAGATAAATATAAAGTTATTTTAGATATTTTCACTAGGTGTTTTTTTTTTTTGAGTGTTTTCTTAATCTTCTTGGGAATTTACTGAAAAAACTATGAGGTCATATCCTTAGTATAAACAGAATTAATTAATATATAACTACAATTAAATACTTGAACCCCCCCGAAACAGTAATGAGTATAAGACACATGAAATGCAAAAGTTCTATGACTATAAGAAGAGGACCATCCATGTTAAATATATATAAATTCATGAAAATGGCAGCATGATCTTTAATTTATTCACCATGTTAAGAATGTACCCTTCATACCCTCTATGCTGCCTTACAGTAAGGAAACTGTTAGGCAAAGAAGAAGAAAACATGTTTCTGGACACTGACATTAAATATTTATTATGCATCTCATATGAATTTCCAAGTTCACAAAGGACATGAGACTTGGGTCTAACGTATAGAAGTACAAGTGTCATGTGGTTCTGTTAGAATGTGGATCCTTAGTGAAAGCATGATGACCCACTCTCAGAGAGGCTCGCAGCACATATTTTGAAATAACTAAATAGATATAATAATATTCTATAAAATATGAAAACATAAAATTCAACTAGAAGTAAATACTTAGTTAAGGAGATACACTGCATATTAAAGTTAAGAAGTGATGAACCATGTATACTGAAGATAATAAATTAAGAAAACTCCATCAAACATTCAGGCAACGAAAAACAGGTCACCAACAGAGAAACAAAAATCTAGCTGAGGACAATAGGACAATCTCTAGAGAGTGTCAAGAAAATTATTGCGATTCAATAATTCTCTATCCAGCAGAGCTGCCATTCACAGACAAATTTATGGAAAACTTACCACCTATGTGCCCTTTCTTGATGGTAAAATCAAAATGAGAACCTCAAAGATAATAAATACAGGAGAGAAGGGAACCAATGGTTAAGGTTTTCTTAATATCTTTGAACATTGTTATGAAAATAAATGTCTCTTTAATCGCAAATGATACCCAGTATATTGACAAAAGATATCAGGAGATTAAGAACCATAAGTTGTCAATGAAAAAATAGAAAGTGGAGTGAAAGAATGAATAGTAATAATGGTACATAATTTGTTTGTATGCTCAGTGAGGGAAGGGGTAGATTCTAACTGGACGGCCCTTGCATTTCTGCTGCCTGGTCCAATGTGTGGCACTTAGACTCTTAATCAGTATTTGAGGGAATGACCCTGATGTGTGGGATACAGAGGAAATACTGCTTCATTTTTGACAATGATAATTTTGCAAATATGCATATGAATATACATAATACTTAAAGATAAGTATTAGTAGATCAAAACAATAATTTATTTTTGAAAGCCTCAATTAAGAGTGTGTGTGGAGAGTATAAGGTGTGTATATGTGTATTTTATATAGATATATAAAGATAAATTTGTATATACATATAAAGAAAAATATTCATATATAAACATATTAATATGTATTTTTGCAAATATATAAATACATATTTATAAATATATTTTCTTCATATACATGCATATATATATATATATATATATATATATATATATGGAGAGAGAGAGAGAGAGAGAGAGAGAGAGAGAGAGAGAGAGAGAAGGTGAGACAGTGAGCGAGAATGCTGACAGTGTAGTTTCAGTCCAGAGGTCAGCAGGATGAGACCCAGGATGAGCCAGTGTTTGAGCTTGAGCCTGAAGGCAAGTTTGAAGGCAGCCAAGCAGGAGAAATTCACTCTTACACAAGGAGGGTCATCCTTTTTGTTCTATTCAGGCCTTCAACTGATTGAATTCAGTCTACCACTTTAGGGAGGGGAATCTGCTTTACTCAGTTTACCAGTTTAAATAATATCATCCCAAACACCCTTGCAGAAACACCTAGAATAATGTTTGACCAAATATCTGGGCACCCTGCAGCCCAGTCAAATTGACACAACATTAACCATCACATTGTAGAAGGCTGTCTGCATTAGAGGGTATTTAGAAGCATTCCTACCCTCAAAACACTAAATGCTACTAGTGTATGTCTTCCTGAGGTCTAACAACAAAACATGTTTCTAGATTTGCAAACACCACCTAAGAGAATATCACTTTCGTTGATAACCACTGTCAAACATTAACATCTTTAATCTTCACAACAAATTTGCTAGGGAGAAAACATTCTCATTATACAAATAAGAAACTGAAGCTCAGAATAACATGTCTAATGCCACAAAGCTAATGCAGTAATGGAACCAATATTTAAATCCAAGTCTGACTTCAAACTGCACTTGATTTTCAATACCATCATGCTTCCCAACTGGACTGGAAGCTTAGGGAACACATCTGGCAAAGAAACATAGATTGATACACAATACAACATATCAAAGAGAGCTGGATCCATATTTGTGGATAAAATTTACTTAAAAGTAGCAATATGATGATTTACCTCAAGAGGAAGGACACTTTCTGAGAGAAAATATGGAATCTTGGAGTTTCCGTGTATTTGGTGGCCAACATCCAAAAGACAAATAACAACAAATGTTGGTGAGGATGTGGAGAAAAGGGAACCCTCCTACACTGCTGGTGGGAATGCAAATTAGTTCAACCATTGTGGAAAGCAGTATGGAGGTTCCTCAAAAAACTCAAAATATGAATACCATTTGACCCAGGAATCCCACTCCGAGGAATTTACCCTAAGAATGCAACAGCCCAGTTTCAAAAAGACAGATGCACCCCTATGTTTATTGCAGCACTATTTACAATAGCCAAGAAATGGAAGCAACCTAAGTGTCCATCAGTAGATGAATGGATAAAGAAGATGTGGTACATATACACAATGGAATATTATTCAGCCATAAGAAGAAAACAAATCCTACCATTTGCAACAACATGGATGGAGCTAGAGGGTATTATGCTCAGTGAAATAAGCCAAGCCGAAAAAGACAAGTTCAAATGATTTCACTCATATATGGAGTATAAAAACAAAGAAAAAACTGAAGGAACAAAACAGCAGCAGACTCACAGAACCCAAGAGCAGACTAATAGTTACCAAAGGGAAAGGGACTGGGGAAGATGGGTGGGAAGGGAGGGATAAGGGGGAAAAAGGGGCATTACGTGTTGGAGGGGCATGGGGAGGGCTTTACAACTCAGAGAAGACAAGAAGTGACTCTATAGCATCTCACTACGCTGATGGACAGTGACTGTAATGGGGTTGGTGGGGGACCTGATGAAGGGGGTATTTTAATCACCATAATATTTCACATGTAATTGTAGATGAATGATACCAAAATAAACTATGAAAAAGCCATTATGGTGATATTTATGGGTTATTGCATCCCTGCTGACCCCCAGATGTCTCCCTTCTCCTTCTTTCATCAATCTAAGATATTCCCAATAAAAATAATTTCCTCCAAAAGGCTTGTGTGTTTGGGTACATGTCAGAATTTACTATCATGTGACCACAACTTAATATATTGGCCCAATAAAATATTGTCTAATGGAAAACAGAGACTTGAAAATAATAGGACATGAACTAAGGAAATTTTAGATATGTATAATAACCAAAGGATAAACTGTTATGAGGAAAGGAAAAGGTAAGTATAAAAAAAAGCTATCTCCATCCTAAATAGAGTTCAGTGAAATTAATAAGATTCTATGATTTGTACCATCTTAGCCTTTGCCCACAAAATTAGGATAAATAAGAGGACTGTGTAAGGTTTTGCTTGTAATGTGTGGTGTGACTACCCTCTAACATGATCTGCAGTTATTTTTTTTCCCTTGACATCCATTCCCTTGTAGAGTCCTCTCCCACACTGAATAGAATCGACCTGTATAACAAATAGGACATTCCAGAAATAGCTGTGTGACTTCGAATCTTGGTCTTTGAAGTCATTGTGACTTCATCCCTGGCTTCTGTCGGTCAGGTAGCTCACCCTGAGGAAAGCCAGCTGCCCTACAAAAAGGTCAACATAGGGAGAAACTGAGGCTTCCTGCTAACAACTAGTACCGACTTACCAGGCATGTTAGGAAGCACGTTGGAAGCCAATACACCAGCCAAGTCGAGCCTTCATAAGACTGCAGTCATAGACAACGTTTTGAATGAACTCTCCTGAGAAACTCCAAGCTAGAACTACCTAGCTGAACTATTCTTGAATTTGTGAACCTGAGAAACGGTGAAGTGATAAATGTTGTTCTTTTAAGCAACTCAGTTTTGAGGTAATTTATTAAGGCCAGCAATAGATAACTAATAAAACATCTATTTAGAAGTAGACCTGGATAGGAAAAGGCATCTAAAATGTTTAAGTAGTTGTGTTTCTCCTTGGTCTATCTTCACCATAAATATTCAAACTAATATATTCAGATTGAAACACAAAAGTTATCATGGAGTTGATTTCTAAGGTGTTTTTCATTGAAGTTATCTGTGACTCCACTAAGATAAATACACCAAACCTTCCCAGTCTTTCAAGTTAAGTTCAGTAGAGAGACAACAAAAATAAAATGGGAAAAAATGCCTACAAAAAAATGTGTAATTGAATCATTCTAATGTATACTTTAGCTAGTGTAAATATGCTTTGTCATCAAAAAATAGTCCATATAAAACTGGACTAAACCTATGAAAGTCAACCAGAATTCTGAGCATCATGTAATTTGTGTACTATAATCAATTGAACCTATTGATGATGGGTAACCACTAGATGGTGGATTATGCAAGAGTTTAAAATCTGATTAAAAAGTTCAAAGTGAAGAAAGGCATTGACTTTATTGCTATTGATTTAACGTAAAGCAGTCCATATGTGAACACCACTTACTTGAAACTGTAAAAATAAGCAGCTGAAAATGAAAAAAATTAAAGTACATTGATCAATTACTCAAGAAGTCTGCATTTTACAAACTAGGGAGTTATGACAAACTCAGTGCAACTACATATACTTATGTAATTTTAGACATCAACTTTTAAGCTCTATGTCACTTTGTCTACTGCTGTTATAAGTGATAGTAACTTAATGATATCCTTTGAAAAGTATTTATTTGTAATTATTTAAAAATACGTTTCAACCATAGATGACATTGATTCATTCCCCAACCAGATTTTCACCCCCATCTTAAGCTTTATACCATCCTTAGCTCGATAAAGACAAAACAGTAGGAGCCTTTCAGGCAAATGCTATTTCTATACTCACTTCTGGTTTAAGTTTGCGTCAGGTTACATTACTTTGTAGGTCATTCAAATTTGCATTGCAATATTCCCAATGATGCAGAAAAAGAAAAAAGAAATTCCGTATTCTTTAATCAAAACATGACACGTACACTTTTGCAAGTGTCTGAGAGGAACTGTCACTAACTAGAGTAGTGGTTCTGAAAGTGTGGTCTCTGGGCCACCAGCATCGGAACCACCTAGGAACCTGTCTCACATATAAACTGTTGGACCCTGTCTTCGACACAGAATCTGAAGCTGTGGGTGCGGCTCGGCAATCTGTCTTTTAATAATCCCTCCCCATGAGGTGGATGCACGCTAAAGACTGAGGACCAATCAGAATGTAGAAGAAACCGGACTGATAAACAAAATCAGAACATACATGCTTATTGGCAAAACAACATCCCACATTCAGGAAATTAGCAGGAAGAGGTTTGGGCTCAGCTCCACTAAACATCCCTAATTCAAAAATACAGAACCTTTCACCCCAATCAAAATCAAAACAAAAACAAAGCAGGCATTTACTCTTCTACAACATAGATACCACCACCTGAGACAGCCAACATCCTGTCCTCGTCTCTCATGTAAAATCACCTTTCTTACTATAAGCATTCAGAGAGTAAATTATCAACAGGCAGCACTACCTCAGTGCATTCTAGGTTTGGAAGTGATGTCATTAACTCTGGGAGCAATAAATCCTAATGATGAAAGTTTGTGTTGGTTTGGGAGTAAAAATCATTAATACTCTCACTGTCTTATGGCCCAAGGGTATGGTAGCAAGAGTAGGGGCAAATCCAATCTCTTTCTTTCCTGAAATTCACATAAACTGAAGAAAATACTCTTAAAATAATGATAAAGCTCTTAGTATACAATGATATGATCTAACAATATTAATCAAATTTTGGTTTTTCAATATTACCTTGATTTTTCCTCAGGCACATCCTTCTGGATGCTTCATTTTCTGCTAAAAAATTCACTTTTAGTAATAACCCTTTTTGAACATTATTTTTATTTGCCATACCCTAAAATATGTTCAGCGCTTCCTCCTGTGTTCCCATAAAGCTGTATGGGACGTTTTGTTGTTCTTGCTGGCCATTTAATTATCTCTGTTTTCTTTCATAATACTTAAGAGTGTGAAATCCATGTTTGTGTGTTTTGTTATTTAATATGCATCTCTTCCTCTCATAGTTCCTTCAAAGCGGAAGTATGTTGAATAGATTCATTCATAATTTAATAAAATTTTGCAATACTTATTCCACTGATATATGTTTTGGGTGAAGTTATTTGGATCCTTAATTTATTTTTCTGTAACACTGTGTAATTTATCTCCATAGGACTATCTCATGTTCCTGAAAGTTTTAATGATTGTGAACTAGAAGCCATTCTACACACAAAGGAGTTTGTTGATTAAACTACATCCCATGTACAAGCACTTTGGTTAGTAGTGAATACAATGCCTGAGTACATGGTATAACTGGAAACCTAACAGTGCTTTATCTCCAATGCACAGGACACATTTTTTTTGCAACAGTACATTCAGAGTTTGTATACTGTCTATTAAATGGAGCATTACTTGCCCAGTAACTTTGAGGCAGGACACAGCTTGCTACAAATAAGAAATAAAAGACCTAGCATAGCATTAAAGAGAGATAAAGACAAATCTTCATTTCCTGAAACTTGGAAATATATTGCCCTAAGGAATAGAAGGACATGGTCAGGTGAATAACTATCATATTCACGCAGCTATAATTTCTGTTTCTGCTTTTATATTCAGCATGCAGCCCTTTTAAAATTTAATAGTGATTGCTTTATAACCCCTGTTAACTTGTTTAATCTCATCTTCAGTTGCTTAATTTTTAAAGTGAGCCTCTAAAAATTCTAGATCTACGATGTGGTTTGAACTCAGAAAGATGAACAAACATTTCTCTATCTGGATCCAAAGGATAAACTAGGTAATAATCACTTAATTTATGAATCAATTTGTCACAGTATTCTCTTCGATATCATCCTCTGGCATATTAAAATATGAATTGATTTATAAATGATGATTTATACACTTGGCCACAGAGTAATGCAACTTAGTGAAATGAAGACTGCATTGGTAAAACTCATTAAATATGAATCCATTTTTTTCTAAAATAGATGTAGCAGCAATTGGATAATACATATTTTTTTTCCTAAAATGGTTAATATGAATTGGAAACAATTTCAAGTAGATGTCATATCACAAAATATTTATTTTAACTAGAACTTAGTCTGTAGTTCAATATAGGTTGAATAATTTTATATAACCACTGGCTGTGTCTCTTCTAAATAAAGCGCATATTTGACATTACATCTTCTTGCCAGATTAGATGACAAGCAATATTCAAAATCACACAATCCTCTTGTATACACAGGCTGTTACTATAGTGCCAGATTATGACTTTTTCAATTACCATATGTTTCTAAATATTTATTTAGGATTTTAGAAGCAGTGTGGCTTTTTCCTGCAAGCAATCAAAAAAAATAAACCTTTATTTTGATAATGGTTGAAAGCATAAATGCTGGCAAGTAGAAGAAAAATGATCTTTAAATCTCAGCTTGATAGAATAGAATTATAGTATTTTGACCTAGAAAAACCTGAAATTAACTTGAAAAAACACTCAGGGCTCACAATTAACACTGAAAAAATAAAGGTGGTAAGAACATTATCACAGAAGCAAATTTCTGTTTCTTTTATGAAAGTGTCAGTGAATAACAACTTGAAGCTTTAAACTGGTTTCATAAAAAATAGTTTTCTAGGTTCTCTTTTTCTCAAAGCATACTTCTCAGAAACCTTTAAGTTACAAGCTATGTTATCTACAAGGAAATTAAATTAATAGATCCCAGAATTCATGGCACTAACCTCTTTCAATCTGTGCTATATTCCTATTTTGATCACCTATGAAGTACAGGATTGTGGAAGAGTATAAATCTGTGCAACTGAATTTCAGTTTGAAGTTTGTGTACTTTGCTCTCTTCTTCCATATTGTTACACCCAACATTCAACAAACAATTTCTATCCTTAACTTTAAAGAGTTATTTACATCTTTCTTTTCTAAGCTTGTGAAAGCCCTATCACTCACTGTGTCCTATGTGGAAAAGAACAAATGATTAAATATTCATATATCATGTCATGTACTTAATAGTCACAGATATGAGATATAGGGGGGAAATAGCTTAGCTTTGCTATTTCATCTCTGCATAAGCACTTATGAACCCTAGAAGAAAAATTTTATATTGGTTGCTGAGGAAGAAAAATAGAACCACATTTCCCCCAAACATTTTGAATTTACAAAAGGCTTCCTTTATAGTCTTCATGTTAAAGTGGACAGTGACAAAGTTCATAAATTAAGCAGAGGAAAATAAAACAATCCTTTAAAATTTTGTATGATTAAATTCTACCTGCTTTGAAAAGTACATTTACCTGAAATATACTGGACTTGGAAGCTGAAATGTCATAGCAGCTTTCCAAAATAATGTGGGAGATAGTCATAACTAAGAAGGCATCCCCAGAAAGCCAGTGACTAGGTACCACATCAAAGTGATAGGGTAAGAACAGAAATGATGGAGAAAAAATATGAGGAACCATTGTAGATTAAGCCCATGGCATTATTTTTGCAATTTTAACTTCAAGGACAATGCAAGAACATTTCAGTAAATTAAAGGCATTCAGTCAACATTAATACTGATTTAGTTTGTGAAAAATTAATTTTCCAAAGCATATCAAATAAGAGAATACAATTTCTTGATTAATTTTCTATAACCACGGTTTTCTATTTTCCTCCATTTTTACTTTTAGTTTACTATAATTATTTTCATCAGGGTTGATTTTTTACTCGTTGATTTTAGAAGAAAGTTTTATATATGAATATGGTTTGCTTATGTCAAATTTTAATAATTGTAGCCTTTGTCAAAGTATTTTTTTCTCCTTTCTCATGCCCCTCTCACTATTTTCCCCTTCCTCCCTCTCCTCTTTTATTCTTATAAAGCCCAATATGCTGGAGTCACTTCTAAGAAATATAAATATTCCAAGAAATTATAATCTTTATGAAAACAGGAATTTTTGATCATTTTGTTCATTGATATATTGCCTGTGCTTCTAAAAATGTCTGAGTCATGGAAAGCACCAAAAAATTCTCAAATTTTAGTTAAACACACATATGCCAACGTACTGCTTAAATTTGTGTCAGTTGAATGGTATTTCCTCATAAAATTAAATAAACATCTCATAATTTTTTTTGAGTTTGTGCTGTTTTTGAACAGAATCAAAGGACTGGAGTATATGACACAGTCATAACACCACAAAGTGGTGGAATAAAATCAGTGGGGTCAAAACATCCTGAGTTTTGTTCCAAGTCTTCTCTGATTAGGCCAATCTGACCACAAGAAGAGACAGCTAAACGATGTTCCCGTTTTCAGGGGGGACAAAGGTGCCTGTCAAAATGTTCAGGATACATTAATGCAACGGTTTCTCTGCTGGAAATGCTCCCTGATCAACACTGCTTGGCTTCTTGTATTTCAGATCTCAGTTCAAATGTCAGTTTTGAGTGGAGTCTGTTTCCATGATCTCATCTAAGGAAGCTTCCCCATCTTCCTGTTATCTTCAGACTATTACATATGCATATGCACATATCCCTACATGCATGCATGTGTGTGTTTAGTTTATAGTTGTCTGTCTCCCACATTAGAAGTTAAATTCATGAAGGGCTGGATACAGAATCATCTTCTATCTACTGCAGTTAGAGCCTCAGTATCGGCGTGACGGACGGTAAAAAGAGATCAAGGTAATAAACTGGAATTTTCTACCGAGAGTTAAGCTTAAGCTCCACACTGGCAAGGTTGTCTTTTATTTATTTTTTAATGCCAGGGACATGCGATGTGCCTGTTTAATATGTATAGACTTAAATCAAGATGTTCACAATAGGATTAGCTCTCAAAGAGTCCATTTCTTTGCTGTCTTTCCCTTCAGTGAAAATAAAATATAAAAGCAGTTTACTTCTTAAAAGTTATTTTCCCTCTTTCTCATAATACCCTTTAGTTAGCCACCAATTCACTAATGCTTTAGCAAACTCTGAAATAACTATGTAGGTCTGGATACATGGAATGAACTGTGGCCTGTCTTAACGGTCCATGTGGAAAATATGAAACAGAAGGCACCGGCCACTTGAACATCTCAGCAGAGGCTGAAGTTAACATAGATCACAGGTTAGGAGCACAGATTCTGCAGCCCATTGAATTTAATTCAAATCCTGACTCACCCTGTCATTAGGCGTGTGATCTGAACAGCTTAACTTGATCACTAATTGTACCACCGCCTCCTTATCTGCAAAATATTATGAAGCCTCTTGCACATATTTTGTGAATATTAAGTAACTCAGAATGTACAAAGAATTTAGAACAGTGTGTAGCATGTTATAAACAATAGGTGTCTTATCTATTATTCCAAAATATATACTATAAGAAGGAAACCTCTAGAAAAGGATTGGAAGAGGCTAACACCAAAGGGAATCCAACTATCACACGGCCTGGCTCTACAATGTATAACATTTTCAAGTTATTTAACCTCTTTGTATCTTAGTTAGACCATCTATGAAATTATAATAATTATAATAATAATACTGTCTACCTCACAGGGATTCCATGAGTTACAATATGAAAATCAGTTAAAACAGGTCCAAGTACATAGTAACAACTCTAGAAATGTCAGCTATTTTGATAATGATGATGATGTTTACGCCGGTGATCCTATAAAGGTACCCAAGGTAGATAGCAAAATTTTAAGACTAATGTGGTAACATTACTGGCAGCTTTTATTTTCTACTTCATGTGCACTTAGCATATTTATAAAGCTTTTTTTCTGGATAAATAAGGAAATATTAACATTTTTTAATGTGAAGTTCATCTTGGATGCCTGTGTTTCATCAGAAAGGATCATGTAAGTTACTGACCAACACGTTTCAGGATTCTTGACAAATGTATTTAATTATAGGATCAATTATATCTGTTGCCTTATGGCTAGAAGTATGATGTGACTTTCTTTTTAATTCAAAGGTGCTACGTTATTGTACATTTGTTAAAGTTTTAGGTTTGATGACATTTTATTTACACATTGGAAAAAACACCTCATTTTTTTCTCATCCTCCCAAATTTCTTCTAGTTAGAGCTTTAAATGATAAATGACAACTTCAGACTAAAATAGGATGGTTAGAAAAAATGAAAAAAAAATATGAAGGGAGTTATAAATTAAAGTCTTTGTAAAATAAGCTATTGATTCCCTGAAGGTTGCTAAGCAATTACTGTGAAGTAAATTGCATAAACCCTTCTCTTGATTTTAATGAGTTGTATCAATAATATGTACAGTATGAGGCATATTCTAGTTTGATATTAGCCATATCTTTTTTCTTAGTGATAAATGCTGAAATAATAAAAGTTTGCTTTCTTTAGATATATTATATAGGTAAGTCTTTCTGTAAAGTAATTTGAAAGCTTGTATACCAGTACATAATTACCAGGAAAATTTCTTAAGGTCATTTTTATATCTAATCCATGGCAATAAAGTCGCAGCTCAGTCAGCAAAACCTTGGCATAACCTTTATTCCGTTCAGAAAATTCTATTAATTCTAATTGTTGCAGGCTTAATAAATGTGTGATTCAATATTTCCTAGCTGACCTTGGGTCATTTCCTTTAAGAGGTGGCCATGTGACCAATAAAGATATATGAGTCATTTTGTCTTTAAATATTTAAACTCCCACATACCTTAAATTCTAAGTAAAATAAAACAATTATCCTACATGAATAAAGTTTTACAGGAATTTTAACATAGACTTTGAAAGCGTGTAGCTAAATAAATAAATCCAATCCTGTTATAAGTAGTCTGTGCCCACACTTCTCGCTTAATTTGTGATTTCTTCCATTGAACCAGCTTCACAATCCCGTAGAAATTTGTTCTGTTATCCTCTATATATTTAAGATTGTATCATCTAGTTCTTTGTTTTACCTAAAATTGCTTCTTCCTGGTAACACCAGTTTGCCTATAGCTCGCTTAAACAGATGACTATATTTTCAGCAAAATGACTTAGAGAGTAGAGTTGCATAAGGTTAACTCTCAACTCACTAAAACTCTAATAAAACATTACTGCTTGAGGAGCTCATTTTTAGGAATGCTTATTTGAAGCCTGTCTTCCAGTTGTGCCACTTTTTACTATTTCATTCATTTCATCTGAGCATAAATTTATCTAAGAACATCTACCACCAAGTTTACAAGAAAATGGAGACAACCAGCCAGAAATTTCTAGATGTTTTGGTCTGCTACCCATTTACAAAACACTTTGAATTCAGTCACATGCTTCCATCCTTTCTTTCCACTTCTGCATAGAAGTACCCCTTCCACTTCATGTGACTCAGACCTCAGAGACCTTCTATTTGTTTCTTCCCTTTTCTTCATATTTTCAACCTTTCTCTCTTTACCTTTCACATGCCCAAAGTTCTCTTATCTTCAAAACCCATGGCACATAAGGACACATAAACACGCACACAAATATTCAGGTAACCCCATGTTCCTCTCTATCAAATACTTTGTTCTCATGTTTCTTAAAAATGAAACAATCTTTGTCTCTAATGCTCATCTTTAGCTCACCTCTTGGGCCCCTGCTGCAGGCTCTCTGTCCCTGATATGCCACTGAAATTGCGGTGAATGAGGTCACAAGGCAGATTCAACAAACTCTTTTAATCCTTATTTTACTTTTAGGTACACTTGTCATCATTGTTATGTCTTTCTTTTTGGAATTTTCTCCTCCTTTACCTGCCTTAATGTCTCTCTCTCCTCCTCTCTCCACCATACTTTTCTCTCTATCTTGCTTTTTCACAAGATCGTCTTGTTACTTCACATTAACTTTTGATATTTCCAGGACCTCTACCTCACCCTACTTTCATTTCAACTTTTACATGATGCATGGAGACCTTATCAATATGTGTAGTTTCATCACTATGTATTTGGGACTGCCAAACAATAATACTAGCCAAGTTCTTTCTTACTACTAGATATCTCTATTTTGTATCCAACTAAAAATCAACATTTCTATATTAGTTTTCTATTGCTGCTTAACAATTTGTCACCAAGTTAGTGCTTAAAATATACATATATGCCTATATGCTAGATAATATATATGTAAAAAACTAGATTATAATGTATGTAAAAATATAGATAATATATAAGTAAAAAAATATATATGTAAAAAAGCAAGATTACATGTGCATGTGTTTGTGTATATATATATATATATATATATAACACATAGATATGTGTATGAGATCAGAAGGCTAAAATGAGTCTCACTGAGCTAAAATTCAAGGAGTCATCATGTCTGTGCTCCTTCTGCTGATTCTAGGGAAGAATCTATTTCCTTCCTTTTTCCTTTTCCCAGAGGTCACCTGAATTCCTTGGCTCCTTTCTCTATCTTCAAAGCCAGCAGTGTAGCATCTCTAAGTCTCTCTTCTCCCACCGCTATTTCTACTGTCATATTTTCTGCTTTAACTCCCATGATTCCCTCTTTCCCTTCTAAGGACTTTTGTGATTACACTGGGTCCATCTGGACAATGCAATGTAAATGCATTTATTTCAGGAGCCTTAATTCGATCACACCTGTAAAGTCCCTTTTGCAAAGTAAAGTAAGATATTCATAGGTCTAGGGATTAGAATGCAGGATATTCTGCCTGCCACAATGTCCAAAACATAAATAATTCTTTTGACCATCCACCAGTGTTTCTGAACCTCTTAGTGACATTTTAGCCTGATAATGTTTTTTCTGTGAGGTTGGAGAAAAGGGGGTGGCCCATACTGCTGGATGTTCAACGGAATCCTTGCTCCTAAAGTTTTAGACTCCCTAACAAAATACATGTTTATTCTGTTTCCTGGATATTTGTATAATGAGGAGTTCATTGTAAAAGACATTGATTTTTTTCTGAATAAGAAACTTAAAGGGAATCTGCACATTGCTTCTAGAATATTAAATGATCTTCTCTGTAAGTTTAAGGTCAAAGAAATGAAATATAAATTAGGCACTTACATTTCTAACTAGATTTTCAGAAGCCCTTTTAAGAAGACAGTTCACATTAAATGCTTGGCTTTAAGTCTTATTGAAAATAACTCACGTTAAATTTTATTTTACCTGTAGATTCTTTTTTTATTTTTGTCAATAAAATCATGCTCTTTTCAACAATTTATAGTGATAATTTGTGTATTTTATAATGCCATTTCAACCATAATGGACCTTTTTCTTATTTGAACCTGTGCAAAGGACAAGAATGGATATTTTTCCATGTTTCTTACATCAAGCTAGATGGGCTTTCTGAACCTGAACAATATTTTACTTTAATAATTAGCTTCCAACACTTGAACAAAGTGTGGGTTTCAAATAAAGACAGGGAGACATTTAAAAATAGTATATGTATATATTCCTAGTTAAAAATATGATACAACTGGATAAACTAGAAGAAATGGACAACTTTCTAGAAAAATACAACGTTCCAAGGCTGACCCAGGAAGAAACAGAAAATCTGAATAGACCAATTACCAGCAAAGACATTGAATTGGTAATCAAAAAACTTCCTAAGAACAAAACTCTGGACCACATAGTTTCACTGCTGAATTTTATCAAACATTTAGGGAAGACATAATACCCATACTCCTTAAAGTTTTCCAAAAAGTAGAAGAGGAAGGAATTCTCCCAAACTCATTCTACAAGACCAACATCACTCTAATACCAAAACCAGGCAAAGACACCACAAAAAAAGAAAATTACAGACCAATATCTCTGATGAACACAAAATATTAGCAAACCAAATTCAAACATACATCAAAAAAATCATCAATCATGATCAAGTGAAATTCATCCCAGGGTTGCAAGGATGGTACAACATTCAAAAATCCATCAACATCATCCACCACATCAACAAAAAGAAGGACAAAAACCACATAATCATCTCCATAGATGCTGAAAAAGCAGTCAACAAAATTCAACATCCATTGATGATAAAAACTCTCAACAAAATGGGTATACAGGACAAGTACCTCAACATAATAAAGGCCATATATGACAAACCCACAGCCAACATTATACTTAACAGTGAGAAGCTGAAAGCTTTTCCTTAAAGATCGGAAACAAGACAAGGATGCTCACTCTCCCCACTTTTATTCAACATAGTTCTGGAGGTCCTAGACACGGCAATCAGACAACACAAAGAAATAAAAGGCACCCAGATTGGTAAGGGAGATGTCAAACTGTCTCTGTTTGCAGATGACATGAGAGTGTACATAAAAAACCCTAAAGAATCCACTCAAAACTACTAGATCTAATATTTGAATTCAGCAATGTTGCAGGATACAAAATTAATACACAGAAATATGTTGCATTCCTATACACTAACAGTGAACTAGGAGAAAGAGAAAACAGGAAAACAATTCCATTCACAATTGCATCAAAAAGAATAAAATACCTAGGAATAAACCTATCCAAGGAAGTGAAAGACCTATACCCTGTAAGCTATAAGACACTCTTAAGAGAAATTAAGGAGGACACTAATAAAGGGAAATTCATCCCATGCTCTTGGCTAGGAAGATTTAATATTATCAAAATGGCTATCCTGCCTAAAGCAATCTACAGATTCAATGCAATCCCTATCAAAATACCAACAGCACTTGTCAATTAACTAGAGCAAATAGTTCTAAAATTCATATGGAACGACAAAAGACCCAGAATACCCAAAGCAATCCTGAGAAGGAAGAATAAAGCAGGGGGAATCTTGTTTCCCAACTTCAAGCTCTACTACAAAGCCACAGTAATCAAGACAATTTGGTACTGGCCCAAGAACAGACCCATAGACCAGTGGAACAGAATAGAAAGCCCAGATATAAACCCAAGCATATATGGTCAGTTAACATTCGATAAAGGAGCGATGGATATACAATAGGGAAATGACAGCCTCTTCAATAGCTGGTGTTGGCCAAACTGGACAGCTACATGTAAGAGAATGAAACTGGACTACTGTCTAACTCCATACACAAAAGTAAACTCAAGGTGGATCAAAGACCTGAATGTAAGTCATGAAACCATAAAACTCTTAGAAAAAAATATAGGCAAAAATCTCTTGGACATAAACATGAGCAACTTCTTCATGAACATATCTCCCTGGGCAAGGGAAACAAAAGCAAAAATGAACAAGTGGGACTATATCAAACTAAAAAGCTTCTGTACAGCAAAGGACACCATCACTAAAACAAAAAGACATCCTACAGTATGGGAGAATATATTCATAAATGACATATCCAATAAAGGGTTGACATCCAAAATATACAAAGAATTCATGCACCTCAACAAAAAAAGCAAACAAGCCAATTAAAAAATGGGCAGAGAAGCTGAACAGACACTTCTCCAAAGAAGAAATTCAGATGGCCAACAGGCACATGAAAAGATGCTCCACATTGCTAATCATCAGAGAAATGTAAATTAAAACCACAATGAGATATCACGTCACACCAGTTGGGATGGCCAACATCCAAAAGACAAATAACAACAAATGTTGGTGAGGATGTGGAGAAAGGGGAACCCTCCTACACTGCTGGTGGGAATGTAAACTAGTTCAACCATTGTAGAAATCAGTATGGAGGTTCCTCAGAAAACTAAAAATAGAAATACCATTTGACCCAGAAATTCCACTCCTAGGAATTTACCCTAAGAATGCAGCAGCCCAGTTTGAAAAAGACATATGCACCCCATTTTTATCACAGCACTATTTACAATAGCCAAGAAATGGAAGCAAGCTAAGTGTCCATCAGTAGATGAATGGATAAAGAAGAAATGGTACATATACACAATGGAATATTATTCAGCCATAAGAAGAAAACAAATCCTACCATTTGCAACAACATGGAGGGAGCTAGAGGGTATTATGCTCAGTGAAATAAGCCAGGTGGAGAAAGACAAGTATCAAATGATTTCACTCATCTATGGAGTATAAGAGCAAAGGAAAAACTGAAGGAACAAAACAGCAGCAGACTCACAGAACTCAAGAATGGACTAACAGTTACCAAATGGAAAGGGACTGGGGAGTACGAGTGGGAAGGGAGGGATAAGGGGGGAAATGGGGCATTATGATTAGCACACGTAATGCAGTGGCAGGGGCACGAGAAAGGCAGTATTTACAGAGAAGACAAGTAATGATTCTATAGCATCTTACTACGCTGATGGACAGTGACTGTAGTGGGGTATGTGGGGGGGACTTGATAATAGGGGACTAGTACCCATAATGTTGTTCAAGTGATTGTATATTAATGATACCAAAATAAAAAAATATATGATACAAATCAACTGAATCAGTCAATTTCTATCTAAAAAA
Organism: Phataginus tricuspis; assembly: GCA_029783875.1. Classification (NCBI taxonomy): domain Eukaryota; kingdom Metazoa; phylum Chordata; class Mammalia; order Pholidota; family Manidae; genus Phataginus; species Phataginus tricuspis. The sequence continues at coordinate 6,527,168 of JAQQAC010008719.1, read as the reverse complement.
TATGCCACAAATTCGGGGAATAACCTTTATCCCTTTTGTTCCCTCACATCCTATCCCTTTTATGTTGAAACAGTCATGCAATCCTGTTGTTTCTGTAATCAATATATCCCTCAAATTCTGCTTTACTCTTTTGTAATTTTCTTATAAATATATATCCTAATTATATCACTTCCTTGCTCAACATCTTTTAAGGATGCCATTGAAGGACATGTGTTTTACTATCATGTCTGACTACCTCTATATTTGCATTTCCCACAACTTACCCATATGGATGCTATAGTAATTCAGATGTACTGAGCTAGCCCTTCTGAAATGTGCCCTGCTCACTATGTGTTCCTTGTCTTTTTACAGACTGCCCTGCCCTCTTGATTATAATGTCTTTTCCCTAGTGTGTTTTGTTTGCTTGAATAAACTTCTAATTATTGTGCAAACCAGCTCAAAATTCAACTCCTCTGTTGACACTGGCTTTCTCATACGTAGTCAAGCCATGTCAGGTTTCATCATAGAGCCTGACAAACACATATATTGACAATTCATAGATCATATCTCAATCTCTCTCTCCCTTCATACCCCTCAGTTTCTATCTCTCCCTTCCTCCCTCACTCCCTCCCAAAGTGGACTTTGAGGGCAAGGATCTTATGCATTTCATAATTTAATCATCACAAGCATGAGAAATATAGATATATAGATACTTGAAAGATCATTCAACCTACAGTGTTAGTTTTTGTATAGCTAGAACATGTTTATCTTTCCCCCCAGCCTACTCTCTGACCCAGTAAGAGGAGAGGTATTTCCTCATTATTTACCTTATATACCTCTGATTTTTTATTAGTACCTAATAGTACTTAATTCGTCAAGTTGGGTTGGATTGAATAAATTAAATATCAGAGTCCAACACATGGTAAATGTGAAAGGTATCTTAGTTATTTTATTGTTTTCTTATCGTTATTAAAGTTTTTACATGTAGTCATAATACCACATACATTTTTACACAAAGAATACAATTAGAGAATATGAAAGGCAAAATGAACTAAAGGTATTATCTAAAAGTTGTGTATTTCTTGCATTTTATCCATAAGAAAACTGAGGCACAGAGAAGTAACTTGCCTATGATCCTACAGTTCAGGTTTATGAAAGAGTGAGAACTAGAGTCCATTTGGTTTAGTAATCTTTTGATTTTATGCACTCTCACATATTCAAAATATACTTATTGAACCAATTTTAATATTTACATGTAAGCCCACTTTTAACATATGTTTTTAGGCCTTCCTTACCACCAGCCACTGCCATCGCCACATTAGAATCTGAGTTTCATAAGATAAGAATGATGTGAGCTCTCTTGACTACTCTTAAAGAGTTTCTTAGCATTTGGTAGGTGTTCACTAAATATGGTAGATACAATATCTATATTCATTTCAGTGTTCTGGAGGACAGTTTCTGATCTTTACATCTAAACTGACTTCTTTGGATATAATATTTAATTTTCTAATAGCTTGACTTTAACATAATTTGTCTCAGAATGTTGGCTATGATCTTCAATATCCAGAATTCATTGATTGCATGTTCCTGTAAAGTTAAGTAAATTTCACAAGATGAATTTTCCTTGCACCTTTTTTCTTAAATAAGTTCCCCAGATAAGTACCTTAAATTCCTATAAATCTTATCACATCTATGATGAACTAAGAAATTCCTCTCACATGATACTGTTTAAACAACACACTGAGACTGGGCCCTATACAGGCTCCCAAAGGGTACCTTGAATCATCTTTTCTTAGAAAATTTACTTTAGAAGTCCTTTTTTTCTATTTCCTAAAAAAATCAATTATATGGAAATTAGCATATCTCCTTTTCTCTCATCCTAACTTTTTTTTCTTTCTCCCACCTCCCAGCCATAATTAGTATATGGATGTCTAAATACTAGCATTTCTATATCTAGATAGCTAGTTAGGTAACTAGCTAGTTGAGATCTACCTCCTCAGAAAACCTCTTTCTATAAGTCTTCAATTCCAGATCAAGCTAGGGAAGATGTTTCCTTCTATTCCCAAAATACCCAATAAGAACTTCAAATTTGTCACCTACCTTATTAACAAATGATTATTATTGAGAAACTATACTTATGATTAACATATACTTATTGACTTTTGCTGTGTCAGCACCTGGCACAAAATCCACAATATCACGGATACTCAATAGCTACTGTTTGATCTAAATTCTAGAATATCTTTTCTAACCCTAAACAACAATTTCCAAATTTATTTTGTGATTAAATCAGCTTCATACACTTTTAACAATATCTTTAGCCATTGTATTTGGAACTAGTTGGAATTATCTATTTATTGTACATACTAATATGTTTAAGGCTAGTGATATACCTATATAGATGGGTGATTTAATCCTGCATAAAATTTAATAATTCTTTTATTTGGTTCATAATAAGAAAAGTGAATGCAATTAGCAGTATACTTTACTTACTTAATTAAAAATTGTTCCTCATTGAAGCTAATAAGAACTGACTTCACTGATTGAGCAGTTAGTGTGTGCTAGGCAAGTGTATTTATTACTGTGCTGAATTTTTGCCACAATATCTTTATTATCCTGTCTTTTTATTGGTGAGGGATTTGAGGATTAAATAAGTTAGATGATATGCATAACATTACTCATTTTTTTCTAAAGCTCATCTTTGAAAGAGTCTTTTCCCAAGGTGATAAAGTGACTATCTATAGTTGGCTGAAATATACCAGTGAGCTAAATCAGTAAGCCGGCTTCCCATCTTATTTCAAAGCCAAGGCCTTAGGTTATCCAGAGCTGTTATCTTCTGCCCAGCCTCCAAACTCCCCAAACTCATTTTTGCCACATGGTTTACATTTTGTTTTTTTCAGCCTTAAATGCTCTTACATAGGTATCTTCATGATAATTTGACCTATTTCATGTATCTAATAAAGTTTTGTTTTATCAGCAGCAGTCCAAATAAATAACAACCCCTCCCAGCTCTCCTTGTGATGACTATCTGCTGTATTTTCTCCTATGGTGCTTTTTATTACTTAACACATCTAGTCTTTTTTTTTTAATGTATGTCCGCTCTCTAGATTGTAGGTTTGATATGGGTGAGGATTTTTTTCTGTTCGGTCTAACACTATATCCCTAGAACACAGATCGATGTTTCGCTCACAGTTGGTGCGCAGATAACACTTGTGAAATAAAATAATAAATGAATGAATAATACTTAATACATGAATGCTTAAAATCCATAATAAATTTGGAAAAATAAAAATAAATGCTTAACGCCCATAATACATTTGACAGAAAGAAACAACAGTTATCAGCCCAGAACTGATTATAGTTAAGAGCTACATATTAACCCAAAATCACATCCTTGGAAGTTAGGTTCAAATTTCAATCCATTGCTGCTCTATCTCTTATTAACTATGTGACCATAGCAGTTTAGTCAGTACATTCTTCAAGCCTTATATCCACTAAAGTAAAATGCTAGTAATGCCTTCACGGTCATACATTGAGTGTTGAATTAGAAGATGTGGACCAGTTAGTGGCACTTTCCTCTTTCTTCCCTATACCCTGCAGGATAAGATATATAGACATAGAGGTAAAATCAGTGTGGAACTTATCTTCCAAACCAGACTCATTAAGAGCGGAAAGGGATACTATTTATAATTACAGCAGGATGACAGACACACATCAGGACTGCCCCAAGCAAACTAGACATATGAGTAGCCTACCTCTTAGGTATACATAAATTCTAATATCAAAAGCAATTAAAAGCACACCAAGTGAGCTGGGCATAGTGGATTGGAATTTAGCATTACTTACATTGTTTCCAGAAGCTGGAAAGCTGAAACTATTTCCCAAGACTCTCTTTCATTTAGGCTTGTAAGTATGCATTAGGTTCTGCCAGTAAAATGCATAATGTGAGATCTAGAAGGTAGAGGTACAGGATGGACAGTACCTCCTTTGCTTCGGCTGTTGCTGCAGTTAAGCACAGGCATTGAGATTTTCTGTAAGAGAGGCCTTTCTGCAACTTCACTGTGTAGTTCTGGAGTGGAAGCTGCTGCACTGGTGGCTTCCTGGTGCCTAGATCTCAGCCACAGAGGGAATTTCTTGTCAGAGAGAGAGGGAAACTCCCTGGTAAACTCGTTTTTCATGGAGTGCTTCTGTGTTAGACCTAGAGGCCCTTTAAGTGATGGGTAAGGGTCTAAGCTGTCCCAGAAAATCTCTTTCTGATACTAATTGCCTAGGCAGCTTTCTGTTTCTTTCAACCAAAAGTTAACTAACATACCAAGATGTTCCACCAAGCCTCCTGGCTCACAGCACTGTCTACTTAATGCTAATATAATCTTCTCATAAGTGGTCTGGACTGATGTGCTTAAATGGCATACTAATGAACGTTGAATTATTTCTTCATTTCGGTCATGGACCCAGAAGCATTATCATTCTATTTTTTTGCTCCTCAGGAGATTTTACTCAAATATGTGTGTGATGAATAAATATTTATGGGAGAAATACATTACCTGTTGAATCACGTGGAAAAGCCACACAAGGTCATTAACTTTCTCATCAAATCTTAAATAGTTTTTCTGATGTTGAAAATATGTAATGACACATTAAGCCAAGTTGTTAATAATTAATGCAGAGACGCTGTGTTTGGAGAAACCTATGGTCCTCTTCAGCATTCTATATCCTCAGGAACAATCTTTAATTACTAGTTAACTCAGGCTGATATCTTCTGGACCGTTCATTTAAAGAAAAGATATGGTCAATGTCCTAATAGATTTTCTGTGGTAACTATTTATGATAAGTAGTTTTTGCTCATATCCTCAAGTTTTTAGGTCATCATAATATATATAATTGAGGTCTCTTCATAAATGAATATATACACACTAGATTTTGCTTATCTGAAATGTGCCCAGGAACCTTGTTACTTGTATTACAAGATTAATATATACATACAAATATCATATACAGTATTTTCAGATTTCCATGGTTGAGACAAATGTTGCATCTGTTGATAGAAACAATTTCATGAAACAGTTTATATTTTTTCAAATTTTGCAACTCTGTGAAATGATGATCAGTATTTTTAATAATTCAATAGTTCAGTAAAACATTTAGCCTTAGGTGAAGCTGAGTCAATAAGAATTTCCTATGGCCTATGTTTAGACCCCAGAGTCAGGAGAACAAAGCTGTTGAGGGCCAACTTGTTTCTTACATTGAATGAAATCCTATTGCGCTTACACTCTGATTACAAATATGTAAAATTCATGAAGGCAAATGGACAACAGTTGGAAGGGAACAGAATGTCACTGTGGTTGATTTGATACAATAGTAGGATTTAAAATATTTTAATTTTGTTTTCAGGTTTGTTATTGGTAAAATAAACATCAATAAAACATATAGTAGATTAAACTTCCTCTTGTATTTCATCCCGGAAGGTAATTTTGCTGAGCTGAATAAATGTACCAAAGCAACCATCTGAAATAAACAGTCTGGTCAAGCATCACCATGCTATCTACAGGGCTGATACAATTACACTTAACTGATGAATGGAGAAATGAAGTCCCAAGACACTGGAACTTACATAGACCAAATGCCTCCCTGACTGTACCTGAAACTAGCAGAATGAATGAATGTGACCCATCAGCAGTCAAATTCTTTCAGGTTAACTAACCAAGCAAATCCACTAAAAGGATGTATTTCAAGCTTAAAACTTATTTTACAGTTAAAGATTACATAAATAATAACACTTTACTTTTCTTGGCATATAAACACATAAGAATATAGCACAAACTAGGGAAGAATATAAAAGGGAAAATCAGAACAGTAAAATTGCATTATATTGCCTCTGGCTTACACAAACTATTTCAAAGATGCAATGACCTCTTTCATATAATATTTTAGAAAATCAAAATCAGAATATTTCTTCTCTAAGAAGTTTTCAGAAAGTTTGTGTTTTAAATAGCATTATGCCTTCAGGACTACATATTTCACATAAAATACTAAGAAAGTAGAGAACAAAGTAAAAGACCCCTGGGGACTTCAAATCTCTTAGATTCACTTTAAAATTGTTTTTTGAGGAAATGAGTTTCCCGTAAAGGGACACCAGGGCTATCAAAACATCTACTGAAAAGAAAGCAAATGAAATATTCAATGACTTCTCTCAGTAACAAAAGTAATAAAGAAAACCACTGGCAACAGTAACCCATTTTAAAGGCAAGACTCCTTTCAGGCTGAGCTCTTTATTTTTCCTCTCACTTCATTTCAGTGGTGATATCTGCCATTGAATAAGAGAACTCTATTTATCAGGATCAACACATCTGGTAATAAATACAAACATCAACTTACAAGCTTTCATTTTCAAGTTTAATACTGCACTTAAACAGTACAAAAAAGTTTAACTATTCCTTTATTTCATTCGGAAAGTACTTTTAGCTTATTTATGCAGTCTTTCTGTGAAACTATATTCTGCACATGAGTTCAATAATCCCTCAGAAATAGTTCAAAATCTCAAGAATGAAAATAAAAATTAAATTATTTTCATAAAATTGTTTATTGTTCTTCAATCTGGAATATATATAAAATATATTATTTATTATATTCCTAGAAAAAGCCTCAGACTTTCTTAATACTGTCCAATCTTCAATATTCAGAAATCATTTAAAATCATTTAGCAGCTAGGTTTTAGATAATCTCTCCCTTTACCTTATACTAACAATGAAAGAATAATACTGCTCTAATGTGTACTATTTTGAGATATTTAATAAAACACAAGCCAAGGATTCTCAGTATATAAATGGCCACATGCCATAGACAGGTAATCACAAGTAAGAAATATACAACTCAAATATTTTATAAAATTATTTAAAACTAATAGTCCAATGGATATCCATTTATGGGTTGAATGCTATGTATATGTCAAGCACATGAAATACAAACAAGACATAGAGGTATAAACTGCTGCCCATTAGACTGGAAAATATCTTTTTAAAAGACTACACTGTCATGGTGAGTTTAGGGAGAATTTGGAAATTTCAAATAATATCAACTGCTTCATGAAATGGTGAGATAGGCAGAGACAGGAGACAAGCATCATAGGTAACTTTTCCTGCCTATGATGAAAAATGCTGAGATATAAACAGTGCATAAGAACAGGAAGGATTCCATCTTAAAGCTAAGATTCTATTTTAAAAACCAGTCAGTTAGGAAGTAAGATGCCTAACATATTCTTTAGCAAACAGACAATAACTCAACCCACTTTGGCAACAAGGCAGGTGGTCTTGATTGATATGTTCCCAGAGGGAAGCTGCTATCCTGGGAGGAACTGACCAATTTCTTATGTTAATTTTGAAGAATTACCTGGAGGAGTGATAAGAGAAGAGACTTAAAGTCTCTCATTGGAGATAAGCATTTTGTGACCTCTTTACAAATCTAAACCTACCTGCCCTTTGAAAATCCTTAAAGGAAGGAACCCCCAGCTCCTTTTGCATACCTTCTCTCTGAAGATGTCTGCACTTTTTCTCTTTAAGTACATAACTTTAAATAAAGCTTTATCACTGCTCAACCTAATTGTGTTTTGTCTCTCTGCACTTTTCTTGAGGTAAGTGTTTTTGTTTCTTTGCTATCTCATTCTAAGTCTTCACTTAGTTTTTGCTTTACTCCCAATAAGTAGGAAAGGGCTGCTGCGAGCTCAGATATAGGCCTGCAATTCCCCTCGCCTGGGTGACCCGGACAGAAACACAGCTGCAGGAGCCTGCCTGAAAACTTCCCTTCTTTGGGAAGTTTTCAGAACATAATCTCAGTCCATCCCATTCCCCAGATCCTTGGCTGTTAGGGGCTAGGGCCCAATGCCATGCAGATCCAAGCAGACACAGGACGCCAGGTGACTCTGGTTTAAATAGATGGCAAGGGAATCTGCCCTATACCAAGAACATGTTTAATAAACTTTCCCTCTGCAGCTCTGCATTTTGCTGCTCTCAGCTGCCTGCAAGGCCGCTGCCATTCATTTCTAGTCTTGCTCTAATGAATTCCTTCCTTCCTTACACTCTTACGACCTGCTCGAGAATTCTTTCTCATTCAGAGTCTAGAACCCTGCCCCATCTAGGTTGAGCTTTTACCTGGTGCACAGCGAGAGACCTCCCAGAAGCAGCTGCCTGGCAACAGTGATACAACATTTTTAATGAAATTGTTGGTCATATGACTAAGCATTTTATTATGTTCCCAGACTCAGCATTCACAATCTGAGCAATTTTCTATGATGACAAATTACAAAATTTTGTAAATACTAGTAAAGGGAGTTCTCTGCAGCATTTCATATTCTTAGATTGATGTATCTATGCATTTATTTTCAGCAGTACTTGTATATTATACCATGTTAACAATACAAAAGTATTAAGTATATTAAAATTCTCATCTTCTACTGGAATACAATTTCTTACTGATAAGTAAAGTAACAGTTTGGAAAATATGTTTTTCACAGTTTTTATATATACAAGTTTTTTAGAAGACATTTTTTTAATTGGAAGTGGGTAAAATTGATATTTCCAGAATATTTCTCCTGGCTTTAGTGAATCTGCATATCAACAGGTGTTCCTCAGGGGTGGAGAGCCATAGTTCATCTCCATACCAGTGAGTAATTACCTGGGCAACTGAGGGCTTATCTGAACCTGAGAGGTTAGGGGGAGGTTTTGCTTGCTTCTGCCAGAGCAGGAAAGAGAAATGGCCCTGGACTGCAGTTTGTAAGCAATAAACTGGTTTTAAACTTTATTTCTCCTTTTGACTGATTTCAGTTTTAGAAGTATTTTGCCCTGGGATTCCTCTCCCCAGAGTTACATAGGAAAATATTCTGTACTGTGCTTTTCTCACTTAAGAATGCATTGTTCTCAAAATAAATATATAAAAATTGACCCTGGAGATTGATCCACCATAATTTATTCAGAATTCCCCTATTGATGGATATTCAGATTGCTTTTGCTTTTATTTTTCCATTTCACATAAAATATAAGTAAAAAAATCCTTGTAGCACATTATTTCTATGATGACACTTCCATTTTATTGGACTCGGCTCAGATCTGATTATTCATTCAAAGGGTATGTGCACTTTAATGTTTAAAAATGATGCCAGACAAAGTCCACAATTTGGGGTGATGTCCAAACCATTTGATGTAGGTTCTAGTTGTAGCACACCCTTGGCAGCATTGAATATGATCAATCTTTCATATTTCTGTCAACCTGATTTTTAAAAAAATATCTCATTGTTTAAATCATCTTGTCCTTGATAACTAGTGAAGTGGAACCTATTTTCATTAGAAGCCCATTTGCATTTCTCTCCTGTGAATTTTCTGGTTATATTCCTTGCTCATTTTTCTTGTAGCTGTTTTCTTCATTTCATTAACATGTATATTTTTTGTAGAAATGTTAACTCTGTATGTGTTAAATGTCACAAATATTAGGCAACCCATGTGTATTTGTCAATTTGTGACAGTTTTTCATCTATCAAGTGGCAATTAAGTGTAGTTTACTCAAACATTTTATTTCAGTCTATCATTTGCCATTTGACTTTGCTCAAATTAAAGTCCATGGAATCTGTAATTTAATTCATGTAATCTGTACTAATATTTTCTTATGCTTTTAAAAAATACAGGTTTTTTACCTTCACATGTACTTCATATGTACATTCAAATGGGACACTTTTCTTTCAAAGAGATAGCTGTTTTTAATTCCTCAGTTATTTATTATTGTTTTAATTTATCTGCAGGAAATGATTCTAAACCAAAACTAGTTCATGCTTCTAGAGTTAATATTTTAAAATTATTTAAATATGTATAATGCATTAAACGAGGTATTCTATTTTCTTATAAGTATGGCTACTATATAATGCAAAATGCAAAAGGAACAAATTGAATTACATTTTACAAAGCAATGATATTCACACAAATTACTTTAATTAATTATGACAAACTTATAGTTTGGCCTGAGGCTGAAGTTCCATTTGCAGGTGGAAAATGCTATTGATGGCTTGAGTTTCTTTTCCTATGGGACCGAACTCTTCATACTTTAGTAGTCATGTGATGACTCAGTTTTCTCAGCCTTTTTGACTTATGAATCTACAGCATATTGTGATATCACTGTCACATGTCCCAAAGGCATTATGATGATCATCTCTGTCATTTTCCAAATAACTTGTGTATTTTAAAAGAATACTACTTGGAAGTAGTGTTTCCAAGCACAAACAGGCCCTAAAATCAGATGCATTCAATGATTCAGAGTATGTTTCTGTAATTTATTATTCATATCAAAACAATAGATACAAAGTACAAAATTTATTGTGGAGAACTTCTAGAAGCATGGGAGTAAGCCTAGGGGATACTACAATACCATGTATGGGCCTCTCTCTCATTCCTTTTAGCAAAGGTCTACAGTACAGCTGTGCAGATGAGCGCCAGAGTAAGAACAGACTGCATGTATTTGCATCAGCGATCTGCAGACGCTCCTCTAGGCGTTCTCTAACCATGATCCTCTCATAAACTCTACAGACGCACATTAATCATGACCATTTACCAAAGATGAAATTGAAGCTCAGAGAAATTTTAAGGATTCCCCTGAACCACACAATTATCAGGCAGGAGAATTAGGTTTCATGCCTAAGTGCATCTTTTCGAAAGTCCCTGTCTTTCTGCTGCCAACCCTGGAGCAATGACTTTCAGCTGAGCGTCTGCTATTTAACTGGTTCCTGTTCACTGCATATGGCTTCATTTCATTGCTTTCATATTTGCTGAAAAATGTTAGAAGAGGCAAACAGCATATTGAAGAAATGAGCCTATGGCAGTCAATTTACTTCCAGAGCTCTTTCAGAACCTTGCCAATAATTTTAGTTGTTTTTTTTCCCCTCATATCAGTATGGCACATTTGTGAAAAACCTTTTTAAAAAACACACTTTGTCATAATTAACAGCAACATGAATTTTCAGATGGCCTAAACTTTCATAGGCACACAACAAAATGACACAAATGCAGCAACAAACAAACAAACAAAAATTGGAGGGAACAGCCTAGCATGTTTATTTCCCTGAATTTTAACCTGAATCGAATTTGGTGGTACTTTCCACAAAACTCCCTCCTGCTTTACACCTGAAAACAGATGGAAGCAGATTGCATCATGAGTCAGTCCTTTCACGTTATGATAGTTTATGATGCTCATCTACATTTTAATAAGATACAAAAGATTTATTCCTGAAATGCATCAAGAAAGCCTATTTTCAGCACCTGGAAATGCATCAGAGAGTTTATAGCCAATAGAGTAAAATATGTTGTGCATTTTTACTTTGTATCTCTTTCTCGAGTATATAGTACTACAAGGATAGAGATGTCAGCAGTTTTATTAAAAGCTGTTCATAATCTTATCAGATTAGGGATGGAGAGGTGATTGCAGATTCAAAAATATTTATTGGAATTTAACTCCTGCTTTAAAAAGAGTTGAATGTGTCACCTAATTTAATAAAATAATTTAAAGTATGTTTTACAGTATATGCAAGATGTGTATTCAATAAATTGGATCTTATATCTACTAAAGTCTTCTTTAGATCAAATAGGAATTGGTCAGCATGCATCCAGACCCTGGAAATTAAATGAGACACCAGAATAGTACTTTGTGGTCAAATAGTATTTTGTGATAGCATTTTTGTGGCATATTATTTTGTATCACTTCTATGATAGAAACTTTTAATTTTACTTTTCAGAGGACACTATCTAGTTATTCACTTTCATAATTTATGCCTGTTAGTAACAAGATCAAATCATGATCTACAATATGGTACATTGGCCTTCTTGAATAAAATATATCTGAGTTTCTCAGCTAGTATTCTAATTATTAAAAATTATGCTATGCACTGTTATTTACTTTCAATAGGTTTTTATATACTACCCAGGAGATAAAAGAAAGGCATATGAAATGCAATAAAATCATTAAGGTTTCAAAACAAATGTTAAAAAAAATACTAATGAACTTATCATATTAAGAAGCATGCTTTTATGAATATGGCTTAAGACAAAAATCATAAAAAAAACCTTTGATCTGAAAAGTACAATTTACAAAATGAAAAATGAATTAGCATCAACATCAGATTTGAACAGGCAATAGAGAGAATCTGTGAATGTGAAGACAGGATATTTGAAATTATCCATTCAGAGAAAAAAAGGTTAAAAAAATTTAAAAGAGTGAAAAAACCTAGGTGAATTATAGAACACTTTCTTAAGAAACAAGATTCTCATTATGGAGAAGGAGATGTTTTCATAATTTTCTCAGAAGAAGAAAATATAGAAAATGGCAGAAAGTATATTTAAAGCAATGATGGCTACATACCTCCCAGAGCTGGACAGAGATATGTGCCATCCAGGTAGATGACAACATAGCACCCACACAGATTTGTTCAAAAGAAGACCCGTATAAGATACATTATAATAAAACTGGGACAATCAAAGGCAAAAAGAGAATTTTGAATTCAGAAAGAGAGAAAGTATCATTCCATGCAAATGAAATCCCCACAGGCTATAAGAAGATTTCTCAGGCAAACCTCGTAGGTGAGGAGAGTGGGATGATATATTCAAAGTGTTTAAAGAAGAAAACTGCCAGTCAAAAGTGCAGTCAAAAAGTCTGGCAAAACTGTCTTACAAAAATGAAGGAATAAATGCTTTCCCAGACAAACATGAGAAAGGACATTACCACGATGACATGATGCTAATTAGTAACATGAAAACATATTAACATATAAAACACACTGGCAAAGTTGTGTCTATGGTCAAATTCAGAATATTCTAATATTGTAATGGCATAGTAGTATGTAAATCACTTAACTCTAATATAAACATTAGAAGAAAAAGTATTAAAAATTACTATAGCTACAATAATTTATTAATGGATACACAGTGTAACAATATGGAAATTATGACAAAAACACAAGGAGGGATAATAGCTTAGAGGTTTTGTAGGTAATTGAAGTTAAATTGTTATCAGATTAAGAAGGACTGTTGTGACTATAAAATATTTTATGTAAGCTTCATGGCAACCACAAGCCAAAAACCTATAGTCGATACACAAAAGAGAAAGAGAAAGGAATACAACTGCAGAAAATCATCAAATCTCAAAGGAAGACAGTAAGAGGAAGGAACAAAGGAACTAAAATATAGCCAGAAAACAATAAAATGGTAATAAGGCCATATTGATAATTATTTTAAATGTAAATAGGTTAACTTCTCCAATGAAAATACATATGGTGACAGAACAGATATATAAAAATTGTGGCAGAATATATATAAACATATGTGCTACCTATAAGAGGCCAATTTCACCTTTAAGGATACTCATAGGCTAAAAGTGAAGGGATGGAAAAAGATACTCCATGAAAAGAGAGCCAGGTAGAACAGGAATAGCTATATTTATGTCAGATAAAATAGACTAAGCAAAAAACTTTTTTTTAATGTCATGATATAATTATAAAGGGATCAATTCAAGAGGAAATAATAGTTATAAATATATATGCACCCAAAATTGGAGCACCTATTTTAAATATCGAAAGAATGCATTAACATATCTGAAGGCAGAAATAGACAGCACTTAAATAATAGTAGTGGACTTTAATAACCCACTTTCAACAATAGACAGATCATCCAGACAGAAAAATCCATAAGGAAATAATGGAATTGAGCTATACTTTAAATCAAGCAGACCTAACAAACATATACGAAATTTTCTATCCTAAAGAAACAAAATACACATACTTCTCAAGCATACACAGAACATTCTCCAGGATAGGTCATATATTAGATTAGAAAATAAGTCTAACATATTTAAGAAGACAAAAATAATACCAAGTGTTAATTCTGACCACATGGAATAAAACTAGAAATCAATAACAGGTAGAAAGCTGACAAATTCACAAATGCATGGAAATTAAACAACACACTCAGAGTAATCAATGGTCAAGGAAGAAATCAAAAAGGAAATTTAAAAAATATATATCTTGATACAAATGAAAACGGAAACACAACACACCCAAACTTATGGGATATAGCAAAAGCATTTCTAAGAGGGAAATTTATAGCAATAAACAGCTATGTTAAGAAAAAAGATCTCAAATATACAGCCTAATGTTATACCTCAAAGAAAAAGAAGAAGAACAAACTAACCCAAATGTAGCAGAAGGGAGGAAATAACAAATGTCAGGGCAGAAATAAATGAAATAGAGATTAGAAAAAAAATTGAAAAAAAAAAAAACGAAACTAACAGCTGGGTTTTTGACGAGATAAACAGAATTAACAAACATTAACTCAAAAACAGAGAATATGCAAGTAAATAAAATAATAAATAAGAGACACTAAAAGTGATTCCACAGAAATAAAAAGGATTAAGAGCCTATGACCAATTATGCACCAATGAATTGGGTGACCTACAGAAAATAAATCAATTTGTCGAAACATACAACGTACGAAAACTGAAACATAAAAAAATAGAAAATTTGAATAAACCTATAACTGGTAAAAATGATTGAATAAGTAATAAAGGAATATCTAACAAAGGAAAGCCCAAAGTCAGAAATAATGCCAATTCTTCTTAAAGTCTACCAAAACACTGAAGAGGAGAGAACACTTCCAAAATCATTTTAGGAGATCAGCATTACCCTAATAAGAAAACCAGACAAGACACTATGAGAACAGAAAATCAGAAGCCAAAATCCCTGAAGAACACAAACATGAAAATCCTCAACAAAATACCAGCAAACCAAATTCAACCGCACATTAAAAGGATCATGCAAAATGACCAAATGGGAGTTATCTGTGGAATATAACAATGGTTCAACACACCTTAGTCCATTACTGTGACACACCATATTACAGGATGAAAGAAAATTCATAAAGTCATCTCAATAGAGACAGAAAAGCATTAACAAAATTCAACATCCTTTCCTGATAATATAACTCTCAACATAATTAATGTCATATATGGCAAGTTCACAACTACCATATTCAGTGGTGAAAAGATAAAAGCTTTTCCTGTAGTATCAGGGAGAAGACAAAGATGTGAACGCTGGCCAAGTTCATTTGACATAGTACTACAAGTCCTTATCAAAGCAATTATGCAAGGAGAAGAAATAAAAGACATTCAAATTGGAAAAGAAGTTAAATTATCTCTGCAGATGACTTGATCTTATAAGTAGAAAACCCTAAAGACTTCATCAAAAAGCTGTTGGAACTTAAAACAAGTTCAGTAGTTACAGGATACAAAGCCAACATACAAAAATCAGTTGCATTTCTATACACTAACAATAAACTACCTCATATAGAAATTAAAGCAAAACCATTTACAATAACATCAAAAGGAATAAAAATATTTCAGATTCATGGACTACAAAAGAACTATTTTTTTTTTGCTATCCAAATATTCTGCATTACACATTTTGAAAGCATATGTAATCTAAATGGGTATGGAGTTCTAAAGGACCTTAGTATTTTAAAGAAAATTTCTACATGCAATTATTTGATATACAATTCAAGTAACTATAATCATTCTTTAAATTATTATGATAATTACATATTTGCACATGATTATGGATGATTATTTTCCTTAATTTTTTATTTCTATGCAAGTTATTTAAAGTCTTCTATCTGTTCTTTAATACTGATTGAGAGTGTATAATTTATATATAATTTTTAAAAGATCATTAAATGAATTGAAGATACATTTATTCATTTCACTGGCAAAAATATTTCATGCCTTTCATACATATGTATATGGTGTATGTATATATTAAATTTATAATAATTGTGCTCTTTCCACATTTTCAAAAATAAAGTATAATACAAAGTATACTTGTTATAAATTAGCCATGAATTATGGTTCCTGGTAAGATTTTTTTTAAAAAGCCAGCTACTTCTCTAATTGTGTAAAGATTGTCAAAAATTCCTTTATAGCACAAAACCTAAAGAAGTTGCCTTATAAGTATTTACATGTATGTTGCCATGATTATCATATAAACTTATCAAGGAAATTATTTTCTTTAACTCTCACCAAACCATCCTACATAGTATTACTATAGTGATTTTTTCCAAATACAAATTTATGTTACTAACAATACTAAAAATCTTCAGTGTCTTCACAGTGTGTGCTGGATAAAGCTTGAACTTCCTGTAGGCAAAATTCTCTTGATTACCTCTTTTTGAGTTTTCTAGTGATGTTCAATTATATTCACATAATAAAATAAGCAGTATGTATTTTGTTTACACCATTCTGTTTAGCCAGGGAATACTTGACACTCTGAAGTAAATAAATATATACTTGCTGATAGAATGAAGGAAATCTATGAATGGTGGAGATAAATATGTTCCCTTTGAGAAATAAACAATATATAAAAATAGTATAAATAACATCTTCTTCACTGCAAAAGTAATTGCTAAAAGTAACAAGGGGAAAGTGCCCTCTCACCATTTCTGTCTGTACACCTAGTTTTGATATCCAGTTCTTGCATTTAGCAGACTTGGAAACAGGCAAAACCATAGATCCTGTAAGCCTGTTTCCTCACCTGTGAGGTAAAGATAATAAAAATACGTATTTCATAGTTGGTTGATTAAGTTAAAGGAGGTAAGCTATGTAAATTTATTCATAGTGCCTAGAACATTACATGCAGTCAAAAATGCCAACTATTAAGATTTTCATCAGGCTATCTGCAAACATTATAATTTAGGTTCTAGCTTTTCAATGGAAATATAACTTATTTGCAGAGATATCTGTTTACACATGTATGATAAATCATTCTAACTGAGATCAAAGTTTTGAAACATTTCAAACCCTTATGAATGTTGCACTTAATTTTATTTAAATTACTTCCTATGTTCACAGAGATTGAAAGTGGTTCTTTCCATTATGGAATATTGTTAAAACAGTCTTAGAAAAATATAATTAAAAAATCAGAAAGCAACTTTGAGGAGTGTGGATAAAGTGAAGGTTCCTGTGGCCAGGATTCTCACCGGGCCCTGGTCGGCTAGCTCACTACGCGTGTGTGGGCAATGCGCTGCTATTGCTCTGGGCAACACAGTGACTTGGCTGGAAGGGTGCAGGGCTGCAGGACAGCAGCAGCTGGAGTGGTGACAGCGCCGAAGACAGAGACTGAGACGGCTGCAGGGGCGGAGGGGCCCGGAGGCAGAGACCGGCTTGCTGCATGCAGACTCGCTCTGAGTGGACGGGATTCTAGTGATTGACCTGCTACCATGGGAATAAAGTTGAGCATAAACCCTTTCATCCCAAGAACATGTCATTGACATTTTTCAATCTCATTTAATCTGTAGTGAACTTGTTCAGGGCTGAAACCCACTGGCAAGACAAGGAGAAATAAAGAAAAACATATAGTTTTATATAATGTCTGCTAAATACATTTATTCAGTAAAAAATATTTATCAAAGATTGGACACCATTCTATGGGCTCAGCTCCCTGTGTGAACAGCATAAACAGGGTTTCTTTCCTCTCTGAGCCAGCATAGTGCAGGAGATTGAAAATAAAACAAAAATTGATCTCCTATGTGTTAAGTTAAAAGAAAACAGCAAACAGGTTGACGAGAGAAAAGAACAGTTGGGGGAGTGAAACTTACTCTATAAAAGGTGATCAAGGAACATTTCCTGCTAGAGGTGAAATTTAAGCTAAAATATGAAGGAGACAAAGAAAGGCACGCAGGGAGAACATTTCAAACAGTTGTGACAAATGCTTTGTGGAAGAATATATACCGGCCACTGTGAAAAACTGAGCCTATTAGCGTGACGGGAACACCGTGAGGCAGGCGAGAGAGGCCCACGTCGATCCTGGGCAGGTGTGGCAGGTAGATCCTGGCCACAGGAACCTTCACTTTATCCACACTCCACCAAGTTGCTTTCTGATTTTTTAATTCTATTTTTCTAAGACTGTTTAACAATATTCTGTAATGGAAAGAACCACTTTCTAGCTCCGTGAACTTAGGAAGCAATTTAACTTCTCTTTGCCCCCAATTTCCTCATTTTTAAAATGAGAAAATCTTCAACCCATCTACCCTGCCTTGAGCTCAGGTTTATATCATGCTAAACTCTAAACTCAAGCACACTGTAACCTCTGCAGCGACGGGAGGTCCCACTGCTTGGCAAGTAGCAGCAGTCCACAACGACACTTACTTTCTCACTTGGCACTATTAGTTTGTTTTTCAGGCTAACTTAGATTTTGTTTTCAATTTGATGGAGGCCAGTTAATGGTTTTAAATAGGGCAATGTCGTGATCTCATTTACATTATCAAAGGTCATCTTGAAGAAAACCTATGTTAGCTGTGGAAGAATGTTAGCAAGGGAACAAATTAGGAGGCATTTGTACTTACCTGAGTGTTAGATTCTTATCTCACCTGGACTGGAGTTCAGCAGATGAGATATCAGTGGAGAGATATAGATAAAACAGAGATTCATCTGGGGGTTAGAACTGTCAGACTATCTTGATGGATTAGGGTTATGGGATGAAGAAAAGGGAGGAATGAATGATGACTACCTTTTTTTTATTAGAAGATGATGCCATTTATTGATTGGGGCAGATGGGTAAAAACAGACTCATGGCGGGAAGAGGATTTACACTGAGATGGCAAAGGTGGTGCACAATTTATCCAAACAATTACACTTTGGGGAGTGACTGAAGAGACTTTCAATAATTAGCGCAAGACAATTGGCACGGACTAGTATTGTCACCCTAGAGATAAGTTATATAAATAGGTTAAAAGAAAGAATAACAGCTAATATTTAGGAAGCCCTATGTGCCAGACTCAGACTTTATTTACTCAAATATTCATTAATATATTTCTCCTCAAACCACAGTTACCATAGGCATTTTGCAGCTGAGAATATTAAGGGAGAAAAATACGTCATTTGTCTATGTGACAACGCTAGTAAGGGGTGGCGCTGGGCTGTTACCTGCAGCCCCTTGTCTCTGGAGCCTGTGCTCGTAACCAGAAGATATCGTGGGCCCTCCCAGGAAGCATCTCATCATAAAGTGGTGCCCCTTGTTTAGGAATGAAAATTGTCTTCCTAAAGTGATAGGGCATACACATAAAAAAATATGGTCTGCATATTTTCAGAGTCTCAGCATTGAATATTATGTCAAAAAGCACAATCTTGTCCTTAACAAAATGTCTTTGTTTTATATCTAGTGATACTGAACTGGCTTGGAGAAACCGTACGATCGACACAAGAAAATCGCTAATATGTCAGTAAATACTTTGAAAAAAATCTCAAAGGTAATTTCCAGCCCCCAAAATTATTCAAATTCTATTGGAATTATTCTTTTTTTCACATTTTCTGAACCTCTAATCCCAATGGTCCCTTACAATCCTCGCACTCCCTTTTATAGGCAACAAAAGAGCTTTTCAGTGCCAGAAAAAAAAAAACTCTTCAGATTCCTAATCAAGAGAAATGGTTCTTTGGTATTATGTTACTACTTGTAATGAGTTAATTTTATTAAGACTGCTGTCATCATGAATAACAGAAACTGGCTCCACCTAACTTAATGATAAAGGGACTTCATTGGAAAGGTAGCTGCTATTCAAGGAATCAGGGACAACTAAGAAAGTAACACATGAACAGTAGAGATGATGCCGGCTGAAGAACTACTGGGGCTGGGAAATCTTCTTCCTCGAGTGCTGCCTTTACCAAAGTTCAGCTCTAAGTATCCAGTTCGCATATCTCTCCATTCGAGGTGTAATATTTCCAGGAGGCAGGTCTGATGGCCCAGCCTTGGTCTACCCCTGGATCAATCAGCTAAGGCTAGAGAAGCAAGCTGCCAAAGGGGTCCCAGGTCTTTAAATTGGTGTCCTTCTCAGGGAATGGGGGATTCCTGAAGTCAGTCGGCATCTCCTAACATTCTACCATATGGATGTGGTTTACACATGCACGCTCATACACAGATATACACACATACAAACGCATTTTATCCTCCTCTATCCAGATGTACCTAACACAACTCAGCCATGCCACACAGGCACTCTTCTTCCTGAAAAGAGATAACTGGAATTTATATGCACCTATTCTAGACAGAGATGATATAATGGATCTTTAGAACATCAAACAGAGCCAAATGTCCTCAAATTCTACCTCAATATTAAAAAGCTATAGAAATAAATGACAGTATACACCTCTATGTTATAGTGAGAAAAGAGAAGAAGAAATACATAAATTACATATTATTTTATTCAAAATAGAATATCATAGGGAAAGTATTCCCATTCAGTAAACAAGAAAAATTTTGGTCCTCATATTTGCAAGTGTCACAAGACACTAGGAAGCATGTATCATTTCTCTTCTCAACTTCTTTACCTTCAGCCCTTATGCCAGCTGACTGGGGTAGAAGTATTTCTTCCTTGGGAGTTCCATTCTAAGATCACTAGCTAAGTGGGTAGTCATAGTTCAGGAAGTAAAAGTTTATGGACTATTAAATGTGATGCTAAGAAATGTCACTACTGGATCCTGGTCCATTTATTTTGATTAAGGAACACTGTTTCAGAGAATATTCTGAATGCTGAAAAACACCCACCAGTGCTCACAAGGTGTGGTTTCCTTCTAACTGACTATTAGCTGAATTTTCAAATTGCATTCTATTGGCACATAAGGTTAGATGCTTCTGGATTAACAGTGCTTGGTAAGAATGGTAAATACTTCTGTAGCTGGTTTCTCAATTTTTTGCCAGACACAGATCTTGGTCTGTTTTAGGAATGAGAGTTGCATGCTGTTTAACCCACAAATTTCTTTCCACTCTTCAATAAAATCAATGTTTTTTTCGATACTAAATTTTTTTGATAAGTACACATGATCACTGGCATTTTCTGGATAGGGTATCCTGTCCATAAAATTGATAGTAATGGTAATCTGGTGATCAATCAAAAATATTTCTAGTCCGTATTTTTCAGAGAGGTTCATTTCCAGAGCTGACTCTCAATGTTCTATTTGTACCATCTCACTATCAAAGTCATTTATATCTAACAATTGTTAGCCTGCACATGATTCAGCTTGCAGAGGGATATCCATCAAGGAAAACTGGAAAATGTTAAGTGCTTCTGGAAGTTCTGACCACTTGGGGAAATTCCTTTTTGAGCAATACTCAAAAACATTTCATTCCCTGTAGGTGCTGGCATAACATGGAAAATCACTGTCAACCTCAATCAAGATAATGACTTTGGTTTGACTAGATGGATCACAGTTGTGGGCTAAGAGATGGTGCACATGTAGCTGGCATAGACAGCTACACGCTAAATGTAGACACTATTGAAATATGAAGTCTGGATATCATTGTCTCTAATCTGTTTCTGTACCACTGGAATTAGTACAGTGTAGTCATAGAGAAAATA
Organism: Phataginus tricuspis; assembly: GCA_029783875.1. NCBI lineage: Eukaryota > Metazoa > Chordata > Mammalia > Pholidota > Manidae > Phataginus > Phataginus tricuspis. The sequence goes on along the minus strand of JAQQAC010008719.1, from coordinate 6,505,773 downwards.
TATTTCCATTTTTTAAAACATTAAGTCAGTATTTTGCTTTCATATCATCTTAAATGCCATCTGGTATGCAAATCTGTAAAATAACAAAATAGTTTCCCAAACTCTTCTATCACTCCTTTGTAATTACCAATGAACTATATAAAGTACCAGACATTTGGGACCTCATTTGGCTATGTGGCTCCCTTCATGGGTTAGAGCAGAGCATACACAGCTCACCCTGCTGATGGAGAAATTCTAGCCCTGTCCCTGGTAACCCACTCAGAAAACACAGCTGTGCATGTTACCTCTGAATGCCAACCTCAAAAAGATGCATTTTTAACAGTCACTGTCCTCATTGGAATTGAGTATTACATGGTAAAAGCAAATAATTACCAGGATTGCTGGAAAGAACAGGATCACATTACCTCAGGTAAAGCAAATCTTTTGGCCTCAATTTTCTATCCATTTGGAGAGATAACTCCAACACACAGTCTCTACACAAATTTCCTCTATGTAGAAGGGCAGGTCGTACAAATACTAGATTTTTGGATGTTGTTTTATTTGGAAAGCTACCTATTAGCATTCCAATACTTAAATCATTCATAACATGTTTCAATAGTAAATACAATGAACTTTTGTAAACACCTTTCCTGGCTTATGAGATTTGTCATGTACATTTTGGAAAGCGTATGATTCGTTACAATTAAAAAGATGTCCAATGGGTTTAGATGGCTAATTTACATGAGTAAAAAATAATTGAAGAAGAGGCAAATTCTCGTGTTCTTCTCTTTTCACAGAAATGCATACATTTAGCTCTTCTAAAAAGTACCAAGAACTGAAATTTAAATTCCTATCACTCCTGAAGTATATATGAGTCTGTATTTTTTTACATTGAATCGGGCTTTAGTTATTGAATAAATTAGACAAAATGTTTACAGGGGAAAATTAATTTTGGTGACACTAAAAAAATAAAGACATTCAGGATAATGGTTATATCTCTTTAGGGGAGGACTGTAGGTAAGTTGGGGTAGGATATCCAGAAACATGAAAACTTTTAGGACTTATTTTTTTATTAAAGTATAGTTATACAATATTACATTGGCTTTGAATGCACAACACAGGGATCCAGCAGTTACACATATTATTAAAACCTCACCCCAACTAGTGCAGTTACTATCTGTCAACATAGGAAGATGTTACAGAACCACTAACTATATTCTCCATGTTGTATTTCTATCCCTGTAAAAAACTTACATTATGATTGAGATTTTTGTGCCTCTTTATCACCCTCACCATCCCCACCCACCCATGCTAACCTCTCCCCCATGGTAACCACCAGTCACTTCTTAGTGTCTATGAGTCTACTGCTATTTTGTTCATTTTGTTTTGTTTTGTTTTTAGATTCCACATATAAATAAAATCACATGGTTATTTGTCTTTTTCCACCTGACTTATTTCATTGAGCATAATACCCTCTAGTTCCATTCATGTTGCTGCAAATGACAGGATTTCTTTCTTTTTTATGGCAGAATAATATTCCACTTTTATATGTACCTCCTCTTCTTCATCCATTCATCTGTTGATGGACACTTACACTGCTTCCATAACTTGGCTATTGTAAATAATGTGGCAATAAACATAGGGGTGCATATATCTTTTTGAATCAGAGATATTGATTTCTTCAGGTAAATTCCTGGAGTAGAGTTACTGGGTCATATGTTATTTCCGTTTTTAGTTGTTTGAAGAAACTCCATACTGCTTTCACAGTGGCTACTGTGAAAATTGACATTCCTACCAACAGTGTAGGATGGTTTCCTTTTTTCCACATCCTCACCAATACTTATTATTTCATGTCTTTTGGATGATGGCCATTCTAACTGGTATGAGGTGTATCTCATTGTGGTTTTGATTTATATCTCCCTGTTGATTAGCAATGTTGAACATCTTTGCATGTGCCTATTGGCTGTCTGTATGTCTTCTTTGGAAAAATATCTATTTAGGTCCTGTGCCCATTTTTTAATTGGGGTGTTTTTTTGGTGTTGAAGCATTTGAATTGTTTATATATTTTAAATGTTAACCCCTCATCAGATAATATAGAAAGTATGAATATACAATGGGGAAAAGATAGTGTCTTCAATAAATGGTGTTGGAAAAACTGGACAGCTACATGATAGAGAATGAAACTAGATTATTGTTTAACTCCATACACAAAAATAAACTTGAAATGGATTAAAGACCTAAATATAAGACATGAAACCATAAAACTCTTAGAAGAAAACATAGGCAAAAATCTCTCAGATATAAGCATGACTAATTGCTTTCTGGACATGCCTCCCGAGCAAGGGAAACAAAAGCAAAAATGAACAAATGGGATTATCTAAAAAGCTTTTGTACAGCAAAGGACACCATTAACAAAACAAAAAGGCATCCTACAGAATGAGATAATATATTCTTAGGACTTCTACTCCATAAACTGAACTGTGGATACACAGAAGTGTATTTTACTATGGCTTTTTACAATTACAGTTAGAATATACTTCAAATTATGTATATATTTTGTGTGTAATAATGTTTAATATTTTTTCAATTTTGCTTATCTTTCCATTATAAAAGTTTGTAATTTTTATACAGGCAAGTCTGTTAGTTTTTTCATTTGTGACTTTGGTATGTCTGGTTCAGAAGATCCTGTACATGACAAGATTGTAAAAATATTATGCTATATTTTCTTCTACTAGTTATACAGTATTTATTGTTGTTGTCTTACTTTATTTTTTAAAGCAGATAAAAATGTTTATAGCAAATTGAGAGAAAGGTACAAAGATTTCCCACATACTCTGTGCCCAATGTATAGGGTTCCTTGTTTCCAACATCACTTTTCTGAATGGTACAGTCTTTACCAAGGATAAAACTACATGGATCCAAAGCCCATATGAACCCAAAGTCCATAGTTTACACTAGTATTCACCTGCTGTTATATTTGGAAGAGTTTGGACAAATGTATAATGACATGTGTCCATCACTATAATATCATACAGAGTATATGTTCACAGCTCTGTGGTCTACCTATTCATCCTCCCCATCCCCCCAGCAGGTAGTTTTTTTTTTTTTTTTAACCACATTTACCATTATTTTTTTAAACTAACTTTCGGCCCAATGACTGGTAAACAATGATTATAAAAATAGGTGTAAAATATTTCTATAAATGATTGAGCTTTTATTCTCTCACATCACTAAAAATTCCTTCCAAAATAAATACGACATACAGAACTAAATTCAGCCTTGTTTGAAAAAACACACATGAATCTCTCTTATGTCTCTGTGACATCTGGGTCTCTTTTTGTCACGTCCGTAACAAAGTTTACACTAGCACAGACATATTCTTAACCACAGAGGGTTTCTTCTTTGCACAACTTTGTTACATGTTCACAGGAAACAAGTGAATTGTGGTGCCTTTTGTTATGCTAAGTAAGTTACTGATATCTGTACTCTCTATTATGCAAACAGTACATTTAGAGGAAATAAATAAATAAATAAATAAGGATAAGACCAAAGATGAGGCTGGCCTTTGAAATTCTACTTAAGTAAGGAGGGTTTGTTTTATTCAACATAACACAGCATTTCTCTTTGAATATGCATTCTCAATCTATGAATTCTGCCTAACACCAAAGTTCACTAAAGTAGATTAAGAGTCATGGCACCTATTTCCATATCCTTAAACCATCAATATATTACTAGGCATCCTATATTCAGCTCAGAAAATATTAATTTGAAGTCAATGTCTTCCATGATTCACTATGAAAAAAACAGAATAGGATGGAAAAGAAGACGCAGTCTTACTTTCAATGAGTTAGTAATCTGATAAGGAAGACAAATGTGGAAACTATCATTCCAAATGATGGTGAATAATTAAAAGAGCCCAAAAGAGATATAATAGGTAAAGGGTAAGGAAATTGTACAAAGAGATTTAATTAGGCTGGATGTGACTGTGTGCCAGAAACGCCCCCTTCATCCCCTAACCCGTCCGCATGGGGCCTGCAGCCATCCATCTATCGGTCATTCCAACACTCCTGCCTCCTCTCATCTCAGCTTTCTCCACTGTCAGTCTCAGCAGGGAATTGCTTATTGTATTTTTTCTCTGAGTCCTCTCATAATAACTGTACTTATTATTATATATTTATAAATAAATGTATAAATTCATAGTGTTTAAGTGTAGATTTTATCTTACAGCATCAATGTGTAAATTGTATCATTCTGGATGTAATTTTTTTGTTAATGATGATATATGAAGTGTTCAGTGATCAAGAAGCAATATTTTAAGTGCTTTGTGTCTTATGATAGCTTGATGCGTAATGTAGATATATTTAGTGTTTTAATTATATTTTAAGATAGTAATGGATATTTTCGATTTATAAGGGAATTTTTTAAGAAAATAAATGCAATTCTTTGTTGAAAGGCATTGCTTAACTCGGAGGATCTCTAAGTTTTAGGGACATTTGGCCTCAGGATATATTTCAAGCTTCTGACCATCTCATCCCACCCACTTCTCCAACCAACCTCATCTTTCACTACTTATCGCATCCTTTTTCCTGTAGTGAAAGTGAAGAGCTTATAGTTACCTGAATGCATTATTCTACATCAGATTTGCATTTCTTCAGTTATGCTCTCCTCTATAACTAGAATTTTCCATTTACTTCCATCCCCCTCAACCCAGTTAAATAATACACTGTGGCTTAACTTGCACCTCTCCTAGTTGGCTGCACACTCTTTTCTGTACTTCATGCTCCAGAAATGCCTGCCGTACATTTATCTTATTCTTTAGGTTTTGAGGTCGAGAATGAGGATTTACTCTTACTATTCTGAAGAAGACAAAGAGTGTATCAAAATGGTATATGTGCCATATTAAAAAAAAGAAGCCTTTTCTTAAGAAGAAAAGCTTAATTATAAAACAAATTCTGCTGACAAAAATCAGTATCTCTTATTGTGTTACAGTTCCAAAAAGCTCTCATGCAACTATAAAACCTGCTGCAACTAATGTTCTCCCTTCTAATGTAACGTGCTTATCAAATGAATTAGAAAATATGAATCACTGTATTTTCAGTCTTCATGATAACATGATCAAGCTTATCCCTGCATGGTTTGAATCTAAATTTATGTTTCTCTAAAGGGTTAATTATGTGAGATATATATATATATATATATATATATATAAGTTACGATATATAAATAAATGACATATAAGTTAATAATTTGAATGTACATAGTAATATATCTAAATTAAAAGAGTCACATGAGGATAACTAAAAGCTACTTAATTCATATTTGAAGATGATTTTGCCAATTCATTTGACATCTCTACTGTATACAATTGTTGATGAAAAAAGAAAAATCAAAATGGCATATTATACAACTACTCACCATACATTTTTCTATATATAGTCTCTCCCTACATGTAATTACAAAAGAAAATATACTCTTATTTTTCAAACTACCTACTTTCATTTTATATACTTAATCAGCTTATCTCAACTTTTGGATAAGTAGCAATGAATCTGACAAGCTGCTAGCAGGACTTAATTAATCAGAAAATATGGGATGACCTGAAGCTGTTGTATACATGTCAGAAATGGCAAAATATACACTTTCTACAAGCAAGAAAAAGTCATATTTCACAGTTATGATGCAATTACATTGTTATTTCACAGCTGTCAAAAAGTATAGTCTTGAAATATGACTTCTTAAAGTATGTACTTAAAAAACTCAGCATTTTAACTAAGAATATTTCAGACTGTATAAATATTATAACTAGAATCACCTTAAAAAGAAGATTAGCTAATAAAATCTTTCATATGATTTTCAGTAGAATAAAAAAATCTATATTCTAGATTCAGTGGGTATCACACAGCCTTACATATATGTATATATTTACATATAAAGTAAGCTTATAAAATTATAGATATTTAGACTAACAAAGAAAAACCTAATGGTCACTCTAAGTGAGCAATAAATTTAAAACACAGTAAGGAATGTTTGGTTCTTTAACTTTCTTTTATGATCCTCACCAATAGTTGAGACATAAAGTGAAAGACATATAGAAATACACATGGAAAGACAGAAGAGATTGGGGCAAAGGGATATGAGTAGAACAATGAGTAGAAATCGAGCTGATGTTAGTACACAAAACTCATCTAACCTAACATCCTCTACAATTGCTAAAAATTGAGTGCAAATTAAGCTTTGAGTTTCTTAATAACCAACAGAAAGAAGTATAATTAGATAAAAGATTTACAGTGCCCATGATGTAAAATATAGACCAGACTGTTAGAAGACAGGCAGTATATCCTGGTTCTAAATTCTGACAGAAGTAATTCCAGTGGGTTGTTAGGACAGGCCCTCTGTAATGGGTGGATCACATCTTCCATAGCATACGTAACAATGCTGCTGGGGTAAGCAGACTCTAAGATGGAATCAAAATAAAAAGAGAATAGTTTTAAACAGTAAAAAGAAGGGAACCAAAATGATTCCTGTTTTACCACCTTAAAAAGGATCTAATTTGTGAAAGATTTATATTTAATAACAGTAATAAATAAGGTGTAACATTTACAAAAGTGTCAATAAAGAAGCTGTTTATAATAGGCTGATGCAATGTAGACAACAGCAATTCCTTTTGCTAAGTCTAATACTAAACAGAAATGACTGGAAACTCTATTTTCATGTTGTATCGTTTCCTTGAGGTGATAAAAACAACAGTGGAAGAACAGTGCTAAAGCCTATTTGCTCATCTTCTGCCATGTTTTCCTGAGAGTTTTTCTCACTTTGCATTTTATGAAGAGGAAATTAGCTTGGCAGTTTTGAGTGTTGGAGGATTGCTTAATATACAAAGAGTACGATTTGGAAGAAATAAAGTTGACTCCACTTAAAACAGAGATAAATCATCATTGACCAAACATGTCTCAAATTTAACACTGACCCTGTGAGATGTTATCCAATTTGGAGAAATGAAAAACCGGTAAACCACAAGTCACATTACCAAAGCTATAGATCTAGCACATATAGGAGGAATTAAATTTTAGCACTTGTCAAATTTATAGAATCTCAGCATTTTTTAAAAATCCATACAAAGCACTATAGTCAAAACTGGAATAGAGCAGGCTCGGTGTGATTAGAAAGAAACTCAGCTAGAAAATGAATTCAACATAAAAAAAACAGTGAATGATGAAATCCAGTATTGTGAGATATTATTGTACAAATCTAGAAATTTAGAATACCCCTGAAATATTTTATTTAGCTTGGTGTTGTAAGCCAGCGTCTAGTAAGAAAGTTGTAAAATGTCCACAAAATTCTGGTTAGTTGATCATTCAGAATAGTCCTTATATGCACAGAACACCTTAGATGGTAATGATCAGACTATCAGACCTAAAACTAATATTCATAGAAAATTAGAATAATGCTTTGAATCATTTAGGATATACTATCACTACTGTTACAACCAGGTTGTGAGATTTAGGTGCCTGATGCCTGATTTACAATTTCTACGTCTGTACTTGACACAAACTGCTTCTTTTCCTTTATACTTGGGATTGTTGGGTTGATATCCATCCTTTGTAAAAAGAATGATTCTGAATTTTAAAAATTTGTAATTAGGACATTTTTTATACTTAAACTTTTGTTAGAAGTAAAAGAATATACTCATGCTTTTAAACATCTATAAAATGTTAAAATTAAACATCTATAGCATATGTAACCATTGCATTAAAAACCATGTGTAAATGAGAGCACAGAGAATAAGGAAGAGTAAATTTGATATTTGTGGATATTGCACATATTTAATTCACATTAGAGTTGCTATTTGATGACTATAAAATATGTCATTTCAGTTTTGATCTTGTTGGAATAATAAAAAATAAAACTCCTCTTTCAAAAAATGAGATTTTACACAGAACATGCAACTACTTTATTTCTGTATGCTGCACGCTGTTCATGTGAACTGACTTTTATTAGAGTTGACAGGACTTGTCTTTCCTCCCCCATGTTCAATGAAAACAGTTTTCTCTCAAAATGTCTGTCACAACCTTTGGACATTCAAAAGCTCAAGGAAAGAAAAATAAACATAGGTATATACACACCTATCAGTCTTTTGATATTACAAACCATTCAGGCAAGGGAATATATGTTAAGGAGACTAGCAGAGGACATTAGTCTTTCACTTCTGGGTCACCTTCACAAAGCTTTCTTCTCAAAAACATGTAACTTGTGCTCAACTATCAAAAACATGTCACTGGTGAAAATAGAGTCCAGTAAGAAATCATCATTTTAGCAATCAACAAGTTCATTAATAAAATAACTACACTAATGGAGCATACTTTAAAATACTTAATAATCATTTATTTAAAGCATCTGCTTCTCCTAATGGACTGAAACAAATTGGCTTAATTGGTTAACACCTGGTAATAATTCTAGGTCCAAGCAAACTCTCTGAAAGTAAGTTAGTATTGGTCATTTTCCCCCACAATCAACCTCAGTTTTGGCCAGTTGTCTAATAGTTTTGCATTATTGTCCAGGTAGACTTTGCACTTACACAGTTATTTAACAATGTAATATAATCTTCTTAGTTGCTATGTGTTATCTCTATATCTCTATAGCTTGTTTTCACTGTAACTAAACTCAACTTTTCTCTTTTAACTCTCTTCAGCTCCTTAGTTCTCTATCTATGAATAATGCCATTGCTACCACAGTAACCCCAGAATGATATTAAGAAACCTTAGTTTCATTATTTCTTATTTGATCTTTCCATTATGGGCATATCCCATACTACACAAGTAGAACAAATTGCACCTAAGTTTAATTCTGACTGTCTCCCTCTTCCCATGGTCTTCACAATTCATAAGACCAACATGAATTTGGAGTTCTCCCAGCACCAAAGAGTAGCATCCTTGCCTTTCCCCATTATTTTATTCCCTTCTAAAGGCTTGCCTTTTTTCCTTTATGTATCTGTACAATAGCTACATTAGGTTATTTTTCATACTGTCCAACTCTACCTCCTGTTACACTTTACACTCTTTTCTTTATTAACATTTTACAACTTCTTTTTTCTGTTGAAAGAAACTCTTTACACTTTTTCCATCTATAAAATTCTTACCAGTCAGTGAAAGGTCTATGCATCTTCATAGCATAGACCTACTCTCTTCCTACTGGCAGGAGCAACCAGAATACACTTGTGTACTTGTCTGATTTTTAACACTAGTTGCAAACTGATTAAGGAAGAGAACCTTGTAAGAATATCTGAGAGATATTTGAGAATAAGTCTAAATGTGGAAAAGTGATATATATTTGTTGAAGGAATTAATTGAAAACATAATTTCTACAACCAGTTTTCCTTATGAAATAAATTATTAGACACATAGTAGATACTCAAAAAATATCTTTAAAGGTATGAAACACTAGATAAAAATGTAACTGTGGGGAAGAGATCTTTTTTCTGACAAAGATTGTATAATATGAACTAGATTTTTCCTCAAGATAAATAAAAATGAAATATTTGAAACAGTGATTTTCATATATTGGGACAATAGGCTGTACAAAACACTGATCTCTGGACAAGGGGAAATAAAAGAGGTAAAACCTATGAGTGCCCATAGCTTACTACATTGAGAGTATATCCATGTCTTAATGCAGGGGAAGGGATATGAGGCAAAGCCTGGGACTGTCCCTAACAGAGGAATATCAATGTAGGGATCCAGGGAGTGAAGGCAATAAGGATTTTCTAGGAAGAGTACTAGAGATGAGGGGGTGCTCTGGAGCTGTCACAAGATTTCATGAGTCTCTAATAATTTCTGATAAACCATCCCTCTAAGGAAACCACTCTAGGTCATGGAAAGAACCAACCCAAAGAATTAGAAAAAATTCACAGGGACAGAAATAATTCCTATCCCAAGCAGTATAACACTAAGCAATAATTTCCCTGAATAGTGGGACAAAACTAGCCCATGATTAAAGGGTGAATTAGTGCCATGCAACACATCTTAAAGGCACACCTCAAAGGGGTGAAACAGTTCAAAATAATTTAACAATATTTCAGAATAAATCTCAAGAATATTAATGAGAATATGAAAAATTCCAGCACAAAGTTAAAATATTATGTTTGTCATCCAATAAAAAATTACCATGAATGCAAAAAATCAAGGAAATACAATTTATAATTAGGAGAAACAGCAATAGAAGCAGATCTAGAAATGACAGATATAAAAGAGTTAGTAGACAAAGATATTAAAGTCACTGTTATACTGTATATTAGTATATTTCATTTGATCAAAAAACTAGAGAGAATGAGAAAGCTAAACATAGACAAGAAAGATGAAAAAGACAAAATCAAACTCCTAGAGCTGAAACTACAATACCTGACACTCTTGATATAATTAACAATAAATAAGACACCACAGAACAAAAGATTAGCAAACGTGATGCATAGCATTGAAACTATTAAATAGTAAACACATAGATAAAAAATGAAATATGAAAACAAATGGAGTGGTGAGACAACTTTGTTTAGCCCAATAAATGTGTAATTAGAGGCAGTGAAGGAGGGAGCACCAGAAAAATAGATTTGAAGAAATAACCAAATCTGTTACAAATGAATAAAAATTATAACTTACTAATCCAATGAACCAATGAAGCACAATGAACCCAAGTACAAGAAACATGAAGAACAATAAACTGTTACATCATAACCAAATAAGTTAAAATTGGTGATATTTAGAAAAAATTTAAAAGCTCCTAGCTAAATAGACATAAATCATGAGAAAATATAACAATGACAGTAAACTTCTAGGTGGAAATAATACAAGCCAACACTTCAAGACAGTGGACCAACATTTTAAAGGACTGAAGGAAAAGTAATATGAATTAAAAAAAAAACTCTACCAAGAATTCTATACATAGCCCAAACTATTTTCTGTAAATAGTTGTTGACAAGAGCACTTCCAAAGTGACAGAGTATGGTCCACTGAAAATCTGATCCTTCATAAAAGTAATTAGGACATTGGTAAAAACTGTCAAAATCAGTTTTTAAAGAATTCTGGAAGTTAACACCAGGCTTGCAATAATCTGAAGAGCACCTTATTCAACAAAATTAGCTTGGCAAGACCAGTAAGTTTTGTATTTTAATTTATCCTATCCTCATCCCCCGCCTTCCAGCTCTGCAAAAACTTGAAAACCGGCAGCCTTGCAATCATGGTAACTGTGAGTACAAGCAACCTAGCAGCTAATGCAGACAACAAAATAAGTTTACAGCTTCCCACCAAATTTTAACACCAAAGAATTTTAACTATTTACTATCTGGTGGCTCCCTATAAAAGTCTTATTTATAGGGTTTGTTCTTATTTAATTTGGGGTAAAAAAGCACTAAACCTTGGGCACATGTTGAAAAGAATCTGTGCTGTGATAACTGTTTAAAATGGCACCAGAGAGGCACACAAGAGACTGGCCACAAACTTTAAATTATGTTCTGAAAAATGAGATGTTCATAAGTGGCTCTGGGTATTCCCACATATTTCAGGGGATCTGAAAAGCTAAACACATGTGCAGGGCTGTGTTTGCATTTAAAAAAGACATGAGATGCCCTTGCTTCCACCCCCGGCTGATCCCAAGATTCTGAGCAAGCAGGAAGTGAAGGCTAAGGTAGAGTCGTGAACCACCAGAGGGTTGAAAGTATGCTGCAACATTCAAACAGAGCCTCTTGGCAAAAAGTGGGAGATCCCATGGTTTAAGGTATTTAATAAAAAAAAAAATCTGTAAAATTGAACTTCTGGGAGATGGCAGCATGAGCAGGGTGGCGGAAATCTCCCAAAACTATATATATTTATGAAAATACAACAAATACAACTATTCCTAAAAGTGAGAACGGAAGATACAGGACAGCACCCAGCCTGCATTTACACCTGAGAGGACTCGGCACCCTGCAAGGGGGGTAAGATATGGAGCCCAACCCGGCGAGACCTGAGCACTCCCCCACCGCAATGCACCAGTGGGAGGAGAGGATTCAGAGAGGGGAGGGAGTGGAAGCACAGGCTGATGAAATAACCAGCCCTGGTGATCTGTGCCGGGAGCACTGACACACTTCGCGTGGTGTATCAGAGATTGGAGAGTCAGAGGGTGCAGGATCTGAGCCAGGGAATGCCCCCAGGTCCTCACAGCCAGCTATCCGGGACAAAAGAAAAGCATGCACTTTTCTGGCAGTCTTAAAGAGACAGGGGCCCAACAGAGGAGCAGGATAGTCCCCGAACACTCAGCCCAGCAGTCTGGGAGTCCTGGGGAATTTCTGACCCTTGCCTGGCGACTGGGAAAAAGTAGCCGCACTGACACTTCCAACAGAGATCAGCAGCCTCCCATTCATTCCCACCCTGGCCAGAGCTACAAAGGGCTCTGCGGAGTGGCTCAGCCACAGCTATGGAATAGTGGAGCAACAGCACAACTTACAGCATCCTCACAGAATCTACTCCCGGTGGGTGTTTTTTTCTTTTGTTTTGTTTTGTTTTATTTTGTGTTCTCTTTTCTTTCTTTTCTTTCTTCCTTTTTTTTCTCTTTTTTTTTCTTTCCTTTTTTTTCTTTATAAAAGTCTTAAAGAGCCCAGCTGACATACGCGCACCTACCAGTGTCCACTTTTATCGCCATGAAAAGACAGAGGAATACGGTACAAACAAAACTTACCCAGACCCAGACAACACCACAGAGGGAACATGAAGGGATGGAAATGCACAGTCTTCCTGAAAAAGAATTCAGAACAAAAGTCATACTGATGGATCTACAGAGAAATATGCAAGAGCTGAAGGCAGAAGTGAGGGACGTGAGGAAAGACAATGCAGAAATGAGATAAGCCATTGACGGGCTTAACAGCAGACTGGACGAGGTGCAAGACACCATTAATGGAATAGAAATCAGAGAACAGGAATACAGAGAAGCTGAGGCAGAGAGAGATAAAAGGATTTCTAGGAATGAAAGAATATTAAGAGAACTTGGGACCAATCCAAACGGAACAATATTCACATTATAGGAGTACCAGAGGAAGAAGAGAGACAAAAAGGGATAGAAAGTGTCTTTGAAGAAATAATTGCTGAAAACGTCCCCACGCTGGGGAAGGAAATAGTGTCGCAGTCCACAGAAGCCCACAGATCTCCCAAGGGACCCAAGGAAGACAATACCAAGACACATAATAATTAAAATGGCAAACATCAAAGATAAGGACAGAGCATTAAAGGCAGCCAGAGAGAGAAAAAGATCACCTACAAAGGAAAACTCTTTAGACTATCATCAGACTTCTCAACAGAAACCTTACAGGCCAGAAGAGAATGGCATGATATATTTAACGTAATGAAACAGAAGGGCCTCGAACCAAGAATATTGTATCCAGCACGATTATCATTTAAATATGACGGAGGGATTAAACAATTTCCAGACAAGCGAAATTTGAGAGAGTTTGCCTCTCACAAACCACCACTACAGAATATCTTAAACAGACTGCTCTAGAGGGAAGAACCCCTAAGGCTAAAAAGATGTCCTCAGAGAAAATAAAATCATAGCAAAGAAAGCAGACCATCCAAATACTAACTAAAGGCAAAGAATAAAACACCTACTATATAAAGAATGGAGGAGGAAGAATAAGAAGGGGGAGAAATAAAGAAACATCAGACGGTGTTTACAATAACTTAACAAGAAAGTTGTTAGATTGTTAGATAGTAAAGAAGCAACCCTTGAACCTTTGGTAACCATGAATGTAAAGCCAGCAATGGCAATAAGTACATAGCTATCGATAATCACTCTAAATGTAAACGGACTGAATGCACCAATAAAAAGACACAGAATAACGGAATGGATAAAAAAGCAAGACCCATCTATACAGTGCTTACAAGAGACTCATCTCAAACCCAAAGATATACAGAGACTAAAATGAAGGGATGGAAAAAGACATTTCATGCAAACAACAAGGAGAAAAAAGCAGGTGTTGCAGTACTTGTATCAGACAAAATAGACTTCAAAACGAAGAAAGTAGCAAGAGATAAAGAAGGACATTACATAATGATAAAGGGGTCAATCCAACAAGAGGATATAACCATTTTAAATATATATGCACCCAACACAGGAGCGCTGACATATGTGAACCAAATACTAACAGAATTAAAGGAGGAAATAGACAGCAATGCATTCATCTTAGGAGACTTCAACACACCATTCACTCCAAGGACAGATCAACCAGACAGAAAATAAGTAAAGATGCAGAGGCACTGAACAACACACTAGAACAGATGGACCTAACAGACATCTACAGAACTCTACACCCAAAAGCAGCAGGATACACATTCTTCTCAAGTGCACATGGAACATTTTCCAGAATAGACCACATACGAAGCCAGAAAAAGAACCTCAGTAAATTCAAAAATATTGAAATTCTACCAACCAACTTCTCAGACCACAAAGGTATAAAACTAGAAATAAATTTTAGAAAGAAATCAAAAAAGCTCACAAATACATGGAGACTTAACAACACTGTCCTAATTAATCAATGGGTTAATGACCTAAATAAAACAGAAATTAAAGAATATATGGAGACTAATGACAACAACAACACAAAGCCACAACATCAGCGGGATGCAGCAAAGGCAGTTCTAAGAGGAAAGTATATTGCAATACAGGCCTATTTAGAGAAGTAAGAACATTCCCAAATGAATAGTCTAAAGATAAAATTACTGAAATTGGAAAAAAAAGAACAAATGAGGCCCAAAGTCACCAGAAGGAGGGAAATAAAAAAGATCAGAGAAGAAATAAATAAATTGAGAAGAATAAAACAATAGAAAAAAATCAATGAAACCAAAAGTTGGTTCTTTGAAAAAAATAAAATAGATAACCACCTAGCCAGACTTATTAAGAGAAAAAGAGAATCTACACACATAAATACAATCAGAAATGAGAAAGGAAAAATAACAATGGACACCACAGAAATACAAAGAATTATAAGAGGTTATTATGAGAATCTATATGCTAACAAGCTAGAAAACCTAGAAGAAATGGACAACTTTTTAGAAAAATACAACCTTCCAAGACTGACCGAACAAGAAACAGAAAAACTAAACAGACCAATCACCTGCAATGAAATTGAATCAGTAATCAAAAAACTACCCAAGAACAAAACTCCCCGACCAGATGGATTCATGTGTGAATTCTACCAGGCATATAGAGAAGAAGTAACACCCATTATCCTTAAAGTTTTCCAAAAAATAGAAGAGAAGGGAACACTTCCAAACTCATTCTATGAAGCCAGCATCACTCTAATATGAAAACCTGGCAAAGACCTCACCAAAAAAGAAAATTACAGACCAATATCCCTGGTGAACGTAGATGCAAAAATACTCAACAAAATATTAGCAAACCGAATTCAAAAATACATCAAGAGGATCATACACCATGATCAAGTGGGATTCATCCTAGGGATACAAGGTTGGTACAACATTCGGAAATCCATCAACATCAGCCACCACATCAACAAAAAGAAGGACAAAAACCACATGATCATCTCCATAGATGCTGGAAAAGCATTTGACAAAATTCAGCATTCATTCATGATTAAAACTCTCAACAAAATGGGTATAGACGGCAAGTACTTCAACATCATAAAGGCCATATATGACAAACCCAAAGCTAACATCATACTTAACAGCGAGAAGCTGAAAGCTTTTCATCTAAGATCGGGAACAAGACAGGGATGCCCACTCTCTCCACTGTTATTCAACACAGTACTGGAGGTCCTAGCCACGGCAATCAGACAAAACAGAGAAATACAAGGCATCCAGATTGGTAAAGAAGAAGTCAAATTGTCACTATTTGCAGATGACATGATATTGTAGATTAAAAACCCTAAAGACTCTACTCCAAAACTACTAGAACTAATATCTGAATTCAGCAAAGTTGCAGGATACAAAATTAACACACAGAAATCTGTTGTTTTCCTATACACTAACGATGAACTAACCAAATGAGAAATGAGAAAAACAATTCCAGTCACAATTGCATCAATAAGAATAAAATACCTAGAAATAAACCTAACGAAGGAAGTGAAAGACCTATATTCTGAAAACTACAAGACACTCCTAAGAGAAATTAAAGAGGACACTAACAAATGGAAATTCATCCCATGCTCTTGGCAAGGTAGAATAAATATTGTCAAAATGGCTATACTACCTAAAGCAATCTACAGTTTCAACGCAATCCCTATCAAAATACCAACAGCTTTCTTCAATGAACTGGAACAAATAATTCTAAAATTCATATGGAACCACAAAAGATCCTGAATAGCCAAAGCAATCCTGAGAAGGAGGAATAAAATACGGGGAATTACACTCCCAGACTTCAAGCTCTACTGCAAAGCCACAGTAATCAAGACAATTTGGTATTTGCACAAAAACAGACCCACAGACCAGTGGAACAGAATAGAAAATCCAAACATTAACCGAAACATATAAAGTCAATTAATATTTGATAAAGGAGCCTTGGATATACAATGGGGAGATGACAGCCTCTTCAGCAGCTGGTGTTGGAAAAACTAGACAGCTACATGTAAGAGAATGAAACTGGACTACTGTCTAGCCCCATACACAAAAGTCAACTCAAAATGGATGAAAGACCTGAATGTAAGTCATGAAACCATAAAATTCTTAGAAAAAAACATAGGTAAAAATCTCCTGGACATAAACATGAGCGACTTCTTCATGAACATATCTCCTCGGGCAAGGGAAACGAAAGCAGAAATGAACAGGTGGGACTATATCAAGATGAAAAGCTTCGGTACAGCAAAAGACACCATTAGTAGAACAAAAAGACATCCTACAGTATGGGAGAATATATTCATAAATGACGTATCCAATAAGGGATTGACATCCAAAATATATAAAGAACTCATCACGTCAACAAACAAAGAGCAAATAATCCAATTAAGAAATGGGCAGACGACATGAATAGATACTTCTCTAAAGAAGAAATTCAGATGGCCAACAGGCACATGAAAAGATGTTCCACATTGCTAATCATCAGAGAAATGTGGTTTAAAACCACAATGGGATATCACCTCACACCAGTGAGGATGGCCAACATCCAAAACAGAAACAACAACAAATGTTGGCGAGGATGTGGAGAAAAGGGAACCCTCCTACACTGCTGGTGGGAATGCAAATTAGTTCAAACATTGTGGAAAGCAGTATGGAGGTTCCTCAAAACACTCAAAACAGAAATACCATTTGACACAGGAATCCCACTCCTAGGAATTTACCCTAAGAATGCAGGAGCCCAATTTGAAAAAGACACATGCACCCCTATGTTTATCGCAGCACTATTTACAATAGCCAAGAAATGGAAGCAACCTAAGTGTCCATCAGTAGATGAATGGATAACGAAGGCGTGGTACATATACACAATGGAATATTATTCAACCATAAGAAGAAAGCAAATCCTACCATTTGCAACAGCATGGATGGAGCTAGAGGGTATTATGCTTAGTGAAATAAGCCAAGCAGAAAAAGACAAATGTCAAATGATTTCATTCATATGTGGAGTATAAGAACATAGAAAAAAACTGAAGAGACAAAACAGCAGAAGACTCACAGAACCCCAAAATGTACTAACAGTTACCAAAGGGAAAGGAGCTGGTGAAGATGGGTGGGAAGGGAGGGACAAGGTGGAAAATGGGGCAATACGGTTAGCAGACGTAATGTTGGGGGGGTGCGGGTAGGGCTGTACAACTCAGAGAAGATAAGTAATGATTCTATAGCATCTCACTACGCTGATGGACAGTGACTCTGATGGAGTTTGTGGGGGGGACCTGTTGAAGGGGGTAGTTTAACAACCATAATATTACACATGTAATTGTAGATTAATGATACCAAAATAAATTATAAAGAAACATCCGTAAAATATTCAGCTGACCACTAGACTAATGAAGCCGAGACTTTGGTGGCCACATATAACAAAAGAATACAGAATTTAAATTAGGCCGGGATTGTCACTAAACAATCAGACAGCAGCAGCACACAGGAAAAACAACAGTAAAATCAACAAGAATATTAGTGGGGAAGGATGGGGGAGGGATCTGAGTTCTAGAGTTACCAGATTATGTTATTTTAATTTCTGGTTTTCAGCAATAAAAAGTTGTGAGACGTGCAAAGAGGAGGAAAATATGGCCCATACATAGGCGGTGCCAGGAGGAAGCCCTCTAAAGCAGTTGTCCATAAAGAAGCATATATGTTGGGTTTAATTTTTTTAAATGATGTAAATCAAGTGTATAAGTATGCTCAAAGAATGAAATGAAATCATATCTAAATAATCAAAAGAATGTATGAAAACAGTATTGTACTAAATAGAGAATATCAATAGAGAGATGGAAAGTATAAAGAGATAAGTAAAAATTTTGGATTTCAGAAAGAAAAAAAGGAATGAAGAAAATGAGTAGGGCCTGAGACCTCTGGGGCATATAAGCAGACCAACACAGACACAATAGGAGTCCAAGAAGGAGAACAGAAAAGGGCAATAATAACATTTGAAGAGTTTCTTAATCCCTTTGGGCTGCTATGATAAAATACCATAGATTTGCCTATGTAAAATACCAGGTGGATTATAAGCAACAAAAATTTATTTTCTCACAGTTCTGGAGTCTGGGAAGTTCAAGACCAAGGCACTGGCAGATTCCATGTCTAGTAAGAACCCCTTTCTAGTTCATGGACAGCCCTCTTCTCACTGTATCCTCACATGGTACAAGGGGCAAGTAAGCTCCCAGAGGTCTCTTATGAGGGCACTGATCCTATTCAGGAGGGCTCTGTCCACAACCTAACCCCTTCCTAAAGACCTCACCTCTAAATACCATCACCTTGGGGATTATGTTTCAATACATGAATTTTGGAGGGACATATTTAGTACATGGGAAAGACGTCATTGCTAAAACTTTCCAAATTCAATGAAAAACATTGATCAACACATCCAGGAATCTCAAGAAACCCCAAGTTACATGTTATATCATCATCAAATGCTGAAAGCCAAAGTCAAACATAGAGTCTTAAAAACAGCAAAAGACAATCATACAATGAATCTTCAGTTAATATTAACTGCTGATCTTATATCCAAAGCCACAGAGGCAGAAGGATGAGAAAGTCAAGTAATGAAAGGAGATTTTTACCTCAGCAAAGCTATCATTCAAATATGAAGGAGAAATTAAACAAAAACAGAATCCATATGTCCAAAGAAGAACATGTGTATCGATGTTCATAGCAGTATTGTTCAAAATAACCAAAAATAGGAAATAACCCAAAATAGCCTAATAGCAAATAACCCAAATGTTCATCAGTAGATGAATGGATAAACAAAATACAGCATATCCATATAATACAATATTATTTGCAATTAAAAGGAGTGAAATATTGACACATACTGTAACACGGATGAAGCTTGAAACAGTAGGCCAATAGATGGAAGCCAACCAGAAGAGACCACATACAGTACCATTTATCCATGTATCCTTACTGAGTCCATGGAGACAGAAAGTAGATTAGTGGCTGTCATGGTCTGAGGTTAGAAGAGTAACAGGTCCTACTACTTGAGCATGCAGATATCTTTGCACTAATGGAAATATTCTAAAATTAATTGTGATACTTGTACAACTCAGAATATCCCAAATAACTCCTGAACTGTGTACTCTTAAAAAGGTATATTATATTATCTGTGAATTGTATCTCAATAAAACCGTTATGAAAAATCCCTTCTGTAAAAAGAAAAAATAAAAACATGTGAAATAAAGATTTTCCAGATATTGAAAAGCTGAGAGAATTTACCACTAGCAGACTTGCATTTATAAATGAACGTTAAACTACATCATTCGGGTGGAAGGAAAATTACAACTTATGGAAATCTGGATTTACACAAAGGAATAAAGAACACCAATAATAGTAAATATGTATGTGAGAAATAACTGCTGGGATTTAATATCTAAGGTGCAATGCTTACACACACGGTTTTGTTACTGTATTGCATCCTGTAAATGTATTTTACTTATATATATGCAAATTATTTATTAAATTTTAAAGGGATAAATCACTAAACATATCTTATGAGGCCAATAATTTTACATCCTATCATGCATGACTATAATAGAAAGTAATTAATATCTTAAAATATATTATTGTAGGTTTTAAGTTAAAAGGGTTAGAGACATTATGGGATGTTGGTGATGAATCCTATGATTATCCCCTTTCTCACCCATGTTAGTATTGTAAAATATTTTTAATTGCATGGTCATAAAATATTCTATTAGCTAATTCTAAAACATGTAATTAGGCTATATTTGCATCTCTTTGTTTCCAGTCATTTCAAGCATTATAGATGATTTAAAAAGTAACCCTAGGAACTGCCTTTCCTTTTTGCACTTGTAGGAGTACTTAAATATTGTTCTCTTATCATGTCTTAAATCTCAAAGATGGTGACACATTTTGAAGTAACATATCTGTTCAAATACTCATTATTAAGAAAATAACATAATTTAATCTGACTTTCCTGCTTTAGGAAAAGAAAAATGTCAGTAATCTCAATTCTAATTAGATGCAGTAAATTAGTGCAAAATCTCTATCAATAGTTTAGTTTGAAACTACAGAATTATTTCCCATTTTAGTTGCATTCAAAAGTTTTTAATGAATATCTAAAACTGAAATAATTTGGTTTAATTCTTATTGTGCTCATTCTTAAAATGTTAGCTTTACTTAAAACTCAAAAGGTAAACTAAATTAAAATTAAATCATATTGTATTATTTAGTTATAACACTAGGAATATATCTTAGAAGCTCGGCAATGAAATTTTTAGATCATTAAGAGGCACTCCCTCCATAATTCCATATAATGTGTGAAGTCCTTCACTTTATTCAAGGTGTTTCTTACTGTAGTAATGGGCCATAAGCAAAACATAAATTTACTTTCCCATATATGTTCCTAACTCACTGAGGTGAAAAATAGAAAAGAACAGGGGAAGAAAAATATTTTATGACCATCTAATTAAAAGGAGTTTATTGGAGCTTAAAAGGAGCTATATATGGGTATATAATAAAAATAAGGAAACAAGCCTTATATGGGTATATAAAACCATGGGTATATAAACAAGCTATATAGGGGTATATAAAAAAATAAGGAAATAAGCTTGTATAGAATTAGAAAATAATTCACAGTTGGAAGGTGTAACCAATTTGTAGCCTAAAAGCATTTCTGGTTATTTAACAGTGGATTTTCTAGTTTTTTTGTATGTGAAGTGTGTCTTACAGACATTCATTCTCATCTTTTCTTTGTATTAGGCTTTACCTGGGTTGAGATCCTAGCTCCACCATTTAAGCCTGATAAAGTTATTTTTATTAATCTGTATTTCAGTTATCATATCTGGAATAATAAAAATAGTACTGAATTCATGGGGTTGTTTTAAAATGTACTAAATAGCTATTGATTTGTAAAAAATTACCACAAATTTAGCAGATTAAAACAACCATATATTTATTATCTTGCAGCTTCTATGAGTCAGGAGGCTGCAATCAAGATTTTGTCCAGGCTGCCTTCCTCCCTGGAGTTTGGTGTCCGCGTCCAAGCTCCTGGGATTGTCAGCTGAATTCAGGGCCTTGTATTTGTGAGACTGTTTTCCTGGGCATCCTGGAACTGCTCTCAGCTCCTGGAGGCCTCCTTCAATTCCTCGCCAGGAAGCCCTCTTGTAGGTTCTCTGATAATATGACCACTTATTTCTTCAAGGTCAGCTGGAGAATCTCTCATCCTTCCTGCTAAGATGGAATCTTATCTAAGCTAAAATAATCATAGGAGTAACTATCCCTTCGCTTTTGCCTTATTCTATTGGCCTTTATTATTGCCTTATTCTGCCCACCCATCATTTACGCAAGGTTGAAGAGTAGGATGCGATTCAGTGAGGAGCCACCTTATATCTAACATAGGAGGATTCAATTAATTAATATAGATAACAGGTTTATAATCCTGTTTGGCAAAAGCACGGTCTCAGTAATTTTTAGCTCTTAGCTAGTATTGCTGTTGTCACCTAGGAAAATTTTCTACTGTCTTATCATATCCCTTTGATTGCTTTGTGATTCAGTTGCTTCATCTGTGAGGCTGTCTTAAAAGTTTCCTTATGGTCTTCTTTCTGAGTCTCTCTTTTTCTGGGCCGCTGGTCACCTGTTCTCTCTTTATGCATCTAAAGTGTTAACACGAAGGTGATAATGACGATGAGAAAACACCAACTGAGAGATAAACAGGTGTTTTTAACAAGAGTAAGAGGTCCGGCAGTTTTTTCCTAGCTACCCTTGTGAACAGGGAGACTGTAGAGTGCAGCGGACGAGGCACAGCACACTCCCAGCCAGGGATGTCATTCTCTGGTTTTTACAGCCCCTAGAAGTCGAATGCGATTTTACAGTTTCATAAAAGTGAAGACCCACCCAGGTCCTTTGGTTGGTGGAATGGAAAGAGAGGGTTAAACCCCTGTAGCCACTCCCGGACAAGTGAGTGCCCAGAGCAATTCCAGCCAACGTCAGCCTGCCCGGTCACTGTGACCGGACATCAGTTACAACAGTGTGAATATACTTTCTCTGGAAATATTCACATCTGTCACCCTCATCAGCATGGTAACTTGTCTACAAATACTGGCACCATTCTAAACAGGTATTTTAGCCTAGGTTGGACTGCAGATGAGTGCCCCCGTGGTTTTGAAATCCAACACTTAAATACGTATCTTGGTCTTCAATTTCCTATATCCACCTTATTAAGTCATCAGCTTTCTTCTTTACAAACCTTCTACAATGATAATATCCCTGATATTATCCCAAACTTTATTACTATGTCAATACCTATATGTCTATATGTAATATCCAATGGGGTAATTAGATTTGGAAAACAGTGTCAGGTCAATAAACTGTAGTTGTCCATTCTCTTTGAGAGTTTCATATTGTTTAATCAACTGAAAAATGTATTTTCCACCTTTTTGTAAGATCGTGTATTGCTTTTAACAAGTAGATTGAATTGCTAACTTGTGACTATCTCCAGTCATGTATAACTTGGACACTTTTCTATATTTTGGAGAGGTAGGGAGTTATCACTTCAAGTTCCAATGTAAATCAGTTACACAGCTAATATTATCAAGATATTTATTCCACATGAATTGCATCCTATAACACATTCATAATTAGACACTATCAGTATAATTCAACATAGAAGTAATGTGTTCACACCAAAAGTTGGTCATCATTAAGAGCATTTCCTTTTCAGAAATACTCTCTTTTTTGATCCTTATGCAGAGAGAAAAAATAATTATATACAAGAAGTTTCAGTGTCTTTAGTCCAAACTATTTGTGGTGTCACAACTATTGACTGATTATAAAAGGACAGTTCTGAAAAGAAATGAGTTGCAAAGCAGCATTCATTAATTACAGACCACTGATTCCCCATGGGCATTATTAGCCTCTGATCTTCTATGGTCTGGATCATTCCTACCAACTGTCTATGGAACATAATTTCAGGCTACTTAAACTGCTAGGAAGCTATACTACAGACTACACTTTCACTTTATATTTTCAAGTATTTTGGGTTCCATACCTTTTCATAATTTTTCTTTTAGGTTGTTGTTTTAGGATTTCAGACTATATGATTCTGAATCCATTTCTGTTAAGGAAAATCTCTCCTTAAGTGAATAACCATGATTATTTTAATGTTAGTTCTAGCCAAGTAGCCTCAAATTTTGAGGTTATAGTTAGGCCAGATTGATAAGACTTCCTCTCCTAATCATAGAACTCCTGTTCCCAGCTTGATTTTCAGAAGTAGAAAATCTTCTGGAACCTCTCTCTGCCTTATACCTGTTTTTCCTTCCCACTACTTAATTTTCAAATACATTAGCTATAACTTACTGAGATTCCCCAGACCAGTTAAAATGACATGCAGATTTTATTTCCTGTGATTATCTGATCAATGACCTTAAATTTTAATAAATATTTTCCCCACAAATCATATTAAGTCAGAACTTCCCAAAACCATTTCAATGACTAACACCTCTTTCTTTAAGCTGACAGATTTCACCCCCATTGTCTGCATAAACCTTGGTCTGGCTTGACCACAAAAGCTTTCACAATTCCCGTTTCTGTATCATAGGACTTTGAATAATCTCTACTTTCTGTGTTCAATCTTTTTTTTCTGATGTATAATGTTGTATACCATTTGTGGGTATTATTTTCAGTCAACGCAGGGCAAATATAGCCAGATGGACAGTTTAACCTTTTAAGCAGGCTTACTTTCTCTTTAACACTTTTTTTTGGTCCCCTTTCTTTTTCTTTAATTATTTTATTACTTCCAGGTATAAATCTTTACCTCTTGATTTGAATCTGACAAAAAATCAAATGCTGAGAATCACTGCATCTACTAGGCAGGAATGAAATCTCAGGAGATGGAACTGCGCTCTAAGGGCATGTATAGCCTCTGGTTTAATGTCCCCCGTATCTTCCTGAAAAGAAATCAGTTCAGTTTAATTAGGGAGCTTCACTGATCAATGACTTCTTTATGAAAAAGCCTTTCTGATATCACCCAGGACATTTGCCCAAATCCTTCAAAGTGTTAAGTCAGGACATCCAGAGTCCCTATTATAGACAGAATGTTGCGTTCTCCCAGTGTGTTACGCACAAACCCCCAATGTGTTGGTATTTGAGATGGAGCCTTTAGGAGGTTATTTGAATTATACGATATCATAAAGGTGGGTCCTCAGGATGGGATTAATGCCCTTATAAGAAGAGACACAAGAGAACTTGCTACTTTTCTCTCATAGGGAAGAAAGGCCATGTGGGTGCACAGAAGGAAGACAGCCACCCATAAGCCAGCAATGGGGGACTCGGCAGGGACCAGATTGGCCAACACCTTGATCTTGCATTTTTCAGCCTCCAGAAGTGTGAGAAATAACTTTCGTCTTTAAACTACCCAGCCTGCTCTTTTTGTTACAGCAGTCTGAAATGTTTGATAGTCTCCCAAACAGCCATAAATCTGTGTAAGGATTTTCCAAAATAGAAACCAACCCAGTAACCATTAGTTCTTGTTGCTCTGAGTCATCCAAAAATAAGAATACATTACTAGATGTTTCTAGCAACTCCAACCTAAGTCATCTGTTCTTTTTCCTTTTGTTATTTAAGCCCTGGAACCTTTATATAATTATAAGCCAATTCTACTCTCTCTTTTGAGCTACTGTCAGTTTCAAAACCATTTTTCCTGTGAATTTAAGAGCTATTATATCATCACTGTGGTTGAGTACATTTCATGAACCCAAGCCATCTGGCCCCAGTTGATTACAGTAGGTGTCCTTAGAGCAACATCATGAAAAATGACTGCATACCTAACCGTGTACAGGTGAAATGGGATTTGACTTTCCTGTGCCATACAATTGAAAAAGATAAGGCTGTGTTTTTTTAAGATCCGTGACAACCGAATATTATACAGCAGCCTCCTTAATTTCCTGGACCCATATTTGTATCTTTTACTAAATTCTATAATCCTCATAACAAAGAAAAGTGTGTTCTCAAACAGGGGTGATTTTGCCCTAAGAAGAACCTCTGGCCACGTCTGGGGTCATCTTCGGTTGTCACAACTGGGGGTGGTATTTGGGGAGCAGGGGGAGGTGCTACTGGTATTCAGTGGTTAGAGGCTTGGGAGGTTGCTAAACATCCTTTAGGGACTAAGATAGCCTCCCACAACAAATAGTCATTCAAACTAAAATAACGGTGCTGCTCAGCTTGATAACCTAGATTAATATCCATCTCAGATTAAGTCAAAGATCACTACTGCCCACAAAACCCCACAAAACAAAAATAAACAACAAATAAAAATGATGCTACCTAAATCACTTAGTTTCTGTGAGATCTTTAATTAAAGCATACATTTTTTGCTCACCAGCCTGGTTCCTGCCCGTATTTATATTTTCCACTTAGCAAATTTAACTATTTTAACCAAAATTAACTATTTCCCACTTAGCATATCTAATGACTATTTAAAAACCAAAACTTGCCTCCTCCAGACTAATTTTTCCTTGGAAACTGAAGTTTTTATTCAAATCATTCATGAATCCAAATATCACCTCTTGGAGAGGTGAAAATGCCAATGTTCACACATATGGTATATCTTAGTCTACCAAGAAATGGAGATAGGGTTTTCTTTTGAATATTTCATCTCTATAATCTCTCCGATCAGCCACAAGTCCTTTAGTGTGATATGATAGTTGTTTTTTGTACCACTGTATTAGTTTTCTTTCACTGCTATAAAAAATTACCACAAATTCAGCAGCTTAAAACAACACATGTATATCTCACAGTGCAGAGGAACAGAATCCCAGCAGGATCTCACTCAGCTAAAATCAAAGTGTTGTCAGGGCTGCGTTCCTTTCTGGAAGTTCTTGGGAAAGAATCTGCATCGGAGATAATTTGGGTTGTTGGTAGAATTCGGTTTCATGCAGTTCAGGACTGAGTTTTCTGTTTCCTTGTTTGCTATTGGCTAGGGAATGTTCTCAGCTGCTAGGGACTCTCACATTCCTCGCTCTTGTTCATCTTCAAAGTAAGCAAGCAATTGTGGGTAGCATTGTTCTTATGCTTTGAATCTTTCTAATCTCACTTTACGCCCAATCCCGCCTCTGCTTTCTTCTTCTGCTACTTTGTCTCTGACTTTCTCTTTTGCTCTCCTTTTCTGCCTTTAAGGACTCATATGATTACATGAGGTAAAACAGGATAATCTCCCTATTTTGAGATCGACTGATTGGTGACTTTAAATACAGCTGCAAAAATCCCTTCACGTCTGAACATAGATTAGTGTTTGATTGAAAAAACACTGGATGGGAGTTTGGGGGAATATCTTTAGAATTCTGTCTACCAAAGGATCATTATCGTTAGAATATCATTGTTTCCCTCAAAGAACCGTATCACATAATGCTCCTGTTAGGGGTGTTGCAAGAATATCTCATCATTCCAAAAAGAGAGAAGGGATCCTAAATTTTAAAAGTCCTCCCTACGCTTAACAGAATGCATTCACTTTGATTCCACCAGTTTAAAGAAGGAAGGGGTTCTTTCAGTCATCTTCTCGACAGGGTTATCCTACTCTCATTCTCTTCTGGGTAAGATGTAGTGTCTTTAATTCTTATAATTTAAGGTAATTTCTTGAAAATATACTTGAGTAGGACTACTGGGATTTCTGTGTTTTTATCTCCTTGTGACTTTGCTCTGGTTTTACTTATGTTTGTTTGCCAGGTCCTAGAACATTAATTGTCCAAGGCCATGTCTACAAATACACAAATGATGTATTGAATGAACCTATCAAAATATCATGTCTTTCATAATTGAATTACATTTAGTAGATTTTTTAAATCTTTTCAGAAGCCATTTTTTCTTCCAAACTTCTAGTAAGATTACTTTCACTCCCTTACTATCAGAAAATAATTACTGTACCTACTGCAGTAGGTGGCCGCCAATTACAGTACCTCATCACCCTCACAGCTGATTTTTCAAGGGCTTCACCATAAGCAAGACACTTTTGATTGACATATCCAACTATTTCTAACTCCATTCTACACTACCTGCCACCACACAGGGGTTGGGAAAGTTAAGTAATTTCTTTCAAAAGTGAAAATTCTTATGAAATTCAAAATTTATGGTCAGGTTAGATTTGTCAGGCAAAATTTTGGTAGATTATTATTAGAACCAGTTAGGTTGGATATAGCACATAAATGAAGTGTTGATTCTGATGGTTTCAAGAATCCCAGTGTAGATGTGGCAAGTGGCTGAGAAATGCCAAAATTTAAAAATGATACTGCAGTCAGGGATTTGGCTTAATTAGAAACAAATATATATTAAACTTTTTCTACTTTAAATTTTATTTTTGACCATTCATTCATTGTATTTGCTCTGTCCACATATATTAATTCAGCATCTATTCTTTACAGATACTTTTTGGAACTGTGAATACATGCTAAGTAGGACAGACATCCAACATTTACCATGTGCTTATTAGATACTAGGCTATTCTTTTTTTTTTTTAATTTTTAGGCTATTCGTAATGTTTTCCATATGTTAATAAAATCAGCCCTCTCACAATTCTATGACTCAGATAAAATATTATGCTCATTTTACAGATTAGAAAATTAATGAAGTGTTTAGTTATTTGTATCAAGTAATAGCTCTGTTAAGTGAAGGAACCATTGCTAATAACCAAGAACTCTGACTATAGAAACAAAGCATGAACATGAACTACGCTTTATAATGAATAAGTGCTAAGACCATATTAAAGTAATTTTTACTTGAGCATATTGTGTATTATGAAGTGCTTTTCTCTAAGGTCTGAAGCCCATATTCCACTTTATTTCTGTGCTATATCTTTTTCCAAATATTCTTGATAAACTTTTGGAGGGTCCTAAAAATGTCCCCAATATAGTGAGATATGATGTAAGAAAATGGAGAAGATTCTTTGTTTTGCAGGTAGAAATATTATAAAGAACAATTTGAAAATCTCAATAATCACTTTGGTCCTTTTTGTCTCAGATTGAATTAATCTCTTCAACCCTTTGGTCTACTCCGCTCTCTATTACATAATATCATCTACCACAATTATTTTGCTTTACTCAGTATACAATCATATTTTGGTTTCTCATAAATATTTATCTCATAATGAAAGAAATTTCAAACAGTTAAAGTAGAATTATTTCATTGTATCTATGTATCAATTTACATTTCACATGAAGCAATCCATTCTTCAGTTTAATACAAATGCTATTTCCTCACAAGACTCTCAAAGGACCATCCAAAGCAGATTAGTTTGAAAATACCTATCAATTAAAGAAATTTATATTATTTTCTATTATTGTTTTGGGGCCATTATTGATGGATAGAAAAGCAAATCAGTTGTGTGGATTACCAAGACAATTTAGGTGAAACAAGAAAGAAAATACAAAGTGAACCTATCAAAGATTTAGGAAATACAAAGAGAGGCAGCCAGACCATACCAGCAATATATTTGTTTGATTTGATGAAGTAAAAGCTTAAAACAGGATTCAAGTTTTTGAATCACAAAAATGATTCATTCCTAGATCACTTGGTGCAATGGACTAAAATGTCCGTGTCCTCCCAAAATTCATATGTTAAAATCCTAACCCCCAATATGATGGCATTAGGAGGTGGGGCCTTTGGATGGTTATTAGGTCATGAGGCTGGAGGCTTCATGAATGAGATTAGAACCCTTGCAAAAGAGACCCCAGAGAGCTCCCTCACTCTCCCCTCTACAATGAGAAGATACAAGAAGGTCAACTGCAAACCAGGAAGTGGGCTGTCAACAGACACCAGACCTGCCAGCACCTTAATCTTGGATTTCCCAAGCTCATAACTGTGAGAAATACATGTGTGCTGTTTAAGCCACCCAGCTAGGGTATTTGTTTTACAGCAGACCAAGCTGATTAAGACACTTACACAGAATTATTTTATTATCATTTGGGGTGAGGGTTGCTCATATGTTATGTATATTATATGATCATGTAAATTTCACATGTCTGGAGAAAATCAACTAAATAATGTTATTGAATAGGAGTCCAATAGTTGTTAATATTTTCCAGTTGTTTTTACTGGAAATTTTAGTTTTTACTGGAATCAATAACTCAACATTTCCCAATGTTAAAATAGAAAATTTAGCAACATCAATATTAGAAAGATTCTTAAATCACTTTTCTCCTCTAACCAGATCCCTGTGCTATCTAGTGGATCAACTAGTGATAGACCTTGCCATACATAAGATTTATGACATTCTTTTTAACATATATACATATATATATATATATATATATATATATATATATATATATATATACATATAATACTGAAAAAATTATTTTCTCAAATAAGTGTCATTTATGGTTAACCAACTTTTGTTTATGCTTGCTCAATTTGTCCACTTTTAATTATTCAAAAAGATAGCTTTGGTCACCACATGCAAGTGTTTTATCTTATAGTAGTATTGGTTTGAATAACCACTATTCACCATTTATTCTTAAGTTAAACCCATTAACAGTATAACTAACTCTAGAAATAAACACTGGAGATACTTTGAATAAAGCATAAATAGAAATGTCAAACTTTTTAAAAGTAAAAGTCTTAAAAAAAGAAAAAGGAGAGTTATCTCAAACTACCTATAATATGAAGTTTCAAGAATTTTAAGATGAACCTCTGATCTCTAATTGGAACAGATGAGGAGAGGAGTAGCAACACTAATTTGGATAAATTACATCTAGCTGACTGAAGAAAGAGGCGTCCAGGCAAAACGCTACAAACTCTTACAAAACTCTAGGCAATCACGCAGGGCTGGGAATAGAAGTGTTATCATAAACCCAGAAAGGCGGATAATCATCAAATCAGCATAGAATGTTTGGGGAAAGCACAGAGAAACATACAACCCTCACAGTATAAAAGGAGATTAATTTGCAATTTAAAGACACCTCTGATTGGTAAGGGAGGGTTAAATTTACATAAGAAGCAATTATTAGGTTAAATAATATATTGTAAAGAAACTTGCCAGTGGTTCCACGTGTGGTCATACTTGGCAATATTTTGCAAGTTTTGAATTAAAAACAATTTTGGTAAAATAATATGTATTCAGTTAGTAAAAAAAAAATCTGTCAACCAGAACATTTTTGGTTCAGGAAGAATATATCTGATTTTACAAGTTACTTACGAATACGAGAATAAAATGGGAATGACAAAGAAAAAAAGTATATAGTTCTGTCATTATTGTGACTACAAAAGAGGAATAATTGTTATGGAGATAAGAAGGAATTAGTGTTGTGAACAAAGTGCTGTGAGATTATATAGACAAAACGTTGAGGTATGAATGAAAAGAAAGGTGTTCAACCTATAAACTGAAGAACATCTCCGGCATTCGTCTCTCATGCCGTTTCTCTTGCTGATAAAGCTCATGATCATGTGAATGACCAAGTGTACATGAATATACACTTCCTCTTCAGTCCTGCCCACTGGCAACACTGCATGGAAAGAAACTCTAAAGGAAGAGGTTAGAGAGCTGTGAGCCACTTAGGAGAATACCTAACTCATCAGTAGTGAATTTTTTGATTGGAGTGTAACATGATAGAATACAATTCTGAGTGTTGGTGACTTAAGGGCTGCAAACTCTAGCATTTGTCCAAAGACAAAGAGGATTTTCCAAATTAAGTTGAAGTGATAGTGTTATAAGATGCCTGTAAAGGAGTCAGGAGACCGAGTTATGCCAGTTTCACTACAAATTTGACATGAGGGATGTCATTCAAACTCATAAAATACTCAGCTTCATGGTGTTGCTTTATTTCTCTCTTTCCATCTCAGATTACATTGTTGTCTTGGCAATGCTAAATGTTTTCATGTTTTTCTCTATATATGTATGTCTATAAATCTATATACATGACTATGAGATACTACATACCACTAGAATGGCTAAATGTAATAGAAAATAACATGTCGGTGAGGATGTGGAGAAATTGGAAACTTCATACATTGCTGCTTGAATGTAAAATGGTGAAGTTGCTTTGAAAAATTCTTTGGCAGTCTTTAAAATGCTAAGTGTACAGTTACCATTTGACCCAGCAATTCTACTCTAAAGTATATACTCAAGAGAATTGAGAACACAAAACTTGTACAGGCATGTTAATAATTACATTATTCATAATAACCAAAGTGGAAAGAATAATGTCTATCAATTGGTGAATGGATAAACAAAAACTGATATATCCACACATGGAGTAATACTGAACCACAAAAAAGAATGAAATTTTGAAACATACTATAACATGGATGAACCTTGAAATCACTGTGCTAAATGAAAGAGCCAGACCCAAAGGCCAATTACTGTATGATTCTCTTTATATAAACAGACAAACAGACAATTACAGGAAGTGATTTGGTGAAGCGAGGGGCTGGGTGGGAGGAGAAAATGAGGAGCGACTGCTAAGGGTTACTTTTTTGGTTGATGAAAATATTCCGGAATTATATAACGTGGTGGCTGTACAACTTTGCAAATATATAAAAGCCACTGAACTGTACACTTTCAAGGTAATTTTTTTGGCATGTGAATTTCATCTCAATAAAAATAAAATTAAATAAATTATATGTGAATTTAAAAATTATATGAAGGTGATAAATAAGTTGTAGAGGTTTTTTAAAAGTAACGTTTTTGAACTTGGATTAGAGAAAGATAACTTAAGCAGAACAACAGTTATTTTGACTATATTAGAGTTAAGATGTCTGTTAATCAAAAGAAACAATGTGTGAATGGAAAATCATTCCCAAAATAGAAGATGTTCAAAACTGATGAAGAGTTCTTATTTAAAATACAATGAAGTTCCCACCAACCAATAACAATAAAAAAATAAACTTAATAAAATTGGTAAATAGACCTGAACAGGAATTCTCAAATAAAGGATATAAAAATTGTCAATAAATATATTTATAAATGCTCATTCTAATTTGAAAGCCAAAATTATATATTACTGTATACAGATAATAATGAATATAATTCAAAGGAATAGCAATATCAAATGTTGGCAACAATATATATCATTAGCATAACTTTTGTATTGCTTCTGGAAATTCCAATAGGTACTACTGCTTTGAAAAACTTTTTTGCCTTATCTACAAAAGATGGACATATGCATACAGTGTAACCCAGCAATTCTACTCCTAAATATTAACCAACAAAATGCAAGTCTGTGTGTACCAAAAAATATATACGAATATTCATAGTCTTGTTCTTTCATCTGAAAGTTCACCAATTGTAGAGTGAATGGATAGTTACCATTTTTATCAATTAACATTAATGAATGGCATATAAAACTGATATTTTAATCTCACCAGACACAAAAATTATCAATTTACTTAAAAATACATGCAAACCTAATGTATGGTATTAGAAGTCATGATCTTAGGTTTCCAAGAAGGGAACATGGATTCATTGGAGGAGGCCCTTCTCACATTGCTACTGAGGTTCTTTATCTTGAATTGGGTGGTAACTACATAATCACTGAATTTAATTCTTTCTGCAATCTCCTATGGCCGGGTCCAAAAAGCCTATGATCATGAGCAAAGTATCTTCAGTCGCTCAACAACCAGGAGAGTCTCCTGGGGACTATTATGAAAGGCTGTGTGAAGCTTATCGCATTTACAGCCCTTTCGACCCTGAGTCACCAGAGAGCCAACAGATGGTCAACACCTTATTCGTGGCCCAAGCTGCTCCAGACATCAGATGAAAGTTCCTATGTAAAATCTTTTACATAATGGGTCTTTGTAAGACATATTTGGGACTTAAATACTTCATTTAGATATTAGATAATGAGTTCTGATTCATACAATATATGACAAAATTTAAAATCTCAATAGAATGAATGTGGGTGTTTAGATACAAATATGCATCATTTATATGTTGTATATCACTTTTTCATGAGAGCAAAGCATGTAATGTTGATGTGAGACCACCTAACAACCTGTGCATTGTATATAAAATTAGATTGCATATCTTTAAGCTTATTCTTGACCAACAGAGAGAAGACGTAGTAATATTTAACTGAAGACCTGATCTCATTTAAATCTAAGGGCCATTATTTTATAGTCTTTTAAAATATTAAGCAAAAGGTCCTCCTACAATAGAGCAAGAAAATAATAACATATATGTAGGGTGTTGATAATTTACACACATCAGAACTTCTGCCTAGTATATTTTACGTCATGTATTTTAAAGCTCTATACCACTTCTTTTAATCTGAATATTTAAAATATTTAAAAATATTAACAATGCTATAAGAATTTCAAAGTCAGCAGGACAACTTTTCCCAGACTTCCCCTACTGCAATGCACCATCAGTCTGGAAAATTGAAAAAAGTCAAGGTTTGCTAAATAACTACTGCAGACTACAATTCTTAATTAAGTCATGCTTTTGGAGTTATAAACTTTAATATACTTTTTCATGGCATTCTATACTTTACAATAGCTGCTCCCTTCAGAATATATTTCTCCAGTAACATTGAGTACATCAGTCACTAATAAATGGCTTTATGTTCCAAAAAGAAAAAAATTCTAAGTAAATTGTCCACTTACTCTATAACAAAGAATGACATCAGACAACAGGTTAATGCTCATACTAAGCTTATGGTTCTACCAAGTATATTCTTTCTGCGTGTCCAAATATAATTGTGCTTCTGCTTCAGCAGAATTCTATGCTACAGACTCTGCTATGGACCTAAAAATTCCTTATTATAAAAAAAGTTTATTGATAAAGCAAAAGTATTGTAATGTATCCCTTTCCACAATGCTACAACAAATGTGTCTTGAGTGCTCTATTAAATGTACAGAAATGCAGCAGTGGCACATTTAAATACAAAAGGTATTTTTTATTGCTGCAGAAAAAGTACCAGTAGCATTTCTAAGGGACAGAAATTGGGTGGTTCCGATTTAAACTGTTGTTTCCCTGTGAATTATGGTCCTCTTGCCTCTGTGGCTCCACACATTGAAAATGGATGTCTGTACTATATACATTTTCTGAGATTTTTTAGGAGACTGATCTGGAGAAGAAAAATCCTGTCTTGAGTCCCAGTAAAACCCTCATTGACCTAAGAGGAATGTATCCATGTAAAGGGATTGGTTTATTACTTCTTTAAACCCCTCATGCATCACAAAAGGATTTGCTAAATAATTTCTTTCATGGGACCTGACAGTAGCTGCCAAGGGGCTTCCCAAAGGCACTGAACCTTTTGGTGATTGAAATGTACAGTCTCACTGCAACAAAGTAACATAATTGGAATCAGAACTAGATGTTTTTATAGGAAATGATTATGTGCGGTTCCAATAGTATCATTACTTAGCCTGTCTTATCCTTGAGGGCATGAGGAGACTTGGAAATGGGCTTTAAATATGATGGCTGCTCTGCAGGTGAGCGGCTCTTTGGTGAGAGGTGCATTAGCTATAATTTATAAAGTGAGGCTGGTGGCACTTAACATTCTAATTATATGTAATATTATGATGTGTTGAGAGGTAATATATTGTATGTGCTATCTACCTTAGAAAAAAGTTCCAACCCATCTATATTAACTATGATCTATTGGAGAAGCACACATTTCTTCTTCATGGTATTTTAACCAAAGGGAATGTTTGGGTAATTGAGGTCAGAATCCATATAATTGTAAACCTATTTACCTAAAAAAATTATTGGTAGATCCAGTATCAACAAAGAGCTAAACATCACATGTAGCCATATATTGAGCAAGTAAAAAATTAAAATTTTCATAAAAAGTAGTTTAGCTATTAATGTCCTCATGGAATTATTTAACTTCAAAGATCCACATAATATATAACTCTATTACAAGTTGGAATATTATGCTTTAAAAGTGACGGTCAAAATTCATCTAAATTACGGGCTTATTACTTTCAAGTAGATACAATAACTATGAAAAGAAAAAAAAACTGCTATTATTTGACGATTTCTTTCCTGCCTCACAAGATACACTATGTTGTAAAAAACAGTCCCACAAATAAATCTTTGTAGCCCAAGAACTAGCACTTTATTTTTTAATGATCCCCCTTTTTCTTAGATGGTAAATGGGTGGTTAAATTAATAAAATCACTGAAATTCATTTAGATTAGCTTTGTAACCCATGAGTAGATGAATATTCAATTCTGGAACCAAATATTATAAAATCTGGGTAATTTAGATTTATAGAAGAACTATATGAATTACAGAAAATTTGTTAAGTCTATTTATTTCTGTAAAACATTGACACAATAAATAAAATCCTAAAAAGAAATATTATCTATTTGAGGTGGTGACTTCATGATTGGATGAAAAATGGCTAAAGACAAGTGTATCAGAGAGGCCAAGCCATGCCAGTATGTTTGAAGACACACATAACAGCTACTGAAATATTTTCAAATAATTGAAATTCCTTTGTAAATACTTTTCTTGCCAATTATTTGCAGTGCTCCTCTTTATAGTAACATTACCTCTTCCTGCAAACATTCTCCCTCAAACTTCAGTTGATCATAATTTGTCCAAACACAATGAATATAGGAGAAACACAAAACTAATTATTGTAACTAATGATTGTGGGTAGAAATAATTAAACCCATGTGTGTACTTCTTTGCCCTATAGACACATTACACACTTCAGAATACCTAAAAGTTAACTAAAAATAATTGCTTCTATCCTATATGATTTGTTCTAAGTTTACTTGCTGGAGACCCTGGAATGCATACCCACACCTAACCTCCGATATAGCTTTAGACAAGGGAGAGGATTGAGGGGCCTGGAAATGTACACCTGATCTGGTCTGCAAAATCATTTTGGTTTTCTTCTCAGAATTTGGAATACTGATAGATGAATTAGACATGGAGATCAGTGTTAAGATTGTCCACATCACTGGCACTATTGCGTGTGTCAAAGGTGGCTAACACAATGAATGGTCAAGTAAGAAGTTTGGAAAGCTGACTTTTGACATTTAAATTAGAAATTCATTGATATTTTGCTTGTGGAGTATACTGTAGAATTATTTTCAGAGACAAAGGATATTATAATGCTTAACTTTGTCCTCTGCAGTATGATTATATTCATTTGTAATACTGAGTTTTCAGTGTCTGTAGCTTAAGTAATATAGAACTTTATTTCTCTTTCACACAACTTTCTAGGTAGGCAAGTGTAAGTCTGAGGGAAAATATGTCCCTAGCCTGGGGTAAATAACCTTTGAAGCTGAAATCAGTCAAAGGAAGAAATAAAATGGGAGAAATCCATTTATTGTTTACAAGCAATCATCTACTTCTGCTCACCCATGTCTCTTGTGATGTGGCTGCATAAAGACCCCTCCAAACCCCTCCAGTCCAGGTATGTGTTTGCTCCCCACCCCTTTGTAAACACTTACTGATACGGAGATGGACTACTTCTCTCCACCCCTTGGAAACACCTATTGATATGGAGATGCACTAAGGCCAGACAAGAGATTCTGGAAATATTGCAATTCACCAAGTCACCAAGAGCAAATATAGCTCCCTTTTACGTCCTCATCCAGGGACTCAAACTTCTACTCTCCTCACAAGGGGTTTCCCACTCTGGGTCTACAGCAGCAGTTACAGGAGTCTCCAGTCCACAGCCATGGAGAGGAACAAAGAGCAAGATGAATGATAAGCAGTTTAATTTTATGGAAAATTACATGAAAGTTGAATACATAATATCTGCTCACATTCCTATAGCAGGGGTTTCATCACAGAGTCATTCCTAACTGAATAGGGGAGGTCTTTTAGCCTTAGCCATAGAATCCTGTTAAAACTTGGGTGTGGACAGTTCTGTTACTAAAAGGAAGAAAAAGATAACAAATGGTGAGAACTTAGAATCTCTGCCAATGAATAATCTGTCGTAATATTTTTTATAAGTATCTTTCCTGAATAATAAAAATACTCAGAAATCATAGGTTGGCATGAACAACCATGTCAGAGATTTTATCTATTGAATATTTTTTCAGTCATTCAAAGATTCTATTCAGGATATATGTATTAACAGTCATAATACTTATTTAGAAATACGTTTTAATACATAGTAAAATATGAAACAAAATATTTCATTAATTTTACATTTTCTCACACAGGTTTTGTTAATTATAACACTATTTTAATTTCTGTTTGAGTAAGGAATTCAAGTTTTTAAATGAAAACTGAAACCAAACTAATTCATACAAATTAGAAAGAGTTGCCATTTTTGTCATAATGTTCTAAGAAAAACTTTAATGTTAGAGAGTATTCATCAGGAAAGTGTCTATTTTTAAAATCATTATGGTTCCAAATTTTTAATCACTGATGAAGAACGACTTACGGCTTAAGAGAAATTGGAGAAAGTAAAAATGATATGGTGTTTCCTGGACTAGAAGGGTATTGACCTTTTGATTCTCCATTTCATTTACACTGATTGCATCAGACAAGGAGAATAAGGTCTGCAAATTGTAGCTGATGTGAGAAAGGTAGAAAAAAACTAATGTAGAAGTTAGAAACTAATGGAAAATAAGTTTGAGGCATTTTTTTTGAAAGCTATGGAAATTAGCTTTCCTTTCAAAGTTGTGAAGAAAGTGATATAAAAAACATTAAAATAGGAAAACATGCATGATCTATGTACCAGGAACCATATGTCTTATTTCAGTCCAAGAGGTGCTTTTAGTTTTAAATTTCCAAAGTTTAAAAGGAAAATGAAATCCCCACTTTGGATTTTAGGGCCAATATCAGCAGATTAACTTTTCGAATAAGTGTAGTTACCTATCTTTCCACCTGGGTTCTTTTTGGAATCTTTATTCTTAGCTCTAAGAACATGGGTTTAGAATCCTGGATTGTCATCCAGAAATGTTGTTATAGTTACATGATTGGAGGTATGGCCTTATTTTCCTATATCTGTTTTTTTATCCTTAAAACCATATTTTAATATGTTCTCTGGCTTTCTCTCTGGGATGTTTATTAAAGAAGTTGCATCATATGGTGGAAGAATTTTGCACTGCAGATAGGAAAAACTTCAGGATAAACAGAAAACATCTTTTAGGGTTTTCGATTATTTGAAGTTTTGTGGGGAGGCAGGACCATTATTAATACATAAAAACATATATTATGCAAAGTATAATTTTGCATTAATTATAAAGAAAGGTAATAAATATGTGGCTGTGCACATTTTGGCAGCTTTGCTCTTGACACACACACATCTTGTAATACCACTCAACTCTTAACTGCTTCTCCTTCTACACCACTCCTGCTTAATTCAGCTCCAAAAGCTATAGTGAAAAAGGTAGATACTACTGTATATGTCATGTAGAGACCAAAGACATTGCACACTACAGATCCTTTGATATGTCTTTTTGCCCTCTAAATCTTTCCCTCTTTGATACACTCCCCAGAACTCAGTACCTAGACTTTAATCTCAGTCCTCTCCTCACACGGCTACTACACACCACAATTCGACTTCCTCCCCACAATGTGAATGCCACGTTCTAGGACACAAGGCTTTGTTCAGCCAAACTTATTTTGTCTAATATTCCTCAACCATGCTCTGTAGTTGAAGTGGAAGAATGTGTGGCTCAGCTCATTCATAGTGTTAAGTAGAAAGATAGATCTGAAGAATCAGGGAAGGGGAAGATAAGGTTCAAGGAAAAAAACACCCAGTTAGGGGGTCCCACTTGAAGATGACAAAGACTTTGCAGAGAGACAAATTCCTTACCTACTGGGACCAAGCCAAACCAGTCCCAACCAGGTCCCAACACAGGAGCAATCAAACAAAACTCAGAACTGCACAAGCCATGCCACATCATAATCTCATTAAAATAAAATTGTGGTTTTGCACCCCCAGCCCCACCCCAACCCCAACCACGCCACGGCTTTTCAGTGTGCATTTCAGGAAAAGACATGTGTACCAAGAGGAATGAGTGTGTAACTA
Organism: Phataginus tricuspis; assembly: GCA_029783875.1. Taxonomy (NCBI): domain Eukaryota; kingdom Metazoa; phylum Chordata; class Mammalia; order Pholidota; family Manidae; genus Phataginus; species Phataginus tricuspis. The sequence goes on along the minus strand of JAQQAC010008719.1, from coordinate 6,466,259 downwards.
CACCTGTCAATCAAATGACATCAACCTGTCAGTCAAAGAAGTGCCTCCCAGATAGGACATGATAAAGAGACCCTCCCCTAAAAGGTTAGGGATTTTGTCTACCTTGACCCTGGCCCACTCCTCCCTTGGAGTGTATTCAGATAAAACTTTTCCTCTGCTTCACTATTGTGTCTCTGTCTTTCAATTCTTTGTTTTGGTGAGGACAAGAACCAAGGACAAACTCTATCCAGAACAGTACCATAGGTAAATATTAAATAACCTACTTTTACTGGGCTTTGCATGGTTATGGTCTCCCTGTAAATTTAAGAATGATTAAGAAAACAAATCCTAAAGCCATACTGCTTGGTTTTAAATCCTCTCTCTGTCACTTATTATTACATAGTGAAGTAACAAAAGTGTTCTTTGTTGTTACAGGTACTTGAGTTGGAAAGTTTTAGAAGCAGAGGACAGTGGAAAAACTCAGCCAAGTGGTGTGGAGTTTTAATTCTGGCTCTGATTCATGTTGTGAGACAGGAAAAATCACTTGCTAACACTGACAGTTTCTTCCTCTGAAATTCTGGGAACATATAAACCTACAAACTTGTAAGGTAAGGACTGGTACAAACACACACACACACACACACACACACACACACATACACCCACCTACACACAGACTCACTAAATAAATGGTAGCTACTAATGCCTTCAGTATGTACTGAGGATGAAAATAAGGGAGAAGGAGATGTAAAAGTGTTTTAAGTAACATTTAGTACAAAAGAATTCAAGGAGGCTTATAATCAACATTCATTTAACACGTATTTTGGGTTGATTATTAAGGCCCAGGCAGAGCTAAGCATTAGACAATGAGCAACATCAAACATTGCCCTCTACCCTTATTCAGCTCATCCTATGTGTTTCCAGCAGTAGTCCAAAAAAAAAAAAGTAAAATCAAAAGGGTAGCCTTTCATTGCTAATAGAAACAGTCTGGAAAAGAGATAGAGGAAGATAGTATAGTACCATTAATAAAGATTCTAGATATACTTATCAGGAAAATTATTAGAACTACTAAGCAGCTTAATAAAAAACAGTAAGTGGCCCTTCTATGGTCAGTTATAATATATACTTCTGAAAAAAGGCATAAAAGTATTCCAACATGAAGTGTTATCTAACTATAAGAGCATTTTAACAAAAACAACTAGCTTATGCATAATTTGCATACTGGGGAGAGTGGGATAAATGCTAAAAAAGGGAAAATAAGTTGTCCACAAAGGAGAGATATTGGAGACACGAGATGCTAATAAATCTATGCCTGTGCTTATTTCTAAACTCCTATGCTTTATTTCGGAAACAATATTCCTAGCTGACTCAGAAAAAAGCATTAACAAGAGACACATAGGATCATGTTCCCAAACTGGAATACTTCAGACATGTGCACTAGAACTTTTCATAATATTATACCATTTCCTTGATTTAATATTCTAAATTGATATAACAGTTTCAGAAAATACTTTAGGAATACACTTGAGTGTGAAAAATGCTTTGCAAATTGAGAATAGTCTGAAACCTGTTTTCTGTGGAATAATGGAGTAAGCACATCCTTTGATACTCAGGTAAATATGCTATTAGCCAAGAGTGTCTTTGCTTTTCAAATTCAATACCTCAGAGTTTAGTTAACACCTTCCTAATTAATTGACTTCCAAATAAATAGAGCTTTAATAAAGATTGAAGATCACATTTGAAATTATGTGTGTTTTCTCTTTATAATTTCAACATTTGAAAATATTTTCAAGTGTTTGTATTTTAACCAGTTTGGAACCACATAACACTAGAAATCAAGTGTTCATATATATATATATGAACTGACTTCAAAGAAAAATCCCATCTACCAACTTTTGCTCCATGGAAAGTGAGGAGAAGAAAGCTAGAATACTTCCTTTATCTTCTACTATTTCTCATGTTGAAAATGAAGAAAAGTGAGAGGAGGGCAGAGATTAAGTAAAGATGGAATCCGGGTATATAGGTCAGTAAGTTGGAAAAGACTAGAAGGAATCTGTGTGAAATAAAAAGATTAAATTTTGAGTTAATACACCAACTGGGAAAAAGTAATTGGCTCTTCATTGCATTTCTCTTGTATCACTCTCTTATGATGAAATCCTTGATAATAAAGAAGAATGCCTCCATGACCACAGGGGAAAATGTTATTTCCTTTGTAGGTTATATAAAGGAGAAAAAAGAGTGAAGGGAATAGATGGGTAATGAAAGCCTTGGGAGCCCCAAGTTCCCCAAGCACTTAACTTGAGGATACAGAAAATAAATAAATGGGAACAAACAGAAAATTGGGAGAAAGTTAAAAGGAAAAATTAAGTGCTAAGAAAATGGGATAACTATAAAAGTGATACAACCAAGATTTAGTTCTTTAAAATCTATTAAATTGATAAACTGCTGACAACTCTAATCAAGAGAAAAAAAATATATGGAGTTTGGAACAAATTGTAACTAGAATAGAAACAGTGAAAAAATATGAGAATGTTGTGAACAATGTTATACTAATAAATTTACTAGACGATTTTATGGAAAAATATAGCTGAAAAACATTAATCTTAGAAAAATTCTAATACTTCAAACAATAAAGAAAATTAAAATATGGTTAAGTATTATCACTAAAAGAGCACCGCACTCAAATGAGATTAAAGATAGCAGCGTGAGAGGTGAGACAGAGAATTCCTCCCAAAACCATATATGATATGAAAATATAGTTAACACAATTAATCCTAAAAGAGCAACAGGAAAGAAGGCTGCACCAGACTGCATACACCTGGAGAACAGAGCAGACCTCATGAAAAAGGATAATGCACCAAAGCCTTGATCTGGTGGGACCCAAACCCTTCCCCCACCCCAGCTAACAGGTGGGAGGAAGAGAAACGGAGCACGGAGGGAGTGGAAGCCTACGATTGATCAATACCCAGCCCTGGAGATCTGCTTTGGGAGCACAAACCTACATTGCATTGTGCTCTAGATATCAGTGGGGTTGGAAAGCTAAGACAGGCAGAATATTTGGAGAGACTGAGATTCCAGCCATTTGTAGAGGACAGGGATCCACATCCGGGTCTGGAACAAAGGATAGGCAGGTGGTCTGACAGGCTTCCTAGCAGCGAGAGGACTCTGAAGGGGTGGGGATTGCATGGTGCTTGCTGCTCAGGAGAAGGGATAAGTGGACAAGTTTGGGCACGCTCTGCCCAGCAGGTTGGGAACTTTCAGGAGCTTCAGGCACTACGTCCCCCTGACTGCCTACTTAGCTCTGAGGCACCCCACTGTGATACTCAGCCTGCTGTGCATTCCCCCTGGCCAGTGGAACCGGCTCAGAAACAGCCAGTCCCTGCCCTGGCAACACATAAGCCAGAAGGAGGCCCTGCCTACAGGGGCTACAAACACAAAGCACAGAGAGATACAACTGCGTGCTCAGTCCACTGGATTTGACAGTGGGGACAAGCGCTAGAGCCCAGAAGCAGGAAACAGCTCTATCCTCCTTGAAGGCATCAGCAACAATCCCCTGCGACCCCTGCCATCACTCCAGGGACTCAGCACCTCCAGAGACTAGAGTTTCTGGGCACTAGAGGGTGCCACATACAAATATGAAACATCAAAGGAACCAGGTTCGAACCAAAATCTCACAAACACCAGAAAAAAATGCCAAGTGAACCTGTATTGACTGATCTTCCTGAAAGACAGTTCAAAATAAGAATCATAAACATGGTCATGGAGGTACAGAAAACTTTTCAAGAACTCAGGAACGAATTTAGGATGGAGATTCAATCATTAAGAAATTCCATATCTGAAATGAAACATACAATAGAGGGATTTAAAAGCAAATTACATGTAGTAGAAGAGATGGTAAGTGGAATAGAAATTAGATAAGAGGAATACAAAGAAGCTGAGGCACAGAAAAAAAATGGATCTCTAAGAGTGAAAGAATATTGAGAGAGCTTTGTGACCAATCCAAATTGAACAATATTCGCATTATAGGGATACAAGAAGAATAAGAGAGGAAAAGGGATAGAAAGTGTCTTTGAGGAAATAATTGCTGAAAACTTCCCTAATCTGGGGAAGTAGATAGTCTCTCAGGTGCACAGATCTCCCAATACAAGGAACCCAAGGAAGGTAACACCAAGACATATAATGATTAAAATGGAAAAGATCAAGGATAAGGACAGACTTTTAAAAGGAGCTAGAGAGAGAAAAAAGATCACATACAAAGAAAAACCCATAGGGCTATCATCAGATTTCTCAACAGAAACCTTACAGGCCAGAAGGAAGTGGCATGATATATTTAATACAATGAAACAGAAGGGCCTTGAGCCATAAATATGCTACCTGGCAAGATTATCATTTAAATTTGAAGGAGGGATTAAACAATTTTCATATAAGCAAAAGTTGAGAGAATTTACCTCCCACAAACCACCTCTACAGTGTATTTTGGAGGGACGCCTATAGATGGAGGTGTGCCTAAGGCTAAATAGCTGTCACCAGGGGAAACAAAGCCACAGCAAAGAAAGTAGAACAATAAATTAATTAGCAGATGTAAAATCAAATCAACTACACCCCAAAACAATAAAGGGATAGATAAAGAGTACAGAAAATGATACCTAACACATAAAGAATGAAGGAGGAAGAAGAAGGAGGAAAAAAAAGAACCTTTAGATTGTGTTTACAATAGCATACTGAGTTAAATTAGACTGTTAGATAGTAAGGGATTTACCTTTGAACCTTTACTGAGCACACATCTAAAGAATGCAATGGCAAAACGTACATACCTATCAATAATCACCCTAAATGTAAATGGTCAGAATGCACCAATCAAAAGATATAGAGTCACTGAATGGATTAAAAAACAAGACCCATCTATATGCTGCCTACAAGAGACTCACTTCAAACCCAAAGACATACACAGACTGAAAGTAAAGGGATGGAAAAAGATATTTCATGCAACTAATAGGGAGAAAATTGCAGTACTTATATCAGACAAAATAGACTTCAAAACAAAGAAAGTCACAAGACACAAAGAAGGACATTACATAATGATAAAGGGGTCAGTCCAACAAGAGGATATAACTATTATAAACGTCTATGCACAAAACATAGGATCACCTACATATGTGAAACAAATACTAACAGAATTAAAGGGGGAAATAGAATGCAATGCATTCATTTTAGGAGACTTCAACACACCACTTACTACAAAGGACAGGTCAACCAGACAGCACATAAGTAAAGAGACAAAGGCACTGAATAACGTATTAGAACATTTGGACCCAACAGACATGTACAGAACACTCCATCAAAAAGCAACAGGATACACATTCTTCTCAAGTGCACATGGAACATTTTCAAGAATAGATCATATACTAGGCCACAAAAAGAGCCTCAGTAAATTAAAAAAGATCGAAATTACACCAACCAGTTTCTCAGATCATGAAGGTATGAAACAAAAAATAAATCACACAAAGAATATGAAAAATCCCACAAACACATGGAGGCTTAATAACATGCTCCTAAACAACCAATGGATGAAAGACCAAATAAAAACAGAGATCAAACAATATATGCAAACAAATGACAACAATAATTCAACACCACAAAATCTGTGGGACACAGCAAAGGCCATACTAAGAGAGAAGTATATTACAATACAGGCCTACCTCAGGAAAGAAGAACATTCCCATATGAATATTCTAATTCATAATTATGAAACTAGAAAAAGAAGAATAAATGAGGCCAAAGTCAGTAGAAGGAGGGAGATAATAAAGATTAGAGCAGAAATAAATGAAATTGAGAATAAAGAAATAGAAAGAATCAATGAAAGCAGGAGCTGGTTCTTTGAGAAAATAAACAAAATAGATAAACCCTTAGCCAGACTTATCAAGAAAAGAAAAAAAGAGTCTACATACATAAACAAATAAATGAGAAAGAAAAGTCACTACACACACCACAGAAATACAAAGAATTATGAGAGAATACTATGAAAAATTATATGCTAATAAACTGGACAACTTTCTAGAAAAATACAACATTCCAGGCTGACTCAGGAAGAAACAGAAAATCTTAATAGACCAATTAGCAGCAATGAAACTGAATTGATAATCAATAAACTACCGAGGAACAAAACACCTGGATAGATCATTTCACTACTGAATTTTATCAAACATTTAGTGAAGACCTAATACCCATCCTCAAAGTTTTCCTAAAAGTAGAAGAGAAGGGAATACTCCCAAACTCATTCTACAAGGCCAGCATCACTCTAATACCAAAACCAGGTGAAGACACCACAAAAAAAAGAAAATTACAGACTAATATCTCTGATGAACATATATGCAAAAATACTCAACAAAATATTGGCAAATTGATTAAAAAATACATCAAAAAGATCATCCATCATGATCAAGTGGGATTTATTCCAGGGGTGCAAAAATGGGACATTTGAAAATCCATCATCATCCACCACATCAACAAAAAGGACAAAAACCACATAATCATCTCCATAGATGCTGAAAAAGCATTCAACAAAATTCAACATCCATTCATGATAAAAACTCTCAACAAAATGGGTATAGAGGGCAAAAACCTCAACATAATAAAGGCCATATATAACAAACCCACAGCCAACATTATCCTTAACAGTGAGAAGCTGAAAGCTTTTTAAGATCAAGAACAAGACAAGGATGCCCACTCTCTGCACTTTTATTCAACATAGTTCTGGAGGTCCTAGCCACAGTAATCAGACAACACAAAGAAATAAAATGCATTCAGATTGGCAAGGAAAAAGTTAAATTGTCCCTTTTGTAGATGGCATGATATTGTACGTAAAAATAACAAGAATCCACTCCAAAACGACTAGAACTAATATCTGAATTAAGCAAAGCTGTGAGATATAAAATTAATATACAGAAATCTGTTGCATTCTTATACACTAACGATGAACTAGCAGAAAGAGAAATCAAGAAAACAATTCCATTCACAATTGCATCAAAAAGAATAAAATACCTAGGAATAAAACTAACCAAGGAAGTGAAAGACCTATACTCTGAAAACTACAAGATGCTCATGAGAGAAATTATAGAATATACCAATAAATGGAAACAAATCCTGTGCTCATGGATAGGAAGAATTAATATTATCAAAATGGCCACGTGCCTAAAGCCATCTACAGGTTCAATGCAATCCCTATCAAAATACCAACAGCATTCTTCAACAAACTGGAGTAAATAGTTCTAAAATTCATATGGAACCATAAACACCCCGAATAGGAAAAGCAATCCTGAGAAGAAAGAATAAAGTGGAAGGGATCTCACTTTGCAACTTCAAGCTCTACTACAAAGCCACAGTAATCAAGACAATGTGGTACTGCCACAAGAACAAACCCATAGACCAATGGAACAGACTAGAGAGCCCAGATATAAACCCAAGCATATATGGTCAATTAATATGTGATAAAGGAGCCATGGATATACAATGGGGAAATGAAAGCCTCTTCAACAAGTGGTGTTGGCAAAACTGGACAGCTACATGCAAGAGAATGAAACTGGATTATTGTCTAACCCCATACACAAAAGTACACTCAGAATGGATCAAAGACCTGAATGTAAGTCGTTAAACCATCAAACTCTTAGAAAAAAACATAGGCAAAAATTTCTTGAATATAAACATGTACAACTTTTTCCTGAACGCATCTCCTCAGGCAAGGGAAACAAAAGCAAAAAACAAAAGAAATAGGACTACATAAAGCTAAAAAGCTTCTGTACAGCAAAGGACAACATCAGCAGAACAAAAAGGCATCCTATGGTATGGGAGAATATATTTGTAAATGACATATCCGACAAGAGGTTAACATCCAAAATATATAAAGAACTCACATGCCTTAACACCAAAAAAGCAAATAACCCTATTAAAAAATGAGCAGAGTTTCTGAACAGATGCTTCTCCAAAGAAGAAATTCAGATGGCTAACAGGCACACGAAAAAATGCTCCACACTGCTAATTATCAGGGAAATGCAAATTAAAACCACAGTGCGGTATCACCTCATACCAGTAGGGATGGCCAACACAGAAAAGGCTCGGGACAACAATTGCTGGCAACAATGCGGAAAAAGGGGAACCCTCCTACGCAACTGGTGGGAATGTAAACTAGTTCAAACATTGTGGAAAGCAGTATGGAGGTTCCTCAAAAATCTAAAAATAGAAATACCATTTGACCCAAGAATTCCACTCCTAGGAATTTACCCAAAGAAAACTTCTCAGATTCAATAATACATATGGCATCCCTTTATTTATTGCAGCACTATTTACAATAGCGAAGATATGGAAGCAACCTAAGTGTCCATCAGTAGATGAATGGTAAAGAAGAGGTGGTACATATACACAATGGAATACTATTCAGCCATAAGAAGAAAACAAATCCTACCATTTGCCATCACATGGTTGGAGATAGAGGGTATTATGCTCAGTGAAATAAGCCAGGTGGAGAAAGACAAGTGCTAAATGATTTCCCTCATTTGTGGAGTATAACAACGAAGTAAAACTGAAGGAACAAAATAGCAGCATACTCACAGACTCCAAGAATGGACTCGTGGTTACCAAAGGGGAGAAGTGGGGGAGGGTGGATTTGGAGGGAGGGAGAAGGGGATTGTGGGGTATCATGATTGGTGTACATGGTGTGTGTTGAGTCATGGGGAAGACAGTATAGCTCAAAGAAGACAAATATGGACTCTGTGGCATCTTACTACATTGATGTACAGTGACTGCAATGGGGTACGGGAAGACTCGATAAAAGGGTGAATGTAATAACCATATTGTTTTTCTTGTGAAACCTTCATAAGAGTGTATATCAATGGTACCTTAATAAAAAAAATGTGTACCGCATTCAAGATTGTTATAAAAACCCATAATAACCTGTAAACAGTGGTTTTCTAGATTTGTAGATTGCTATGACTGCAGTAATCTTTTAAAAATTACTCACTACTTTTAAATTGTTCTATAAGGAATATAACCTACTTTTAAAATCAGGAATAGGACATTAAAAAAAATTTCTGCCATGGAAAATCTCACAAGTCAGTATATAAGATTGATTGAAGATCACATTATTCATATAACCAAAACAGAATATTAATATGTCAAATATAAGACTGTGTGGCTATATATATATGTAGAGAGAAAGATGTACATATACATATATATACATACACACAAATATACACATAAGTTAGATTAATAGTTTTCATTAAATTATTTATACCAAGTTTAATGTTTATGTAAGATGTAAAATTCAATATATGTTGATTCATAAATTCTGTCTCTACATAATTAGAAAAATTCTTTTTACAAAAGGACCAATTGAATGACAAGATTTTGAGAATTTCTCAGTGACAAAAGCAGATCTGATAAAGTGTTTCACATAAAACATACTTTATGGATATATTTTGTTTAAAACACAAAATTCCATTAATTTTCAAGAGAAAGGAGCACTTAAGGAAGCTCCTATCCTTTTGTTATTTGAATCATCATTCACTAGCATAATTATTATTAGGAAATGTGCCTGATTCATTGTCTTCACATGCTAACTATACATGGCATGACATATCACAGCCATTACTGTCAAGAGAATTACTATTAAAAGAATCATTTTCTCTGCACTTTAAGTGTTTTCACTTAAAACAAAAAGAATAAAAGTAGTCATTATGTGTCTATTATGGTGTGATCTGCCCCTAGATATCCTCACAGCTGCCTCTTTTCTTTTGGGTCTCAGTGATCAAATATCACTTTCTCACAAAATGTTTTCTTTATCACCCAGGTTAGACTGTAGTTTGTTCACTATTCAGTCTCCCAGGAGGATTTCATATTCTTGCCCTGCTGACTTTAGGTTTGGCCATATGACTGCTTGTCCAATAATGTATGAAGGGAAGAGATGCACATTCTCCCAGGCAGAAGCTTCAAACATCTTCATATTGTTGCTCACATCTTATTTCTCTGCCTAGATGCCTGTAATGGTCTGCATAGAAGCTGATCTGTCAACCTGGGTCCCAAGGAAGATTATCTTGAAAAACCCATGTTTGGCCTGTGATTGACCTGTAGTGTTAGCCATAATTAAACTTACTGCTCTAAACCTCTGAGATTTGGGGTTTGGCTGTTATCACAGTATAACCTAGCCTATTCTCAGGAATACACTATCTCATAAAAGCAGCAGGTACACCTCCTCTAACCTGCTTCCTTTTTTCATGGCATTTTTTTTTTTTTGTCCTTTCAAATAGACATCTGTATTTTTTTATTGTCTGGGCAAAATGATTAAAATAGGGATGACAGGAAATTGGAGAGTTGGGTTACTGTAGTTATCTGTGAAGCCTGGACAAATCAGTAGAGGGAAATCACATAGCAATTGGAACAGGGGATGTTTACTATATAGAAGTATTAACTATAACAGAAAAGTAGAGTAATAGGGAACAGGGTAATAAGAGATAACTAGACAAAGAATACAGGAATCACAGATGTAAGGAGCAGCCATAAAATAGCACTAGGGCTGGCAGAAAAGGCCCAAGGAGGAGACTCGTTTCCTTCCCCTACCACTCCACCTTCCATAGAGCAGTGTGTTGCAGACTTCACTGCAGGGCATGGCTCTGACTCACTGCACAGCAGAGAGGTTACTGTGTGCTGTACCGTGGAACTGGCTGGAAATATGTCTCCTACAGTACTGAGAAAGTGGTTGGCTCTGTGGTGTCTTACTGAGGCACTCTACTACACAACCACCTAGAAAGTGTGCCAAAGGAAATTCTAGTTGCTATGAACTGTATGACGGGGTGAAAAGGATGCCACTTATGTGAGCACACTAAAATAAAGAAGCAAAATCCATTTCTCTGAAAATGTCTGTCTAACATCCTCTACTGGCAAAGCTTAAATCATGACAATTAGCAAAAGAAAATAATTTAATGATCCCAGATACATTTTTTCACAGAAAAGGCAATGCAGGATCAATTTGGAATTGAGATGTAATACACTGATAATTGACATGCCAGGTAAGAGACTTTGGTGATCATTCCAAGTGAATGGAAAGGGGTGGAAGGCCTTTGACAGATGTACAGACATTAACACAATTGGTTTGACAAGATGTGGTAACAAGCTGGATTTAGGATTGAAGAAGTAGTCAAGGACCCTCATATTCTACTGTGGATGACTGACTCCTTGAGGTAAGGAATTCAAGAAGAAATGATCCTTGGACATTAATTGGGAAGATTGGTTGGGAAGTTAAGTAAAATTATAGACACATTGAATTAAAGATAGGCATTAAATATCTACGTGAAAGTATCATCTGCGTAATTGAATAAAAATCTGGAGCTCAAGAGAGAGATACAAAGTGGGATATAGATTTCATATTTTCTGTACAAAACATTAACTAAATACTTGATATAGATATCAACAGAACATTGCTAGGTAATATAATGGGAATTGGGCTATATCAACCAAGAATAAAAAGAAAGGATGCCAAAGACATGTATCCTGGAGAACATTAATATTCAATGGTATTTTCATTTCCTTGGATTCTATCAGTTGGGTTGTTTAGCAGTAAGTATTCCCTTCACAAGGTCAAGTCTTATATAACACAGAGGATTTGTCTCCAGCCAGGACACTCCACAGAACTTTTTTTTTCTGAATTGTGGCAAATTGTAACATGCAAATTGTGCACCTACAATCTAGTTGTTATCCACATTTCAGACAATGGGTTATTAAACAATTTCTCATACAATCACTGAATAATATGAGCTATCAGGAAGCTAAATCATCCTAATTAATTAGAGTGACATCTGTATAGTGATTTATAGCTCTGGGTAGGATTAACTAGCTCTCCTAGGTGAACTTTCTTGGGGAACCATCTTCAACGAGTGATGTGGCTTCAACAGCCAGAAGGCTGCTGTGGGACAGTCAGTGGGTTTAGCTGGCCCTCAGCCTCCCCTTGATGGTTTGGGCTCTTTCCATATTACCATCACTATAGTCACAATCCTGTTAGTAATTATAGAAGCAAAAATAATACAGTAAAAAAAAAGAAAAGAAGGAAAGGAGAAAAGTCATGACAATTAGAATAAGTAAAAAAAGATTAAATTAAAACTAAATTTCCACAGTGAAAACAATAAATAAATTTAAGATAATTAACTTTAAACAAGTAAACATAACAAGAAAAAAAATACATAATCAATGTTATAACTTAAGCAATGAGGAAACAAGGATAAAGATGGCGGCATGCGAAGTGAGGCAGAAATCTCCTCCCCAAACGACATACAACACGAAAATACAGCAAATACAACTAATTCTGAAAGAGTGACCAGAAAAAAGACTGCAACAGACAGCTTGCATCTGGGAAAAAGAGAAGACCTCACAGAAAAGGGTGAAGTAGCAAAGTCATGATTGAGCAGGACTCAACCCTCCCTCCACACCAGCTCACAGGTGGGAGGAAGTAAATGGAGTGGGGTGGGAGTATAAGCCCAGAACTGCTAAATGCCCACCCTTGGAGATCTACTTCAGAAGCATGAACACACACTACCTGGTGTTTTGGAGATTAGAGGGATTGGAGAGCAAAGAGAGGTAGAATACTCAGAGAGACTGAGATTCCAGCCACTTGTGGAGAACAAATAACCACAACCGGCCACTCAAGGACAAAAGAAAGGCAGGTGCTTTGAAAGACTTCCCAACAGCGAGAGGGCTGCTAAAGGGGCAAGGATTACACAGAGCTTGCTGCTCAGGAGAAAGGAAAGGTAGACAAAATCATGCCAGCACACTCAGCCCAGCAGGTTGGGAACTTTCAAGGGCTTCACGTGCTCCATCCCCCAGGCTGGCAATGCAGCCCCGAGGACCCCCATTGTGATATGCAGCCTGCTACACCTTCATCCCAGCTGGCATTGGCTCACAAAACTGCTGCACATGCCATTGTGCCAGGTCAGCCAGAGGGCAGCCCTGCCTATGGAAGCTACAGGGGCATAATGCAGAGGCTGCCCCTGTGCGCTCGGCCTACTGGCCCTGGCAGCAGAGACATGCATGGCATTGTGGAAGCAAGAAAGAGCTCTCTCCTCCCGGCAGGCACTGGAGCTGCTAACCTGTGACCCCTGCCATCACTCCAGGTGCTGGGCAGCTCCAAACAGTAGAGTTTTTTGGTATTGGAGGGTGTCGCTTACACAACGTTATTATACCATATTATTCAGTAGGAATATGAAAAGGCAAAAGAACCTTGTTCAATCCCAAATTCCTTAAGCACCAGAAAGAGGGCTCAGTGATGCTGAAATCACCAATATTCTTGATAAAGATTTCAAAATAAAAATCATAAATATGCTCACAGAGGGATGACTTCAAGAAACAAATAGAAACTTTGAAAAATACAGTATCTGAAATGAAACATACAGTGATTTAAAAGCAGAAGAAGAGGTACAGGAGATGGTAAATGAAATAGAAATCAGAGAACAGGAATACAAAGAAACTGAGGCATAGAGAGAGAAAAGGATCTCTAGGAATGAAAGAATAAAAAGACAACTCTGTGACGAAAAAATAAAAGGAACAATATTTGCATTATAGGGTTACCAGAAAAAAAAGAGAGGGAAAAAGGGATAGAAAGTGTCTTTGAAGAAATAATTGATGAAAACTTTCCCAAACTGGGGAAGGAAATAGTCACTCAGACCATGGAAGTCCACAGATCTCCAACACAAGGGACCCAAGGAAGACAACACCAAATATACAATAATTAAAATGGCAAGATCAAGGATAAGGACAGACTTTTAAAAGCAGCCAGAGAGAGAAAAAAGATCACATACAAAGGAAAACCCACCAGGCTATCATCAGACATCTCAGCAGAAACCTTCCAGGCGAGAAGGGAGTAGCATGATACATTTAATGCAATGAAACAGAAGGGCCTCAAAACAAGAATACACTACCCAGCAAGATTATCATTTAAATTTGAAGGAGGAATTAAACAATTTCCAGATAAGCAAAATTTAAGTGAATTTACCTCCCATAAACCATCTCTACAGTGAATTTTAAAGGGACTGCTCCAGATGGAAGTGCTCATAAGGCTAAATAGCTGTCACCAGAGAAAACAAATTGTCAGTAAAGGAAGTAGAACAATTAACTACTAAACAAATGCAAAATTAAATCAGCTACACAAAAAGTCAGTCAAGGAATACACAAAGACTACAGAATATGACACCTAACATATAAAGAGTGGAAGAGGAAGAAATAAAAAGAGGAAAAAAAGAACCTTTAGATTGTGTTTGTAATAGCATAATAAGTGAGTTAAGTTAGACTGTTAGATAGTAAAGAAGCTGCTCTTGGACCTTTGGTAACCACGAATCCAAAGCCTGCAATGGCAATAAGTACATATCTATTGATAACCACCCTAAATGTAAATGGCCTGAATGCACCAATCAAAAGACATAGAGTTACAGAATGGATAAAAAAACAAGACCCATCTATATGCTGCCTACAAGAGACTCACTTCAAACACAAGGACATATACAGATTAAAACTGAAGGGATGAAAAAGATATTTCATGCAACTAATAGGGAGAAAAAAGCAGGAGTTGTAGTAATTGTATCAGATAAAATAGACTTCAAAACACAGAAAATAACAAGAAACAAAGATGGACATTACATAATGATAAATGGGTTAGTCCAACAAGAGGATATAACCATTATAAATATCTATGCACCCAACATAGGAGCACCCAAAAATGTGAAACAAATACCAACAGAATTAAAGGGGGAAATAGAACGCAATGCATTCATTCTAGGAGACTTCAACACTCCACTCACTCCAAAGGACAGATCAACCAGACAGAAAATACATAAGGAGACAGAGGCACTGACCAAAACATTAGAACAGATGGACCTAACAGAAATCTACTGAACACTCTACCCAAAATCAACAGGATACAGATTATTCTCAAGTACACATGGAACATTTTCCAAAATAAATCACATACTAGGCCACAAAAAGAGCATCAGTAATTCATAAGGACTGAAATTGTACCAGCCAATTTCCAAGACCACAAAGGTATGAAACTAGAAATAAATTGTGTGAAGAAAACAAAAAAGCCCACAAACATAAGGAGGTTTAACAACATTCTTCTAAACAACCAATGGATCGATGACCAAATAAAAACAGATCAACCAATATATGGAGAGAAATGGATAACAACTCAACACCACAACTTCTGTATGATGCAGTAAAGGCAGTTCTACAAGGAAAGTATATAGCAAAACAGGCTTATCTCAAGAAAGAAGAACAATTCCAAATGAACAGTCTAAACTCACAATTAATGAAACTAGAAAAAGGAGAACAAATGACACCCAAAGTCAGTAGAAGGAGGGAAATAATTAAGACCAGAGCAGAAATAAATAAAATTAAGAAGAATAAAACAATGAAAGAATTAATGAAACGAGGAGCTGATTCTTTGAGAAAATAAACAAGACAGATAAACCCCTAGACAGACTTATCAAGAAAAAAAGAGAATCTACACACATAAAGAGAATCAGAAATTACAAAAGGAAAAATCACTATGGACACCACAGAAATATAAAGAATTTTTAGAGAATACTCTGAAAAATGATATGATAATCAAGAAGATTAGGGCAGCTTTCTAGAAAAATACAGCCTTCTAAGGCTGACCCAGGAAGAAACAGAAAATCTGAACAGACCAAGTACCAGCAACAAAATTGAATTGGTAATCAAAAAACTACCCAAGAACAAAAAGGTCGGACCAGATGGCTTAACCACTGAATTTCATAAAACATTTAGGGAAGACCTAATACCCATCCTCCTTAAAGTTTACCAAAAAGTAGAAGAGGAGAGAATACTCCCAAACTCATTCTATGAGGCCAACATCACTCTAATACCAAAACCAAGCAAAGACACCACCAAAAAAGAAAATTACAGACCAATATCCCTGATGAACATAGATGCAAAAATACTCAACAAAATATTAGCAAACCAAATTCAAAAATGCATCAAAAAGATCACCCATCATGATCAAGTAGGATTCATCCCAGGGATGCAAGGATGGTACAACATGTGAAAATCCATCAACATCATCAACCACATCAACAAAAAGAACAAAAACCACATCATCATCTCCATACATGCTAAAAAACACATTCGACAAAATTCAACACCATTCATGATAAAAACTCTCAACAAAATGGGAATAGAGGGGAAGTACCTCAACATAATAAAGGTCATGCACAACAGACCCAGAGCCAACATCATACTTAGCAGCAAAAAACTGAAAGTTTTTCCTTTAAGACTGGGAATAACACAAGGATGCCCACTCTCTCCATTTTTATTCAACATAGTACTGGAGGTCCTAGCCACAACAATCAGACAACGCAAAGAAATAAAAGGCATCCAGATTGGTAAGGAACAAGTTAAACTGTTACTGTTTACAGATGACATGATATTATACATAAGAAACCCTAAAGAATCCACTCCAAAACTACTAGAATTAATAACTGAATTCAGGAAGTTTCAGGATACAAAATTAATATACAGAAATCTGTGGCATTCCCATATACTAATGATGAACTAGCAGAAAGAGAAATCAAGAAAACAATTTCATTTATAATTGCATCCGAAGAATTAAATACCTAGAAATAAACCTAACCAAGGAGGTGAAAGACTTATACCCTGAAAACTACAAGACACTCATGAGAGAAATTAAAGAAGATACCAATAAATGGAAACACATCCTGAAATCATGGGTAGGAAGAATTTATATTGTCTAAATGACCATCCTGCCTAAAGTAATCTACAGATTCAATGCTATCTATATCAAAATACCAACAGCATTCTTCAAAGAACTAGAAAAAATAGTCCTAAAATTCATATGGAACCACAAAAGACCCTGAATAGCCAAAGCAATCCTGAGAAGGAAGAATAAATCAGGGGGTGATTATGCTCCCCAACTTCAAGATCTACTACAAAGCCACAGTAATCAAAACTACTTGGTATGGGCACAAGAACAGACCCATAGATCAATGGAATAGAATAGTCAAGATATAGACCCACACATATACGGCCAATTAATAGACAATAAAGGAGCCATGGATATACAATGGGGAAATGATAGCCTCTTCAATAACTGGTGTTGGCAAAACTGGACAGCTACATGCAAGAGAATGAGACTGGATACACTCCATATACAAAAGTAAACTCGAAATGGATCAAAGAACTGAATGTAAGTCATGAAACCATGAAACTCTTAGAAGAAAACATAGGCAAAAATCTCTTGAATATAAACATAAGCACCTTTTACCTGTACACAACTGCTTAGGCAAGAGAGCAAGAGAAACAAAAGCAAAAATGAACAAATAGGACTACATCATGCTAAAAAGCTTCTGTACAGTAAAGGACACCATCAGTAGAACCAAAAGGCATCCTACATTATGGGAGAATATATTTGTAAATGACACATCTGACAAAGGGTTAACATCCAAAATCTATAAAGAACTCACATGCCTCGATACCGAAAAAGCAAATAACCCAATTAAAAAATGAGCAGAGGATCTGAACAGACACTTCTCCAGAGAAGAAATTCAGATGGCCAGAGGCACATGAAAAGATGCTCCACATTGTGAATCATCAGAGAAATGCAAATTAAAACCACAATGAGATATCACCTCACATCAGTTAGAATGGCCAACATCAAAAAAGACAAGAAACAACAAATGCTAGCAAGGATACAGAGAAAGAGGAACCCTCCTACACTGTCCACTCCTAGGAATTTACCAGAAAAAAACAAGACCCAGATTCAAAAAGACATATGCAACCCTATGTTTACTGCAGCACTATTTACAGTAGCCAATACATGGAAGCAACCTAAGTGTCCAGCAGTAGATGAGTGGATAAAGATGTGGTACATATACACAATGGAATATTATTCAGCCATAAGAAGAAAACAAATCCTAACATTTGCAACAACATGGATGGAGCTAGAGGGTATTATGCTCAGTGAAATAAACCAGGCAGAGAAAGACAGGTATTAAATTATTTCACTCATGTGTGGAGTATAACAATGAAGCAAAACTGAAGGAACAAAACAGCAGCAGACTCACAAACTCCAAGGAGGGACTATTGGTTACCAAAGGGAAAGGGGGTAGGGATGATGGATGGGAAGTGAGGGGGAAGGGGACTAAGAGTATTATGATTAGCACACATAATGTAGGTGGGTCACAGGGAAGGCAGTATAGCAAGAGAAGACAAGTAGTAACTCCATAGCATCTTACTATGCTGATGGATAGGGACTGAAATGGGGTATGTGCGGGGGACTTGATAATATGGGTGAATGTAGTAAGCACAGTCTTGTTCATGTGACACCTCCATAAGATTGTATATCAATGATACCTTATTAAAAAAAAAACCTTAAAGCAATGAGATTTAAAATAAGGACTATAATAAAAGAGATACATATTTAAAAGTATATAAGAAATAAATATCTTAAAATCATCTGGCAAAATATTAGCATGAACCCAAGAAGTTAATAACCAAATAATTATAAATTATATGACTATATTTTCATAAAGTTAGGAAACTAAAAAGTTTACTTGTAGAAAAGAAAAAGAAACACTAGTTCATAAAATAAATACTGAAGATACAGGGATTAGTCCACGGTTAAGTTCATGAAGTATACTCATATGAGAGGCGACAGGGTAGAAATGAAGAAATCAAATGTAAGCAGGGCAGGGATTTAACCTCCTACTTCTTGCATCATCTGATTCCAGAGTACAGTCTGCCACTGTGGACTAACCAGGCCTAATCACCCTGAAGAATGGCCTGCAGGAACATGATCTTTTTCCTCTAGTCTTCATTCCAAGTCAGAAAGACATGAGACCCCAGTGACCTTCTAAGACCTAGACATTAATGAGTTCAATGTTCTCAGAAACCTTCGTAGAGTCAAAATTCAGAGAAACAAGAGATCTACTCCTGCATACTGTAAGCCATTGGCATATATTAACACAATTACAAAATTACATTGGTGAGAAAGAAAAAATGAAACAGAGTGAGAAAATAAATAAAAACTTGGCAAATGGTCTTGACATAGCCTGTGGTGGAAAATGCCTGCTTGTATATTGTGTATTTATCACAGAATGACTAAAAGAATGGTTTCCCTATGAAAAGTATAGGGAGAGACATTGAGGCAATGACCTGAGTGTAATTTCAATCCTTGCCTCATCCTTCTGCCATGATTCAATAAATTGTAGAAGCATTTGTAATACAGAAAGAAACAAGTTTTGATATTATACAGTCATCAGTTTGGATCTTAATTCTGCTTCTCACTCTGAGTTTTGTTGCCTACGATCTCAGATCCCTCAGGCTTTCAATGTGTGCAAGTCCTGGGGCTCTTCTGAAGACTGAAAATGATGCAAACATCTGAGAGTGTACGGCAGAAAGTGAAAAGTTCTCTCTCATTTTTGTTGTGACGCTTACGGCCATCGAGTTAGCACTGCTCTGAATCAGCATCAACCTTCAATTATAAACTAGCCTGATCACTAGCAAGGTTTTTAAAGGCCAACAGGCAAGCCAGTTAACTTAATTAATTGCTGTCAAAAAATGACTGCTACTCTTTAGAAATTTCAGTGACTTTCTTTACAGATTACATTTTGGCATTGCCCAATAAAACACAAATCTGATATTAGCAGTTAAAATAATTTCTGTGCTGACTGATTCATTTATCCAAGTTTTTTTTCTCTCACATTAATGTATTCTTATTCAGTAACTAGTGTTGGCAGAATTAATTGGTCAGGTGACCATTCATATAAATGGGGGATATGGTAAGTCAGACGTGACAGGGTCACAGCACCGGTGGAACTCTAGTTATTTACCACAGCAGGATTTGCCTCTAAGGTAAGAAAAGTTGCTTAAAGTATTATTGATTTTTACTTGGAAAATGTGTCCTATTGATTTTTGCCTCTAAACACTTAACTATTACTTTGAGTACACTATCCTTGTAACAGCAACCAATGGAAAATCAAGAAAAGAAATGGGGTGGTCACAGGTTGGGAAAGGGTAAAATGGGACTTTAAGAAACACCACGTAAAAGAGTTTCCCCATCTCCTACACATGTGATAGCATCTCAAGTGCTACTCACTTCAGTAATGGGAAAACAAGGTTCTTAGCTTTTTTGAATGAAACCATGTGGCAAGCTGAAAAAGGGAGCAACTGAATTTGCTGTTTCAAAGTTTCTATGCTTTGGGGCAAAGCATTCCTGGGTTTCTGCCCAATGTGCAGTTGACATTATTTAGAGAGGTTGTTTGAGTTTCTGTATTTCTTTTAATCAGGCTTTGTTTTTCACAACTGTCATAGGTTGGTTCTATTTTATTACCTTTTGGGACTTGGCATTCAAGCATTTGGAAATGCATTTATTCAGTCAGTGTAAGATGAAAACAACAACAGAACTGCTGGAATCCTCCAGAACATTGTTTACCATCTGGCATTGCACAGTCAACATTCTTTGCACCTCAAAGAATCCACTTCTAACAGCAACCCGGAGCGGCCCTTGTAGACAATGCCCTTATATTCTTTTTTCATGTCCTCTCTCCATGCAGCTTTCCTACTTTTCTCTCCTCCCTCTCTCATCTCTCCTTTGCCCTGTTCCCCTCTTCTTTCCCTCTTCCTTCATCTTGCCTGAGAACTGTCTTTTCCATTCAGATTTGAGAGCTCAAAAAAAAATAATCTAACTTAAAAATAGTTCAACATTTGTGCAAAAGAGTTTTGTCAGGAAACGGGGTTTAGTATTTTATTTGTACCAGGTTTGGAGGATCATACAATAAAATTGCAAAGAAGAAATTCTGTTAGCTTGCCAACAGATACTGCCTCTGATCTCAACAATTTATGATTATAGTTTTTGTGCCATAGAACAATCACATCTTAAGCAAATCCATTTAAGTGCTCTAGGAATTTTCAGATTCATTTAGAATCATTTTAGTTAAGAGCACTACACTGATATTTTTCTGGCTCCATAGGACAGAATTTATTTCTAAATATTGATTACTGCCCAAAAGAAAGTGTTAAAAGAATAAAAAAGCACTTAATAACTGGACAAAGTATAGAACATTTAATTTAGCATCATTCAAAACATTAAAAATCTTTAACCATATGGCTAAAAGGATCCCATAAAATATATTCTTATAGAAAAAATATCCAAAGTTTCTCCTTTGACATTTTAAATAACTAAATGATAATATTCATGGAAACTAATTTTTTGGATAAAATCAGACACTTATTATTCAAATATTGTTGGCCAATAATTAGTTGTGTCTAGTATCTTATCAAGTTTATTACATATATATTTGTATATATATATATATATATGTATATTAGTACCCCTCATTTTATGCTTAATGTTTATTGAGACAATGTAAGTTGCCTGCAGAGTAGAAGTATCAACAACCCAGCCCCTTTGCTCCATCTAGTCTATTTTGCACTTCAAGTTTGAAAAATTACATAAACTGTCTTCAGGAAGATGGCACACAGAACTGTTCACTTTAATTAAGAGTCAAGTAGCAAAGTGAGGCAATGCAATCAGTCCCAGTACAAGCAATTGTCTATGGAATCCAGTAGACAGGGGGAGGCCAGCTTCAAGTGGGATTGATGCCAGGGTTCTTGTTCATGGAGTTGAAGGATGAACTTCACAAACACTTAAGGTAGGAAAGCCAGGGAGAGGCTTTTATTTAGAGATAAAGTGAGAGGACAGCTCCTGGCTCAGGCCAGAAGGGGACAAGAGAGCCCATCGTTGGCTTGTTGTCTAGGGGTTTTATTTGCAGTTGAAGATTTTCAGGAATGGGAGTAAAGGACTTGTTGAGTGGTCCCAGAACACTCATTTTTGATGGTAACAGAAGAAATTTGCTGCTCTGATTCTTTCTCAGGATAGCAGTTTCCCTCTGGGAGCATGTCAATTAAGACCGCCTGCCCTGCCCCAAGGTGGGCTGGGTTGTTGCCTGTTTGCTAAAGTGTGTTAAGAATCCTACTTCTTAACTTCTTGGGTTGTTTATAGTTGGGCTTGCTTACTAAATTAATCTTTTTCCTAGGTTGCAGATTACTTGATTAGGATTAGAGAAGGAAACACAGCACATAGGTACAGTTAAAAATAAGCTTGGCCTTTTAGCAAGCTAAGGTAAATTTTACAGTGTCATGATCTAATTGATACAGTGAAGTCATGGGTTATGCTGAGACACTTCTCTTTATCTGCAGAACACTCAAACATTCCAGGCCAAGTTGCTCCTGGCCTTTTGAGCTTTAACTGATCTCCCTGAAGATGTCTATATTCCTAGTCTGGTATCTTTACCCTAGAGAATTAGTGTGACTCTGACTTTGCATAATGGTTAACACAGAGTTTTGATAGGGACTTCTTTGCACATTGTTCTGACTGTAATTATCTTGCTTTGCTTTTTCTCCAGAGGCCCTCACCCTACTCTGTCTAAGCCCATCATGGTCCCTGTCTCAAGATGATAAAACATTAATGGATTTGAAAAACATTCCTCTGCTACTCTATAATTTCCTTCAGACTAACTCTTGGAAAATGGTGAGACAACTTGAAACCCATCATAGAGAACTGATTATGTTAGAAATTTTATGCATGCTTGATTTTTCTTTTTGATGATGGCGAGAGGATAAGACAAAGAAGTGATATTCAAGGAGCTGATCATTTTCCCGAGGCAAAATTAAAGATGATGGATTATATTGCCTAAGGTTGAACTTATTTGTGCATGCATGTTTATTTAAAACAAACAAATGGAAGTAGTTACAGGAGACAAAGTGACAGAACAAAAAGTCTTCATGTCTTTTGTTATTTCCTTTAGTCTTCTGCAGTTTTCCAATTCAAGGAAGAAAAATACATTTTTAAAGGCCTGTTGTTCAAAGGCTTCTTTTTTTAGTTGACCAATGAAACTGGGAAACTGACAATGAAAACTGCAGCTTTTCAGACAAGCTTGAGATAAATCTGGATGCAAGCATTAAGAAAAAGAATTTGAACTTCCTTCCACACACTTGTGCTTCTGTTTTTGCTGACCAATGTCGCAAAGGTGCTGCACATCAAAGGCCTCAATGCAGACCCTTAGATCACAGCCAGTTACAAACCTCCAATTTTTAGCTATTCTAGTGAAGACATGAACTCTGGAATCATCAGCCTCATTTGTTTTACAGCTCTAAGATCAACATTGTCACTTAAATTAAAATAACACATTTAAATATGATATAATAGTATTTATCCTTAAGAAGCCCCATAACTAAGAATGGATCTTTGTTAAATCCTTTAATCTTCAACCATATAAATCCCCTTCTAAAGCAAGCCAGTAATCCATTCAGCCTTAAAATATTATTGATGTGCCATGCCACATTTACAAAAGCATTCTATTTTTCCACAATACTTTTTCCTTAATATCTTCTGGCCCTTCATTCCTTGCTCTTTTTCAAAAGAAAAGCTGCAGAAAAATAGTTCTAAGTTTGCTGAGAATTATTACTTTATTCATCTTCATTTTCTACAGACTCTGTCATCCTCTCTGACATGGTTCACAAATAAAATTATTTTATGAAAAGCAACAAGAATCATAACAAAGAGCACTTTTGTTTCTCTGCAAGTGTGTTGGTAATTAGAAACACAAAGACAGCTTCATGCTCTAAGAATACCTCTGAGGGAAAAGTTGCAAGGATTTTCTCTGAGCTGCCATGAGTTTAGCACATCGACCAGTCCTTCTGACACTCTTTGAATCAGAAGTCCCTGAGCAGTGAAGCAGCAGCTTTTCTTTCCCCCAAACTGACATTTGGTGAGACTTTATCAATCTAGTAAACAATGATCAGATCATGTGAGTAAGAAAAAAAAAAAACAGTTCTTAAAATGTTTCCGCTATTTAAATTCAATTTTATGGAGCTGAAGCCCACTCTTTCTCCTGCCAGACACAGCTGTCATCAGAATCAGTGGCTTGTGATGAATGATCAGTTACCCAATGGTAAAGAGAAAGGAGAGGTGTGCATTTGGGAAGCATTTTGATCATGGGACATGTGAAAAATGATCTACACCACTGCTTGATGTCTATTTCTTACAGTAAACTTCCACAGTACAAAAGAGATCAAGCCATTAAGTATAGTCCATAAAATACACACAGTGGAAATTCTGTTGCAGAATATAAACTACAAATTTAGAAGGAAAAAGGAGTATATGAACAAAGAGTAGTACCAGGTATAGGAGCTAAGAGCAGAATCACTGTGAAGCCACAGGAAAAGCTTGTAGAGGGAGAAGGGGCTCCTGGAATGCACCTAACAGGCTGCAGACACAGGCTGGATTTGGCTGCATCACCACAATAGGCAAGGGAAAATGCATGCCAATGGGCAAGCCTTTGGGTTTTAATTTTGATCTGGAGGTCAAATGGTCTGAAATAGAAAGACCCAGATTGAAAGGTACGGCAAATCAATAGGATTCCTACTCATTTTCTGAATAAGCAAGCAAACCAAATCACAGGCTTAATCTAAGGAAAGATGATTTCAATGTCTAAAGCAGGTGTCAGTAAATGTTTTCCATAAAAGTTCAGATAATAAATGTTTTAAGCTTGGCAGGCCTTTCTCTTCTGGTACCACTACTTCCATCCCTGCAGAGGGAAGGCAACCAGAGACAATACATAAACAAAGTAATACAGCTGTTCCAGTAAAACTTTATTTATAGACACTAAAATTTGAATCTTCATATTGTAGGAAATATTCTTCCACTGCAACATTTAAAGCCGTGTAAACACCTGTGTTGGTTTGCTGGACACACAAAAACCGTGAGTAGCCCCTTTGGCCTGTGGGGGGGTAGCTTGCTGGTTCATGATCTAGAGAAAGAAAACCTATGTAATAAGCAAGCATGGCAGATGCTGGGAATAGGCAAAACCTGGGTTGGGTTTTTTCGCAGGAATTTTCTATTTTGGTATTTGTTTCTAAGAATCAACAGTACCAGCAACTTACAGTATTCTAATTCAGTTTTTCTGATACAAGAGCCTATAGCTTAATTTCATGACAAATAAAAGAACTTAAATAGATTTGGCCAATTGTGCCTAAGACTATTTCTATGTCTTCGTATCTTGCTTCAGCTACTATTATAAAATTATCTTACAGACTCGAAGGATGTTTTTAAATGAGTAGCTGTATTTTTCCTATGAATTAGATGTAAGCCTAATATGTCCAGATATTTAACAAAATGTGCACCTTATCGTATAGTCACTTGAATTTCAGGTTTTACTGACAAAATGAAAGTAGTGTATCTAATTTTAAGAGAACTTTTATGTTTTCAAGGTAATATGTGCAGTGTTTAAGGGAATGTTCTACAGAAACAGATTGTCTGGACACAAGGCAGAGTTCTGTCACTTTTATTGTATGATTTTGGACAGATTACCTAAATTCTGCATCAGTTTATTCATCTACAAAACGGAGATACTCCATGGGTATCTTTTGAGTGAACCTGTGTAAAAATACTTAGAAGAGAGACAAACACAAAGTAAGCCTTCTAAAGTTGTTTGGTTTATCATTATCGGAAATCACCCATTGTGTCTAATTTCCTCATGCTCAGAAACTCTCTTTGAACAAGCAAAATAACACACACACATGCTCACAGAATTTTGGTTAGTATACTATATTAGGTGACCTAGAAAAACTTCCTTTAGGTAAACTTTAACACAAGTCTTGATAAGCTTACACTATAATAGTTATTTCCTAGTCATATTCCTCATTTCCATCTGAAAAATATACCTTATTTAAAATACAAAAGAGTATTGAATTAAATCTTTAGAGGATATACAAAGAGATAAAAGTTGTATTTTATACAAAATACTTAAATGATTATTTCAAGTATCTTTAATTTCGGTTACCTTTAATTATACTGAAAATGTTGCCAGAAAGTAGTAGGTTAATGTTATTCCATTGACAGGTTATTATTCTTCTTATTTAAATGACTATGTACTTTAATTGAACATTATATGTGCATTTCTAATTTTAGCATATTTGTTTTCACTCTACATGGAAATTCAACAAGGGAGGTTAAGAATATAAGCAACTGCTCCCTGACTCCTGAACTTATGAATTAGTCTTTCGTAAAGTGTTTCAACAATCCGGTTGTAGTTTCCAAATAGAAATATTTCTGTATTATAACTGACAGCACTGCCACTGAAGCATAAAACATTCTATTACCTTGTCTTTATGACCTTTTAAAAAATAAATTCTAAAAAGAATGCCTGCAAGTTTAACATCCAACAAAACCTATTTTTGAGATAAAACAACTACAAAATGCTATCAAAAATCCAGATAATCTATAAAATGTAAAATTGTATTTTGTATATAAATAATGCACATTTTTTAAACTAGATGGTTTACATTCTTTTTCAGGATAGGAACAGAAATAAATATTTACACAAAACACACTTAACTTAATTTTATCTTCATTATAACCTATTAGGTATCTGTTCTTTCCCTGTCCTTAAGTGAGAGAACTTAAAGGACTTAAAATAACCTAAAAGACAGTTTATACCATGTCTTCAAGACTATGCTGCAAATACAGGCCATAGCTGGAGCTTGATTGCTAATCCACGTCTCTCCCTGCCACACATGTACTAAAGATGACATGTACTAAATCACACTACAGTGTAATATGACGATGCCCATTTTGTCTGGCACCATGGGGGAATATACCTACTGAATTTCCAAAAGTGGAGATTGTCTTTTGGGTCCCTCAGAAAAACTTGTTTTAATCAACGTTTCATAGATATCTTCTGAAAGACTATTAACACTTCCCTGCCTTCCTAAAAAAAGAGGCCACTGAAGGGAATGCATGCTTATCTTGATGGTTCACAGCCTCCACCTTGAACACCCATTACCGTACCTGAGATAATGCCTTGCACGTCAAGATGTCAGCTGCCATGGTCTGCTATCATCCTGCCTGTGTCTAACAGCCTTTTGCTCTGATCCCTCTCAATGACTCTGGCTCAGGGTCCCAGATAACCGAGACTTTTAAAGATTATCTGTAAAAGACTCGGTTTTCTTAACTGTAAAATGAGGTTGCCATGCAAGACCAGTGGTTCTCAAACATGGCTCCGTATCAGAATCACTTGGGAACTTTTTTTTTTTTTTTTACAAATATTGGTGCTCAGGTTCCACTCCAGGAGATTCTGGTTTAATGGGTCTGAAATGGAGCTTTGCCTCTGCAATTTTTAATGTGCTTCTAAAGTCTTGTTTTGTTTTTCAGCCAGGTTTGCAAAAGATAGTATTAGGTGATCTTAAAGTATCTTTAAATCTGAACCATATTGTTTTTATAGTTAAAAGAATCAGCAAGTCTCTAAGTGAAGGTCTGTACATTATAACCTATTCAGTTTCTAGCTCAGTAGTTTTTCTTCATATACATACATGTCTCCTCACTTCATCATTTGAAGCTGGTACAGTTTTGCATAGTTAGGCCAACAAATCCTATTTAACATGAAACCTACACAATATTTTCTCTCTAATTTTTTCTAAATCTTCCACTACATTTCTCCCGCTGAATACTTAGATCAGATTGCAAAACAAACTAAAGAATATAGCAATCTATTCATCTACTGATGGGCACTTAGGTTGCTTCCATTTCTTGGCTATTGAAAATAGTGCTGCGATAAACATAGGGGTGCATCTGTCTTTTTCAAACTGGGCTGCTGCATTCTTGGGGTAAATTCCTAGGAGTGGCAGAGAAGACCAGTAGTGACTCTATAGCATCTCACTACGCTGATGGACAGAGACTGTAATGGGGTTGGTCGGGGGGACCTGATGAAGGGAGTGAGTAGTTTAATCACCGTAATATTGCACATGTAACTGTAGATTAATGATACCAAAATAAATTGCAAAAAAAAAAAAAATTCCTAGGAGTGGGATTCCTGGGTCAAGTGGTATTTCTATTTTGAGTTTTTTGAGGAACCTCCATACTGCTCATGTAATTGTAGGTTAATGATACTAAAATAAAATAAATTGTAAAAAAAAAAAAAGAATATAGCAATCTAACATTTTCAAAGCATCCATATATATATATATATATATATATATATATATAGTTTTATATCTTCAATATTGCAACAAATTATTGAAACTCTATTTCCTTCTTTCTAATGTTTTCTGTCACTGTGTGTTTCATATCACAGAGACGGAAAAAAAAACTCTATTCCACTGGAGTTCATAGGTGAATGTGAAAAACTAACAAGTGAAGAGTTGTCATCAGAGGGCAGCAGTACTGTAGATTCCTATGCCAGTGCAAATTGGGTGCAGCTAAGCCAGCTCTAGAAGGAGCTCAGATAAGGATTCCTAGGTTGGAAGCTAAGGTTGGCTTTAGTCTTGAAAAACTCATCTGGGTAGAGAAGGAAAGGGTCAGAGGAAAGACACAACTGCTCAGGAAGAAAATGTGTGCAAAATTAAAAAGATGTAACAGGGTAGAATATTTGGGGGGATTTGAAGAATGAAGTTTGATATGAATGCTGGATAGAAAAATTAGAGGATATCACAGAGAGCTGAGTCTTAAATAATCAGTCTTGGAGGTAGTTTATGGAGGAACTTAAAGGTCCTGTCAAACATACTACATTTTCTTTCTAAAGACAATAGGAAGGCATTGAAGTATCTTAACGGGCAAACCCAACACATACATAATCCCCGTTTCACATTCACAGTGCAACTTTAGAGAATGATTATCTTTCAGCAATATTGCCATTTATGACTTTCAAGGGAATGATGATACATCCTCCCTGGAGATTGACAGGTTAGAAGTAATTTTAATAGTCAAGAAAAATCAATAATCAGTTATTGTTTTAGAGAATTTGTGTGGATGGGCTTGCCATTTATAATCACTTAGATATGGAGCATAGGAGTACAAATTAGAATGAAAAAGATAACTTCTATTTCAAGTTGTCAATGTTGACCATGGGGCAGTCAACTGAGCACATTCCATATGTACATATAAAGGACCCGAACCCAAGACAGAGTAATATAGTGCAAATGAACCAAGAGAAAGAAGTCTATAGGATACTTAAAACTATATTTTGTAAACCAGTCATAAAGAGTGAGATTCAAGAGCAGAGCTCTCAGAAGCATAAATATTTAATAGGCAGGTGGTGGAATAGCCCCATAAGGAGATGAAAAAAAATAACTGGGAAATAAAAATAAACACCAAGGGAGACTGAAGAGAAGTACTCTCCAGTAAGGTAATGTTTCCAGATTGTGTGTAGTCAGGAATGTCAAACATTAAAGAACAGTGGAGGGACAGAGGTTAGCAGCCAAATTGCAGAGAGCTGAGGAATCAGCAACATATGGGCAAGTATTTTCCTTTTTAAAAAAATTTTCCTACATGCACCTAATTACAGGCTTTTCAACCAATACTTAATAATATAATTTCTTAGTTGAACTATGTGTTCATTCATAATGTCCTTCTTGAATTAAAAAGTTAACTTCTGCTTCCATATTATTTAACCCTATCAATCTCCAGCTACAGAAATCCCAACCATACCTCCTCTGTCTCCAACCTCTTACTGATTACTGGGTTGCAAAGTCCAAAGTTGGGAGTTAGTACTAACTGCATCCTACATTTTCTTTGTAAAATCCCAATTGATAGCTATAGAGCTTTATACACAATGGCTACTCAAAATGTGCTTGTTAGAGTTACTCTTCTCTGTTTAGTTAAGGAATCATGACTGAGGTCAAATCTCCCTGATTTTATGCCATTTGGTATAACGGTTTTAAATACATTGACAATATAAGCCTTTGGAAACATTGTACAATTTCATAAAGATGTGAATATAGTTTGTTTACATAGAATGTTCTAAGAAAGGTTGAATATTTAATACATTTTTTTCTCAGCTTTCAAAAGGAATAAAAGAATAAGAATTTTTGATGTAGTCTTATCTTCTATAAATATACTAGATAGCAGCTAACGAGTTTCACATAAATTTAATTTTCTGGTGATTAAATAGCTGATGCACATGACCTAAAGTAAAAACAGTAAATAGGGAGGGAACATCTACCAATGCATTATTAATTTATCAGTTTTAACTTTCAATATACCCTTCTTCCTGCTTTAGAAAATAAATGATTAGAACTATTAAACAGAACATTATCGGTCCTCTTCTTTCTAAAGTTTAGATATTGCGGTTCTTCCACGTTCCGCTCTGGAACCTCCTTCATCTGACTTCACACTCTCTTCCTCAGGAATAGCATCCCATCCCACAACTTTAGATATTAAATGTATCCTGATGACTCTCAAATGTACATCACCAGTTCTGAACTCACCCTGAGTTTCAGATCTGCTTATAATTCAGACAACTTGATTCCTCTATTTAGATATCTCTGATGACAATCTCAAATACTGAAAGCAGAACCCTTGATTTCCACCTCATGCAAATGGGGAAACAAAGCAGTATAAATAACTCATTCCTCAACTTAGTATGCCTATTTCAGTAAGTTGCACCACGATCCTCACAAATGCTTGGCCCAAAGCGTAAGACTTGTGCTTTATTCCTCAGGTCACCTTGCCCACCCCCGTGAACCATGGTTCAGTGAGCCTATCAGCCTGGCACACCGGTCACCATTGCCTAGTTCTTGTTACATCTTCCATCATCTGCCTAATTCAGTAATCTCCAAACCACCCTGTTTCTCCTTTTGCTTCCCTTAAGGGCAGCAGCTTGATTTATAACACAAAACATGTTATATCTTCTTATTCAAAACTCTCCAGTTGCTCAGCATAAAAGCTATATGCCCAACTTTTACCTACAAGGCCCAACTTTATGGCCTTTCATGATTCTTGAAATATTACAAAATTATTCTCTCTTTAGGACCTTGGAAATTAATGTTCAGGACTTTTCATAATATCTAGGTGGTCACAGTATTTAAAATTAACAACTGAACATTTTATAATGTATTACATTTTACAAAGTGTTTTCATAGGTTATCTCATGTGATCATCAGAGTTTAAATAGGTTTAAGTATCTTTACAACTGAGAAGGATGGAGTTAAGAGAGGTTAAGGAACTTTCCCAGGATCCACATCTATTCAGTTGTTGGGACCAGGGAAGAATTCCAGCATCTACAGACTCCTTGATGTTATAACGCCTCCTATCTATCTGAGCTTCAGGACCAATGCATAATTGTTGTTTGTTCAATACAATATGCAAGATACATAAAGCATAATTTTTAGCCATATGGTTATGTGGTTTTCCAGACAAGACTACGTTTTTTTAAGAGCCAGTTCTTCAAATAACTTATCCTCCAAGTAAACAATGACTTAGAGACAAAATAGCATTAGCTTACCTAATTTTCCTGTGTAGCAGAAAAGTTATGTTCATCACTAGGCTGCACTGAAGGTAAATTAATCACCATGTACTTGTGCTAGAGAAGACTGGTGTGACTGAATGTGACTGGGAAACCATTACGTGTAATTCATGAATTTTAGGATTCTTTGTTATGTTTCTTTTCATTTCTTCTTTCTGTGGCTATGAATTTAGAACTGTTTAAACCAAGACTTCAGGAAGAAATAGGTAAAGATAGCAACCTTATTTGTTATACATCTGCAAGCACTGTTTCTTGTGTGTGTGATACATCATGCTCATGGGAGTATTTATGCATTCTGTTTCCAAGATGTTGGTAATTTATTTCAAAACCTCCTTAGCATATTTATTTAAATAAAAATTATGAGGAAGGACCCATCAGGAAGAAAGTAGGAAGTCTTGTGATATATGTGGTTCTATGTGTAGATACTATATTATCCATGCAATATATTAGCATCACATCTTTTAGAGTTTAGATTCCATTGTGATTTCAGCAGTAATAGATTCTACAACAACCATATCAACACTACTAGACTGCCTTTGATATGATTTAAAAACATACACTCTCTATCAGAAAAGATTCAAATTAATGGAGCTTGACTGAAAGAAGGTAGGGTCTTTTATGACAATTATTTTACAGACCACAACATTTTCAGTCATGGAGGAATATGAGATTTTCCTTTCTGCATAATATAGTTACGTTAAAAGCTTACATATATTGTAAATTGACAATTAAATTACCTATTCTTTTAATTATAAGTGATTGCTTAATATCAAAATTTACCTAATCATTCATCAAACTGTGTGCTTTTTGAGTATTATGTTAGTTTTCAGGGGTAAAAAGATAAATAATAAATGACCCATCCTTTAATGAAATCTAGAGTTTATAGAACAAAAAATCAATAATTATCACATAGTTTTCTATCTACCTTATGACTGCTAAGAATGCAGGTATATTATGGTCTATTTAACAATTACAAATTATTATAAGTTAATACATTAGAATTCGGATATATAAAATTTTTTATAAGGTTAACATGAGTTCAAGCATGAAAGATTGATTTCCCCCTTAGTCTGGAAGCAAAAATCAAGTTTCTGAGCAGTCAGCTGAGCTCTAGAATCTGGAAAGTGGAAATTTGCTGAAAAGGATGACTTAAAATCCAGGCAATTTTCCCTGCTAACATTGGCATTCCCCCTCACCTTCTTTAGCGCACAATTAACATGTGTACATGATATAGTTTATAAGGCAAGGATGCACAAATGGCAGATAGAGTGCCCCAAAATAATCCTCGCTTGATTATAAACACAGATTTCAGATTTTTAAATTCCAGTCCAAATGTAGGTGTATCCTTGTGTATGTAAAACAGAATGAAAAATATCAGTTGTCACAAATGTAGTTTTAATGATCCATAAAAGCCTTTATGATATGAGCAAGTAATAGAGGTGTGTTTAATTATTAATTTTAGAAGGAGTTAAATCTGGCAATAGATAGGAACTAGCATTTATTAAATGTTATGAAATCTGATTTTTATTTTAAATGCACCATTTCATTTAATCTTAAAAAATTCTCGGTTGAGGTTCAGAGTAGAAAGTTTACTTATTTAAGAAAGAAGCTAAGAGATTCACCTCTTATTTACTGATAGAATAAATTCAGTGAGAGAAAAACCTATTTCTTAGTTTTCTTTGTATTTCCAAAGCCTAGTAGACTACCTTGAATATAAATATTCGAATGATAAATTTCTGAAATTACAGAGATAATTAACTTACAACAATGCTATCTTTCTAATGTCAAAGTTCATGAATAAACATCCATCAATCTTATGTAGAAGAGGAGAAAGTCTTAAAGCACACTTAGGAAAATCACCAAAGCAGGACAAAACGTTTTGCCCAATACTTTCTGTGACTCCAGAACTTACATTTTAAAGAGCTTTTGGAATATTTTCAGCGCAGTTCAAGAAAGTACACTTATTTAACAACAATGTAAATCTCAGATATGAGTGTCTTAGGTCAGTTTGTGCGTCTATAACACGTTGTCATAGACTGGGTGGCTCTCAAACAACAAATCCATTTCTTACCGTTCTGGGGGCTGGGAAATCTAAGACAAGGTGCTAGATGACTCAGTACCTGCTGAGAACCTTCGTCCTGGTTCATAAACCGTCATTTGCTCCCTGTGTTCCCACATGGCATCAGAGGCAGGAGAGCTCTCTGGGTCTGTTCTATAAGGTCAGCTGATCCAATTCACGAAGGTTCTAACCTCACGAAATAGTCACAGCCAAATGCCATCACCATCACATTAGGGTTTAGTATTTCAACATACAGACTTGGGTTGGTGGGTGACACAAACATTCAGTCAATAACAGTGAGTAAGCTAGACAACTATTTTTTCTCTGAAGCGTTCAATAAGACTACATTTAAAAGCAATCTTGAACTTTTTCAGTGGTAAGTGGTATATTTGTCTCTGGCTATGTTCTTCATAACTGGACATTGGTTTGATTGGGACTCCCTTCATCAACAATGTTATGACAGCTAGATATGTGTGTGTTGGGGGGGCAAACTCAAAAAAAAAAAGTTGATCACAGTATAATGTGAAATGCTATGCTTCTATTTGAACAAATCCAAAATCTCTGAGCTCAATATGACACAAATCATTGTAAAATGCACTTGCATGCATCACAGAGATAAGTCCGTAGCCCACAGCCTGCAAGGGAAAAACATGAACAAGTAAATTTCATAACAAAATAACTTCCAATTGAAAAGTTGGAATGGGGATCCGCTTTTTTCTCCAGTTAGCAGTTTAGGAGCTCTCAGAAAGAACAGCTTGTCTGAACTCCACTGTCACCACCTCCCACGTTTAAAATACTGGCATTTAACCAGCTCCTTTTATTGTGTAGTTCTACCTGGCCCAGTTTTTCCCATTTTTCTGGATTAGAAAAATAGTGTGAAGTTTAAGAAAGTAGGCTCCTCCAGGATCATGACAGCCTGGGTGGGAGACTTGGCTCTGGAACTGGTGTCTGTATGACTTAGGGTGCAATGGATGATACCCCTGTGTCTCAGTTTCTCTAGGAAGTAGACATAAGAATTGTGAGGACTGAATGAATTAAAAATACGAACAACACAGCTCTATTGTAACAAAGAGGAGTCAAAAACAAACATTTATTTATTTGTTTATCTTTCTATATTTATGTAAGTTTTCCAAATCTTAAAGCAGATCTCAGGATATTTGCCAGGGATTGTGAAGTTTACTGAGTCAGAACCTCTTATCTTCAACTCTGTACTTGCTTAATCTCACTGTCTATCCTTGTAAGTACTTCTTCCCACCTCCACTAAATATACTTGTCATACCTACTCTTCTCTCAAAAGCTCAACACTTATTAAAGCCAAGCTGAATTATGTGCCTCTGTGAAGATGATGGGGCTGGAAGACTCACTTGTCTTTTGTTTAATCTATACTCACAGATGTGAAGTGAGCCCTCAGTCTGGCCATGATATTTTTACCACATTTCTCAGTTCTTCAATCTTATGTCCTTTTCCCTTTTTCCCATACTCTAATAACCTTGTTTCTTTGGTGATTGGGCAAAATAAACTGCAATGAACATTTGTGTCCTTAAAAACCTTACATCACAGTACCAGAAACTTCTCTATCTGACCCACATATGCGCCCCTTCTCTTCTTGGTGCAGCTGGTGACCTGTCCCTTATTGAATTTAATGTCAACCTCCACTTGTGCCCTGCCTTTCATATCTTATTTTTAGTCATGGAATTTCCTTCTGCAAATGTGTCCCTTTTTTTCTGACTTCATCAGATTCCCTCTGAGCAGAATTATTTATAAAAAGAAATTTCCAACATCAGTATCATGAAGAGATTATTGCTTACCAATTTCTTTTAAGTCCAATGCAATCCTAATAAAGCCCCAGCACGATTTGGGGGGTAACTGAATATTTGTGGAAGTAAAGAGTGACACAGATAGCTAAGATTACCTTGAAGAAGATAAATAAAATCACATTACCATCATGAATATCAAGATTTATTGGGGTGGGGTCAGTAAGGTGGCAGACTAGGGAGTCTTGGACACTTCTTCTCCCCACTGACGCATGAATTCAACAACAATGCACAGACTAATTCCCTTTATGAGAAATCCAGAAATCAATCGAGAGGCTACTGCACCCTGGATGACACAAACGTAACCACACTGATGCTGGTAGGAAACTCCAGGATACCATCTTGCCATAATCTCCCTCTCCAGTATAGCCCTGTAAGACTCGGAGGAAACTCCCCGCTTCCAGCTTCTCCCTGGGGAAGGAAGGAGGGGCTGGACTATACCCACAATGTTCCAGTTTTTTGGGGGTGTGGGCTTCCCAAGTCATAGTCTTTAGCTCACCAGTCTCAGAGTATTTAAGGGATGGATACTTTAGATACCTGGGGGCCACTGAGAATAGACAGTGCTTTGGACTAGATGCAGTCACTCACCAGAACCTCTCCTTCCAGCTCAGTAAGACATGACCGGCAAGACCCCTCCACTCCTAACTTATTCCTGGGGGGAGAGATAACACTGTAACATACACCCAACATTCAGACTTTTCAGGAGGCTGCCAAGGGACCGGCTTCAGTCTCTCCAGTCTCAGGCTACAGATGGGACCCAGCATATCCTAGAAATCTAAAGGCAACTGAAAACAGAAACAGAGGCTGAGGTGTATGAACAAAGAAGGTCTGTAGCACAGTAGATAGATGCCAGGGAGAACAAAGATTATAAAATCCTTGAGGAAAGAAAAGAAGGCATTGGGATTTTACACAAAGAAGTCCAGAGAAGACACATGTACACAGAAGGTTTGAAAGACCCCAACACCTCTGGCTAGAAGGATTGATGAGGGTCTTCACTGCAAGGCCAATCCATGAAGACTGGGAGAAGTGGTAGAGCTGCTATGGAAAACAGTACGGAGGTTCCGCAAAAAATTAAAAATAGAACAGCCATATGATCCAGAAATCCCACTTCTGGGTATTTATCCAAAAGAAGAGAAATCGGGATCTGAAAGAAGTATTTGCAATCCCATGTCCACTACAGCATTATTCATAATAGTCAAGATGTGAAAACAATCTAAATGTTCAACTATGGATAGCTGGATAAAGAAATGTGGTATACATATACAATTAGATCCATTCAATTGTATTTATATCCAATGCAACCTTTAAAAAGAAAGCAAGCCTGCCATATGCAACAACACTGATGAACCTTGAGGGCATTATGCTAAGTGAAATGAGACAAGCACCAAAGGAGAAATACCACCATGATTCTACTTCTACTGGGTATCTAAAACATCAGACCTACAGAAGCAGGGAGTAGAATGGTGGTTGCCAAGGACTGGGAGGAGGGAGAAAGGGAGAGTAGCTGTTCAATGCATATAAAGTTTCAGTTATGCAGAATGAATAAATTCCAGGTGTGCTGCACACCATGGTGGTATAGTTAACAATACTCTATTGCATACTTAAAAATTTGTTAAGAGGGTAGATCTCATGTTAACTGATCTTACCACAATTAAAAAACAAAACATTTATGATTAAGCTGCAGTAACTAAGAGAGAATGGTATTGGCACAAAGATTTTAAAAATCAGAGCATGCAGAATCAGACCCACCCAATACAGCCTTTTGATTTATGAAAAGGTGAAACTGCAGAGCCATGGGAGAAATGATGGTCTTTTCAACAGAGTTCTCGACTCGTTTCCCATCAGAGAAGGAGGGTAGCAGGCAGAGTGCTCAGCAGTGTGCTAGGATCAACATGTAAGGCATGGATGACGTAAAAGTGGATTGAACAAAGGGGAAAATGGAACTGTGATGCAGGCTCCAAAACAACCTCGAATGACCCCCAGGATATTCTTTAGGTCCTTTAGAGAGAGAAGCATTATGCCATGGCGGCCGAGGCTTTACACTCCTGCTTAGGTCACCTTTGGATAAGAGGTGTAGTTAGGGTGAGGTGGAGCTCTGTGGCTGAGCCAATCCTTAAAAGGACTCGCGGCTGGAGGTTTCTGTGTTTGCACTCCAGCAGACGAAAGAGACACCTGAAGGCACATCACAGGGTCGACCTCAATCTGCTTTATTATTTTTTATATGATTTGCCACTATCGGTCATTTACACATTGATTGATAAGCTTAACAGAGGGCAAGAAATTCACCTTTTGATTTTCTTTCTCTAGTGCTAAGAGCTGTGTCAAAAACTGGGGCACAATTGATATTTTTTAAATGAATCAAGGAAGCTGAAGAATTAGAGACCAAACTGTGATTTATAAGCACTGTCAAAAATACGTGGTATGTGAGGCTAATTCTGACTTCTTTGATTTCAGGCACTTACATTTAATCTCTAGGTCTGATATACATTAGCTAATTGACCTTGGGCACATAGGTTAATCTCTTTGTGGAAAATACTTGGTTTGGTGTAAAAATGGAGAATAAAGTATTCTTGTAAAACACATATATGATAGTTATAATTATTAGTAGCAAAGGAAATGTTACAATTACTATGAAAGAAATGTAAATTACCTTGTTGTTAACCCCTAACTTATCATACTCAACCTAAAGAATCTAAATAATGGGAATAAATTTGAGAGTTTGGCTTATTTCAGCCACAAAATATTTTTATTCCTGTCTGCTCCAGGAATCTTGTATCTGATGTGAAGCCCTCTCCATTTTGTTTCAGAAACTCTTTAGACTGTTTCTCTTTTTAGCTAACAAATACTAATATCTGAGAACCCTAACCAATAATGACATCCACTACTCTTCAACCTCCTTTCTGAAACTTGGACTTAAAAGAGGCATGCTCTTTTTTGTGTGTATCCAAGACAGAAAGAAGAAAACACTTTTGATAGGTAGCTTCCAGATTCTTTTACCACATTTAATGTTTCTGAATTAAAAAAAAAAAAGTTATTCAAAGTTCCATCTCTTGTACTGTTCCACCTTTCTACCTTTTTCTAACTGAATGCTAAATCAGATATTTTCAGTCCCTTTTCCCCCGATCTTAGGTTCCACCTCTACTTTAATACTTTTTGCAAGCTAGTCCTAGTTTCTGCTTTTATTGTACTTTCTATAAATGGCTTTCCTTACAGTGTAAAATAGATTTTGAACTTCATAAAACATGGAGGGCCATCACTAAAACTCTAGTTTCCTTAACATAACTTTCCTTTAGAATGTTTAGTGTTTACGCTTGTATTGACATGGGGGACAAAGAGCTGCAAAACATTGAGAATAAGTTATTAGAAAATGAGTCCAAACTTCTCATTTTATAGCTATAATAGGGTTGGGAACTTTGGGAATAAAAAGTCAGATTTCCTGATTCCCATGGCTTGAGACAGAGCCACACACAGAAAACTCAGAATTTGTTCTCCAAGGAGCTACACAAATTAGACATCATCATACAGTGTCTTCTACTTATCTTTACTTCAGTGCTTATGGTCATTGCAAATCTTTCTTTGGAGAAACAATAAAACAAACACAGAAAAAAAAGGAAATTCGCATGATAAATTTCATTTAAATGTAAGTTTTTTACTAAAAGTTAAACAAGAAGGTTTCTGCACTTGACTAATTATGAAGACCAGGGAAATGATGATGATGAAGTTGATGGTGAAGGTGGTGCAAGTTCATGGTAATAAATTAAAATAGTACTAAAGGCTGTATAGTAAGATGCAAAGATATAAAACCCTCAGCTCTGCCCCTAAATTCTATTTGTCAGCTATAATCTCTTTCCAGTATTGCCTTTCTCCCATAGTATATTTTAGATATCACAGATAGGTCTGCTTCCTTCTTTGACTTAATATTCTATGGAAGAGATGTATCAAAACATATCCAATCAGCCCTCTATCCACCATATTTGTGTGAATTCACTCTTAGCTTTTACCCATAAGGCAACAATGAGTATGGCTTTAGAAATCTGCCCAAAGGCTTTGTTGGATAAATTTCTGTCAGTGATATGTCTGTTAAATCTGAGGGGAAAAAATCTCTCCCACATGGCAAAAGACACATTCATTTCAATGGGAATGAGCTTTTTACAAAGAAAAAAGGAAACAATTTACTTGCATGATGTAAAACAGGTATGAATAGATTGTGATTTGTTGTGATTTTCCCTAACAGATTGGCAAAGACAAAAACATTGGCTACCACTGAGCCCCGGTGAGGTTGTGTGGTCCCAGGGCTCTCTTATGCTGGCAGAGAGCATGTAATGTAATACAACTTCTTTGTGGGATGATATGGCAATAGCTATATACATGATTACAATGAATACTCTTCCATTAAACTTTACTGGTACTCAAAAAAAAGCCCTTTAGGATATCAAAAAAAGACATTTAAAAATTGCTGGACTATGAAACACATGCCGTAAGTAGGTACAGTTGGGATATGTGACAGAGTAGCCTGTTGATTTATGTATGAGTACCATCTAAGTTCATTTCAATCACATTTAGTTTATTCACTTGGTTTCATTCTGAAGGAATGAATTCATTCTGACCATTTTGTCTGTGGTTGAGAAAATTGAACTCTAACAGATTGCAGTCCCAGAAGAAATTGCCTAGTGTTAGAGCTGCAAGTAATTGCTAAACTCCCACGTGCCTCAGGGGAGAAAGTATGTCCTTGATTAGAAAAACATGCAAGAGAAAGAGGCGGAAGCTCGTAGTTAACGGGCAAGATAGCATTCTCTGTTAAGAGCGACAAGGCACGATTTTCTCCATTTTTACTAACTAGAGGACTAATTTATATCCCAAAAGAAATGTTAAAATTCTAATCATTCCTCATCATTAAGTAGGGATTCTGTATCTTCTCATTACCATAGAGAAGGGCAGTTTAATTCAAATGAGGTAGATAAGTAAATAAATCCAAGGGGCTTATTTAAATTCATTTAATAGATAATTCTAAATTTTATACTTCTTACAGCACTGCCACAAATTAAACAGGAGAGTCTACTATTCAATTATGATGGATCCCACAGTCAGAAAATCAATATTCTGCAACAATATAAGCACTGAGATTATTCCTAGTGTACTAGAGAGTATTACTTCCATGCCTTGCAAGAAGGAAAAAAAATGTATTTTTCCATCTATTCACAGTATTTCTGATTAGATTTTCACCATAAGTTGATATATAGTTTATATATATAATGTTTACATTTATGTTTTGTTATTTATGATCAAAAACAGTATTTTTCTGTAATGTCTAATAACTGCAAAAATAACCTGAAGAGAGCCAAGAAACAGATGATAAAAGACAAAGTGCAAAATTAAAACACATCCACATAAATGTGCCCATAATAATACCAGATGAGTAGTGGCTGACAAGTATGTATTAAAGTCAATTTAGTATTTGGAAAACTGGGCATCATGTAAGCACTTGTATACATAGCTAGTGCAATGGGTAAATTATTAGGGAACATCACAAATTTTCTCAAGGAAAAAACAAACTGTTTGTAAAAGAATCAAAAATTTCTACAATGAATAGCCAAACCACTCTTAGAATTCTCTCAAATTAAAAGCCAAAAACCAGAAAATTAACCTAATTACAACCAAAACAACAATCACAACAGCAAAAACAAATCTAAACTTATAGAACTTAATTTATTGAAGAATATGATTCTTTGCCTATTGGACCATTAAAAATAAAGTAAATATGTATGAAGAAACTTCATGCAAAGCAGAATGAAGCCGTTCATGACCATGACATTGTTCCTTAGCCTAATCCCTCTCAAAGGATATAAGGGACATTATTCAAATGAAATGGCATTTTAATCATATTGTTTCTAGGTAACAATATGCTAATGAGAGAGTTACATCTATATCCACAGAGACAGAAGTGAGAGGGATGCTTTGATTAAACTAGAAACTGTATGACTACAACTTTAGCCTGATTTAACACAAAGAATAATGTTAAGACTTTATTTTGGTCAAAAATACTACTATTACTTAAAGCATTGTCTATAACATCTAATATAATCCTTACCCAAAAACATCTTATGAAGAAAATATTATTTTCCTTTTTCACAACTGAGAAAATCGAGCTTCATTGGTATTAGGGGGCTTCTTCAATAATGTACAACCAGCAAATGACAGACCTAAACTTACAAAATATAAGAGAAGGTCATTTCAGGACCTTAATAAAATTTAAGTAAAATAAATTGTCCATAGGATATATGAACATTATAGGATTTTAAATAGAGGCCAAACTCTGCTACTGTATTCTTCGGTGTCTTCTATCCATTTTGGTCATGGACAGATTAACTGTTTCAAAGTACAAAATCCGTACAATTCAACCAGTGATGTGTTATTCTAGTAGCTAATTAGTTAATTTAGCAGTAATCCAAAACTCTTTATTACTAATATTTCAAAAGTAAACTTCTTTGGTATATTTCTCACAGTTCGTGGCTTAGCAACTACAGAATCTAACACGTGTCTAACTTAAGAAAATGCTTAAGCATCAAGAGGCCCAAATTGATGGCTGACGTAGACAACACAAGCAGCAAAGAAACTCCAGAAGAAAATGTTTTAGGTAATAATAGTTTGGCCAAACAACCCCAAGGGACTATGTGACTTCCACAGTAAATAGGACCTTCCATGACAATAACAACAAAACAACATGACAATAACAAGTCCAGATTTATTGAGCTTTAATTGTAGTCAAGTGTTAAGAGTGTTATGTTAGACGTGCTCTGCTTGAATTGTTCATTTCATTTTTTAAAGAAACTGTGAGAAAGTTATTCTTTCATTCAATAGCTTCTCCGTGTGCTTGGAGAACAAGTGTCACCCTGCTGGGGCAGAACATCTTTCCCAGCTAAGCGTCAGGCCTCCGCTGTGCAGAAACTGACCCTCTTGGTTCTTGTATATATGACAGGTCTTACTTTCCACCACAACCCAAAACAGGAAGGCTGAAGACTATTAGAAATGAGATTTTATATTACAGACAATAAACATATGTTTACTACAACTAACTTCCAAATAATTCTGTAATTTTTATTAATGAGCTCATAGAGCAGAAAATAGAATTATTTCAGAAAACTTCCTGTGCCCATTATGTAGTAATAAATATTTGTAGACTATATAAAAAAGAAGGAAAAACAAGAGACTAAGGTTATAAGGTACCTGATATTTGTACTGGTCACTATTCCCTTCAGTTGTAACAATCACCCTGAGACAGATTTCATTATCCAACTATTTTGGTGAATAAACTTGACTGGCAAAATTGGGCAATTTCCTTGTCCAAAGACACACTGATAGAACAGATTTTGAATCCAGGTCTGTATGAAGAAGCAAGGCACATGAAAGATTACTTCCAAGGCTTAAATGCTTTTGGGAATAACAGAATAGAAACACATGCTGTAATGACCACATCACTGCAGTGAAAAACGCTTCGTGCTTTGTGTCCCCTCGTTCACAATGAGCGGCCTCTTGTTTTAGTAACTTCTTGCGCTTTTGCTCCACCTTCTTAAGTTATAAGCAGATTTAGTCATTAAAACCTATCTTACAGAGCATGTCCTCCAGATTCAACCAGGAGAGAACTTAAATTTGGTTCTGGAGTTGGTTGGGGGCTCAGACAGGAAATTGTTGCCTTTTACAAAACTGTCTCAATGTTTTTAAAACCTTGTTCTTGCCAACACAGGCTCCAAACACGGATGCTTTGGTCTCCCAAGATTCTGGAAATTCCTTAATATCCATGTATCTCTGTCATCTACCTGTATGTACATCTATCTATCTGCTTAAAATGTCTAGAGTGGATTGTTTCATTTTGCTAAGAATTACCCTAC
The DNA here is from genome assembly GCA_029783875.1 of Phataginus tricuspis. Lineage (NCBI taxonomy): Eukaryota > Metazoa > Chordata > Mammalia > Pholidota > Manidae > Phataginus > Phataginus tricuspis. The sequence continues at coordinate 6,423,154 of JAQQAC010008719.1, read as the reverse complement.
CTCAAAGGAAAGTAAGAAGAGAGGTTTCAAAAGAGAATTGGAAATGTGTTGGACTTCTCAAAAAAAAACGTATTTAGGATGGGTTTAGGAGGGTGAAAGGAATTCCAGATAAGTGAAATAGTATGAAAGACATAAATGTAGGGTTTTTATAACCTATCAGAGGGATGAGTCAATATATCTGAATAAAATTTGTGAGGATCAAGCTGGGATATAATCTACGACTAAGGAATTAGGTAGAATTTCTTTCCAATATATAATGCTGTGATTAAAGTTCATTTAAAGGAATATTAGTATAGTAGGAAAAATGGAAACAAAAGGAGGCAAGAATCATTGAATCCATCTCTGTAATGATCGAAGCATGAGATAATGAACACATAGATGCAAAAGGAGTAGAAAGAATGAAATATAAGGGAAAACTCAAATATTTTGTGTCTTTTTAGATATTGGGGTAAATAGAGAAGTGTGATTTTACTGTAAGTCAGGGAATCTGAAAGAGAGAATTAATATGTGCAAAGTTGGTAAGCTTTAATATAAGCATGCTAAGTTGGGTTTTGGCATGTCTACATGGCTGTCTACATGGAAATGTCCAGCAAATGAGACAAGAACCTTCATCATTTTATGCTATTTCTAATAATATTAATTTTCCATGCAATATAATCTCCTGTTTCAGGTACCAGACCTTTTATTTCCCAAACCATGGAGCACCCTGGAATTTCCAACTGACAAGAAGGAAGAACAAAAATACTAGACCTTTTTGCTCTCAAATCTCTAATTTGACAGAACTATCCTTTGGTCATTATACTTTATATATCCAGCATATGTTACACACTGGTAATAACAAATATGAGAATCAGATTATTAATTATGCAAACACAGATAGTTTGACATTTCTCATATATTTATTCATTCTGTGCAGGGCCAGATAAATGATTTGAATGGCCCAGCATAAAATGAAAATGTGGGGCTCCTTGTGAAAAATTATTAAGAATTCAGAAAGCACTAGTAGAGCCATAAATCAAGAATGCGGTCCTAAGTGTGAGGCCCTGTTGAACTCCCGTGGTCACATGCCCGTGAAACACGCCCTGTCCTGGGAACAGATACTACAGTTTTAAATGAGACAGTTTCTATTTTGATATATTGTCATATACTAGAGGTAGTTTCTCATATTACATTAAGTACCTATTTATGAAATGGGGTTCTTTAGATTCCAAATCTGTGGCACTTCCCTCTTTCATCCACTTATAAGAAAAAAGTTTGACTTAAGATTGTAAAGTAGGAAACATTTGAAGAATTAGATAACTTAAAAACATAGTATATATTGAAAAGATATCCAATTTTTTTAATTTGAACGTGTGAAATACATAAATTTAAAACACAGAAATTCAAGAAAAAATAAAATGATGGAATAAGAAAAAAAGTGTATTTCAAAATAAAGATTTTTACCACTTTTTGATCCATGAAGAACATAATTAATTCCTGGCCATAAAAAATAAAAAACTAAAACTTAAAAGTCTTTAGAGTATATACGTCAAAAGCAAAACTTGTTAAACCGGAGTGAATTCCGTGCTCTAAGCTGTGTATTATCGGCACAGGATAAGTGAATCATGTGGGGCACCAAGAGTCACCTGAGTTGTGTCCAACGTATCATGAGTTAAGAGCCCACTTACAGTTTTCTGTGTCATCTGATGTGACTGTGACTCATGACAAAATTATGATTTTAGAAAACTGGATTTCTTTGAAAATTAACCATTAAAACTGGGCTTAGAACACTGGCTTTTCTTTTTCCCATATTATCACCTTCTAGCTACAACATCGAAATTAATTTTGAAGGGAACAGCAGTGGGGTATGCAGATTCTTGTAGCCAGTTATTAAGAAGGAAAAGCTCCATTGAGTTTACACGTAAAAGGTAGCAGCCAACTGTGGACAACATTTTCCCTTTGATTCCCTTCCCTAACAGAGTCTGTATTTTTCTTCAACCCAACATCTATTGATCTACAGCCGTTAAGTCAGAAACTGAAAAGGCACCCTCCTACCATGAGTAATAAAGAGCATTGATAAAATTGTTTCATGGAAAGAAATTTTGTTAAAAGGTTAGGAGTGCAACAGTTTTGTCCACCTGTAATTGTAAGTTCTTTATTCTGAAAATCTCTGTAGAGCAGCTTTTCATTTAATTATTGTGAAATTGTTCCATTCAAATACTGTAAAACTACAAAACACACACACACACACACACACAATGGCATTCATGATATTACAGTCAGCAGTTCTGCCTCTATTAAAGATCATAGTGTTGCCATTAACAAGTGTCTCCTTATGTGCAACAGATGGCTTAAATGATTTTTTTAACAACTAGATTTAATATAAAGGTAGCTATCAGACTGTACAACTCCCTCTGTGAGTATTGTGAATTTTGATGAATTGGTTCTTTTTTGTCCTCCCAAATGACAATATGTTCAAACACCTGTCAAACATTTCAACCAACAAGTGTTAAGTTGGCCCTACCTTTTGAGGATACAACATTTTATTCTGAAAAATTTAATTCATCTTGGGTTAAAACATAGTAATTGCATTTGTTATGGACAATGACTTACAAGGGGTAACACCTATTAAATCTATAATATTTATGGGATTGTAAAGGCTTGTATTTCCATTGTAAAGGTGAATGCATATACATACATATATGTGCAAACACATATAAATTTGGGGTGTATATATATATATATATATATATATATACAGAGAGAGAGAGAGAGAGACACACACACACCCACAGACACATACGTGTGTGTGACTCTAATGCTTTAGGATGGTTTTATCAACATATTGACTGAAGGTTTGCAATGGATAATATAAAGATAATTTGGAAAAGAAAAAGCTAATCCCAGCTAATATGCAAACATACACACATAGTATTTGTCTTTAACTTTGTTCACATATCAGGGGACATTTTTCAGATTTATACATATGAATCTAGTTGACTCTTTTACATATGAAAAGCACTAAATATGTATGTAAAACACATAAACATACATTATCACCCCCAAAATTTGATAATATAATTTACATTTTTCTACCATTTAATTTAATAACTAGGACATTTTTCCAAATAAATGGCTCTTTTTTTAATGACTATGTATTATTACATGATATCAATGTACCTGAATTAGTATTCTATTCTCTTACATATGTTTAGATTCCTTTCTAGTTTTGTATTACAAACTTTACCTAATAATCATTGATATAAAATAGATATTATTAATGAGTTATTTCACAATTTCTTATTGAGATTCATTGTTAAAATGACTGACCAATTACACCAGGATTTTTTTAAAAGATGCAAACTTTTGGTCTCTTTGTTCAGCTTCTCACTTCAATGCTAATGTCTCTAGTGCTTCAGCACTAAGTATGATGTTTGTTTTTGATAGATCCTCCTTATAACTTTAAGAAAATATATTTCTCCTACTATTTATTAAGATGTTTTTATTTGAAAATATATGCGTTAGAGATTCAAGGAAAAGATGATGGAGTAGGACCACAAGGTGAAAACCTCCTCCCACATACACAGTAAGAAAACAACTATGGCAAATAGTTGAAATGACTATTTGAAATGACCCTGAACATGACCAGAAGTCTTCAGAACAGACCATCTATACGTGGTGAAGAAGAGAAGACCACACTGAGAAGGGTCAAGGGATAGAGACATGACTTATCAGGACCCAAGCTCTTCCCCCCTCCCAGCCCCCAAGTAGGAGGAAGAGGAACAGACTGGGGAGGGGGCTCGTGCTCAGGGAGCCTGCACTCTTAGCCCTGGAATCCCAGGGATCTGCTCTGGGAATACGAGTCCGCATTCCATTGGGCTGGACAGCAGGGAGGGTTGGAGCACTCTGGGGGACCAAGACTCCTGTTGCTTGTAAAGGATAGGTGCTCTCTGTCAGTCCCACTGAGACCCAGCACAGAGACAGCAGTGTGAAAGGTTTACCAGCAACAGGAAGTATGCCAGAGGGGCATGGGCCAGAGGGAGTTTTCTCCAAAGGAGAAGGGCAAAGGAACAGCATTTTCCCAGTCCTTCCTCAGCCCAGCTGGTTGGTTACCTGAAGGAACCAGCTCCAAAACGTTCCATCTTCCATGCTGGTGCCTTGGCCCCACAGTGATAGTCCCTGTATACCTGCCCCACTGATCTGCTCAGCCCAGCGGTGGTCTGACTTTGCTCACTTGCAGGTGGGGGGAAGATGACACTTTCTCAGCTTTCCTGGCTCCCTCAGCACAGTGGGTCAGGTGCTTACAGGAGCAGCTCTGAAACTCTCCAGCTCCCTCACTGGTGGTTCAGCCCAACAGCAGGACTCCCCACTTGCCCAGCTCTCCCAGCCCTCCCTCAACTCAACAGGCCAGATGCTTCCAGGAACCAGCTCTGAACTCTCCACCTGCCCCATTAGCTTAACCCCAGCATCCCACAGTGTGTGCACCCCACCCGGCACACTTGACCCAGGAGTGGTCCGCTATTGCTGACAAGCAGGTGGAGGGCGCCCCTGCCCACAGTGAATCCCAGCAGAAGTGCCTCATGGCACACAAAGGGCACACAAAGGTGAGCTGGGGGGATCAGCCACTGAAGGCAGACAGGCAGAAAGGCAGGCCCCACTCACAGCGCATCAACTGCAACTGCAGCTCAGTCACAGAAAAGAACCAGGAACTGTGAGCAAAGAGTGGAAGTTCAGGGCACCACAGGATGCCCACTTCATAAAGCCATTACTTTCAAGGCCAAGAGGCATAGCTGACCTATCCCATACAAAGGAAGAAACACAGAAAGCCAGGCAAAATGAGGAGGCAAAGAAACATGTTCCAAACAAAAGAACAAGATAAAACACCAGAAAAAGGGCTAAATGAAAAAGAGTTTAGTAATATTCTTGATAAAGAATTCAAAGTAACAGTCATAAAGACACTCACTGAAGTGGGAAAAAGAATTGATCGTCTCAGCAAGAACTTCAACAAAGACATAGAAAATAAGAAAAAGAACCATTGAGAGCTAAAGAATACAATAGAGGAAAAATAATAGTAGACTGCTGCAAGTAGAGAAAAGAATCAATGTACTGGAAAACAGCAAACAGAAAGGTAACCAATCTGGGGAATAGAGAGAAAAAAAATTTCTAAAAATGAGAAGATGCTAAGAGAGCTGTATACCATCTCCAACCAAAACAATATTAGCATAATAGGGATCACAGTAGGAGAAAAGAGAAACATATGAGTAGAAAGCCTCTTTGAAGAAATAATAGCTGAAAACTTCCTAAGTCTGGGAAAAGAAATAGACATCCAGGTCCTGGAAGTAGAGAGAAACCTTGACAAGATGAACCCCAGGAAGACAACATAAATACATAATAATTAAAATGGCAGAGATTAAAGATAGAGAATTTTAAAAGCAGTGAGAGAAAGGCAGTTAACTACAAAGGAAACCCCATATCAGCACATTTCTCTGTAGAAACATTACAGGCCAGAAGGGAGTGGCATGAAATATTCAACATATTGAAAGGGAAGGAACTACAACCAAGAATTCTCTACCCATCAGGGTTACCATTCAGAATTGAAGGAGAGATTAAAATTTTCCCAGATAAATGAAGGTTAAAAAGAATTCACTACCACTAAACTGTCCTTACAGGATATGCTAAAAGGACTTTGACAGATGGAAATTACCTTAAGTCTACATATTTTTACTCAGTAAAAATAAACCTACAATATAGGTAGTAGGCCAATTACTTACTAAGTAAGTAAGAAGTTAAAAAAAATGTAGTGATATCAACTATACACAAAATCAGTCAAGGGATAGAAAAAAGATGTAGACTATGACATCTTATACATAAAGTAAGGAAGAGGAAGAAGAATAAGAGTGTCACTTTTAGATTGTGTTTGAAATAGAGTGACCATCAACTGATTTTAGACTGTTATATATTTAGGAAACTATCTATGAACCTTATGATAACCACAAACTAAAGCCTATAATAGATATACAAAAAATAAAAAATGAAAAAATAATTAAAAAAAGAACAAAGAAAAAAAAAGAAATCCAAGCATTACACTAAATAAAGTTCCCAGTAACAAGAAAAAAAGCATTAGAGAGGAAGAAAGAACTTCAAAAATAACAGAAAACAATGAATAAAATGACAATAATAAATACCTATCAATAACTACCTTCAATGTAAATGGACTGAATGCACCAATCAGAAGGTAGGGTGGTAGATGGATAAAGAAACATATCTATAACAGACTCATTTCAGACCTAAACATATACACAGACTGAAAGTGAAGGAATGGAAAAGATATCTCATGCAAATAAAAGAGAGAGAAAAGCAGAAGTAGCTGCACTTACATAAGACAAAATAGACTTCAAAACAAAGAAAGAAACAAGAAATGGAGAAGGACTTTACATAATGATAAAGGAATCAGTCCAACAAGGTAATAAAACAATTTAAAATATCTATGCGCCCAATATAAAATCACCTAAATATATAAAACAAATACTAACAGAACAAAAGGGAGAAATAGACTGCAATACAATCATGTTATAGGGTTTTAACACTCCACTTACATCAATGAATAAATCATCCAGACAGAAAATCAATAAGAAACAGAGGCAAAGAACAAATTAGACCAGATGGATTTAACAGATATATATAGATCGTTCCACACAAAAGCAGTAGGAGGCACATTTTTCTCAAGAGCACATGGAATGTGCTCCAGAACAGATCACATATTAGAACACAGAAAGTGCCTCAATAAATTTAAAAAGATTTAAATTGCATCAAGCATCTTTTTAGATCACAATAGTATGAAACTAGAAATCAATTACATGAAGAAAACCAAAAAAAAAACAAACCCTGCAAACACATGAAGTAAACAACATGCTTCTAAATAACCAATGGATCAATTTCCTCATTGATTAAAGAGGAAATCAAATGACACAAGTGAAAAAAATTGTAAACAGAAACACAACAGTCCAAAATATGTGGGATGCAGCAAAAGCAGTTCTAAGAGGGAAGTACATAGTAATATACAGACCTACCTCAAGAAATAATAACAATCCAAAATAAATAACTAATCTCACAACTAAAAGAACTAGAAAAAGAACAAAGTCCAAAGTTAGTAGGAGGAGGGTCATAATAAAGACCAAAGCAGAAATAAATAAAATACAGAAGAAAACAATGGAAAAAATCAATGAAATCAATAGCTGCTTCTTCAAGAATATAAATAAAATAGATAAACCCCTTGCCAGACTTTTCAAGAAAAAAAGAGAAAGAGGACACAAATAAAGTCAGAAATGAAAAAGAAGAAATTACAACTGACACTACAGAAATTCAAAGACGTATAAGAGAATTCTATGAAAAATGACATGCCAATAGATGAGACAACATAGAAGAAATGGACAAATTCCAAGGTGTATAATCTTGAAAGAATGACCCAGGAAGAAACAGAAAATCTGAACAGACCAATTATCAGTAATGAAATTGAATTGGTAATCAAAAACTCCCAATAAACAAAAGTCCAAAACAAGATGGTTTTCACAAATTCTACCAAACATTTAAAGAAGAGTTATAACCTATCCTTCTTAAGCCATTACAAAAAATAGTAAAGGATGGAATACTTCCAAACTCATTCTGTGAAGCCAACATCACTCTCATACCAAAATCAGACAATGACAATACAAAAAAGAAAATTACATACCAATATCCCTGATGAACATAATGTAAAAATCCTTAAAAAAAATTAGCAAACCAAATTCAAAAATATATCATAAGGATCATCCATCACCACCAAATGGGATTTATTCCAGGGGTGTAAGGATGGTATAATATTCATAAATTATTAACAAGTAGAAAAGTACAAATCATATGATCATCTCAAAAGATGCTGAAAAAGCATCTTTACAAATTCAACAACTATTCATGATAAAAATTCTCAGCAATATGGGTATAGAAGGCACATACCTAATCATAATAAAGGCCATACATGACAGACCCACAGCTAACATTATATTCAATGGTGAAAAGCTGAAAACTTTTTCTTATAAGATCAAGAACAAGACAAGGATGTCAACTCTCACCATTTTTATTCATCTTAATACTGGAGGTCCTAGCCACATCAATCAGAAAAGATAAGAGATAAAAGGCATCCAAATTGGAAAGGAAGAAATAAAACTGTCACTATTTGCAGATGACATGATACTATATATGGGAAACCCTAAAGATTCCACAAAAAAATATTAGAACTAATAACTGGATTCAGCAAAGCCAAAAGATACAAAATCAATATACAGAAATCTGTTGCATTTCTATATACTAACAAAAAACTAGCAGAGAGAATTCAGGAAAACAGTTCAATTTAAAATTGTATCAAAAAGTTTCAAATACCTAGGAATAAACCTAACTAAGGAGGTGAAAGACCTGTACTCTAAAAACTATAAGACACTGATGAAATAAATTGAAGAAGACACAAATAAATGGAAATCTATCTCATGCTCACTGATAGGAAGAATTAGCACCATCAAAATAGCCATCCTGCCCAAAGCAATTTACAGAGTCAGTGCGATCCCTATCAAAACACAAATGGCATTTTTCAGTGAAATAGAACAAATAATCCTAAAATTGATATGAAAACCACAAAAGACCCCGAATAGTCAAAGCAATCTTTAGAAAGAAAAACAAAGCTCCCTGGCTTCAAGCTATCCTACAAAGCTACAGTAATCAAAACAGTATGACACTGGCACAAGAACAGACCCATAGATCAATGGAACAAAACAGAGAACCCAGAAACAAACCCAGACATGTATTGTCAATTAAGAGATGATAAAGGAGCCATGAATATACAATGAGAAAAGACAGTCTCTACAATACCTGGTGTTGGGAAAACTGGATAACTATATGCAAGAGAATGAAACTATTATTCCCAATACCATACACAAAAGTAAACTCCAAATGGATTAAAGACCTAAATATAAGACATAAAACCATAAAACTCTTAGAAGAAAACACAGGCAAAAATCTCATGAACATAAACATGAGTAATTTTTTCTGGACATATCTCCCTGGGCAAGGGAAAGAAAAGCAGCAATAAATAAGTGGGGCTACATCAAACTAAAAATCTTCTGTACAGCAAAGGACACCAACAACAGAATAAACAGGCATCCTACAGTACGGGAGACTATATACACAAATGATTTTTCCAGTAAGGTGTTAACATTCAATATATATAAGGGACAGATAGGACTCAACACCAAAAACAAACAAACAAATAACCAAATTAAAAAATGGGCAGAGAACCTGAATAGACATTTTTTCCAAAGAAGATCTACAGATGCCCAGAAGACACATGAAAAGATGTTCAACATCACTAATCATCATGGAAATGCAAATCAAAACCACAGTGAGCTATCACCTCATACCAGTCAGAATGGCCACTATCTAAAAGACCAGAAATAACAAATATTGGCGAGGATGCGGAGAAATGGGAATCCTTCTACACTGTTGGTAGAAATGTCAGTTGGTGCAGCCACTATGGAAAGCAGAACGGAGGTTCCTCAAAACACTAAAAATAGAAATAATATACAACCCAGTAACTCAACTCCTAGGAATTTACCTGAGGAAAACAAAATCTCTGATTCAAAAAGAGATATGCATCCCTCTGTTTATCGCAGCACTATTTACAATAGCCAAGATATGGAAGCAACCTAAGTGTCCATCATTAGATGAATGGATAAAGAAGAGGTGGTACATATACACAATAGAATATTATTTAGCCATAAAAAAGAAAGAAATCCTGCCATTTGCAACAACATGGATAGACTGTGAAGGTATTATGCTAAGTGAAATAAGCCTGGTGGAGAAAGACAAATACTGTATGATTTTACTCACATGTGGAATCTAAAAACAAAATAAAACAAAATGAACAAAATAGCAGTAGGCTCACAGACACTGGGAAGTGACTGGTGGCTGCCATGGGGGAGGTTTAGGGTGGTTAGGTGAAATAGGTGAAAAAGATAAATAGGCACAAAATCTCAGTCATAATATAAGTTCGTCAGGCAGATGAAAATACAGCATAGAGAATATAGTCAATAGTTCTGTAACATCTATGTTGACAGACAGGAACTACACTAGTTGTAGTGAGGATTTAATAATGTATAAAACTATCAAATCACCATATTGTATACTTGAAACCAATATAATATTCTATATCAACTATATCAATAATATAAAAAAATAAACATTTGTTCACCCAAAAAATGTTTGTTGAATTTAATAAATATTTTTTGGCATCTATATAAGCAATAATTTGAATCCTTTAATCAGTCAATGTACTGAGATAAATTAACTCTTTTTTTTTTAAATGTCAAAATATATCTAAGCCCCTGATATAAATCCTAGTTGGAAATTATACATTAGTTTTATAACTTTTTTCTACATGTTAGTAGTCTAAGAGTGCATAGAAAAGACACAGTGAAACATTTTCATAAAGAATGTCAAAAAGAATTTCATGGAAGAATGTTTAACACAAACAATAATTTATTAGCATGATAATGATAATATAAACTGAATTGATCAGAGGCATATAAAATAACAGGAAACGGAAGCTTAGAAAATACACATAGGTACAGGAAGAGGGGAAAAGACCTAGTCAGAGACAACACCAGGAAAAATGTTCTATGGTCCTCATTCCATCAGGCAGTTCGTTGGTCACCTGTTTGTTTATTCGCTTTATCATTTATTGATTCATCCACTAAGCCATTGAGGCTTACTTTGTCAAAAGCACTGTGATCTACTGTGATCTATGACAGGTCGTGAGAATAAAATATGAGGAAAACAAGTCAATAAAAAAATAAAGATCTTTTTGGCATACAAAGTAACTTTAGACACTGATAGAAGCAAGTTGTGGAAGATACGCACAGTAAGTAGGTTGCCCGGTATCATATGAGTCATCGTGAGCATTGGGGAAATTTCAGATATGGAGCTACAGAACTAAATCTCTATTAGAAAAATAAACCTGGTAGACATCCACTGAATGGAGCAACAGTTTTATTCCAGGTATGGAAAAACCAGGTAACGAAGTAAAAATAGAGAAAACACATAATCAATGGCTTGCTCCTTTCACTGTGATTTTTTCTTTTTTCCCATTGTGTAGGTCAGTATTTCATTCTTCTTGTTTGCGTTCACTTTTCTGCTTCTTTGAGGGGGTTGGACCTTGGGAACAGTGCTCCAGTGTTCTCAGGGTTAATGTTTGCAGTGTCTAATTCTGCATCTGACACATGTTAAATCCTCATTAAATATGCAGAAAAGAGGGGGAGTGGGAGGAAATAATAGAAAAAGGGAGGGAGGGAGGAGGAAGGAAAGCAGGAAGGAGAAAGAGAAAGGCATTATTAGAGAATCTATTAAAGTAATACAGATATGATATGAATTAGAATAAGACAGCTGCAAACAAAAGTGAACAAAAAAAATCATCGGGGAAGATTCTTTTATATCATATTGCAAACTTAAGGACTGACTATGAAGTTGTAAGAATTCCATCATAAGTTGTATGAAAATTTATCTCATTAGAGTATACCTTGTAAATTATATATAATTTCTAAATAGCTCCTCTATTTTATGCAAATATAATAATATTAATAAAGTTTTAATTGATTTGGAGATGTTCAACCACACACAAACCTTGTACAGAATTGACCTTGTTCCCTTTTGGGATATATGTGCACATGAAGGCACTGGAGGAGTGAATGAAAATCACAGAACCACAAGACCACAGATCTAGGTTTCATTCTCAAATCTGCTCCGTTTCAAAACAGGCTCTCAGGTATTATTTTTGTGTTCACTTATTTTCCTAATCAATATTTATTGTACACATATCCATGTCTTAACATTGGTACTGAGTTGTTATTCTCGTTTATGAATGCTTAATGTTACTAGTAATGACACCCAAATTTCCAAAGAGATGCTGGTCTTTTATAAAAACATACTTTCAAATTAAGTGGTTTTAATGTGCTTCTGGAAAAGAAACAGTGAACAAAACTAGGTATTGTGTTCTTATTTCTTTCTTTCAGTTTATATACCTAAATTTAATTGATTCATTTATAATCTGAAACCTATTGTTTTTGGCAGATGGCAACAGAATGTGTTAGTAAACTGTATTTCATTTGTTGTCATTATGGGAAAAAAATCTACTGGTTTTCTGAAATATAGGAAGTAAACTGACTCTTAATTGCCAATGACATTTTTAAACCATCATCAACCTACTAGAGGAGGTACGTATAGACACTAAATAGGACAATATGTGCCAAATTAAATTAGATAAACATGAAAATTAAGAAGCCATTTTAATAAACATGCAATCTAATTTTACTTTTGTATGATAACTTACTGCCTCTGCTTCATAAGTTGGCTCTAATATTACGTTTTTGATTCCTCTTGTTGGTGTACATTAATCTTTGAAAGCAAATGTGACAAAATATAAATTATCTCATCTCATTTAACATCTTGCCTTTGCAAAAAAGACAGTAACATTAAAATGAAAATCAGTTACAGAAGGGTGAATGTACTGGCATGTCAAATCTATCCAGCTTTACAATTCCTTTACTTCCTGAAAAATGAAGGCAGTAAACCCATCTAGAAGTTATGAATAGTTTACAAATCAATTTATATGTCATTGCACTATGTTAAGTTTGTAAAAAAGAGAAAAAATGGATTTAATCTATTTGAAATGCTCTGTGCAATGGATGTCCTATTCCTCTGATAAGTGGTAACTGTCATCTAATGACAGATATATGCCTTGTAATAGTGACATACCAATTACCAAGAAAAAGATAATGTCTTGTATAGTTGAAAGTTAAGTCCAGAATATGATGAGGCACTAGCTTACCTAGACTTCTAGTAGGTACAACATCATGTTAGTATTGAGAATGGGGGGGAAATTCCTTGTCCAATAAATACACAGTTAATACTTCTCACCTCCTAGCAGTATATACTACATTCTGAGCTGTTTGCACTGTTCTGGTGAGAGATTATTCAGTGTCCTATAGTGATGATGGATTTGCACTAATCCTCTCATGGTTTTTTCACTGCTTGTGACAACCAGCAATTGAAACAGAATTACTAGGAAACTATGACATCATCACTGGCTCCAGAATAGAAAAAAAAATCAACTTATTCGCTCTATTCTTGGCAAACCACCCTCTTTGGGACTACTAACTTATGAGACTGACATGCTACCTACTGCACTAACGAGGCCCCTAGGACTAGTTCAACCCTTGTTCAGAAAGAAAAGTTCGAAACAAATCTAACATATTACGACAAACTTACTGGCTTATATAAGAACATGGATTCAATAAAAATCAGAAATGAGAAATAGTCAATAGTTTAAAATATTCATTCTATAGGAGGAAACAAAGATTTTTATTAAAACCTAATGTCCCTTTACTCCAAACCCCAACTAACCTTTTGTTCTTTTCTTATGACTGAAAGTTCTGATAGTGTGTCCTTTCTGAATTGCAAGTTGCTATGCAATTATCATCAAAATTTGAAGAGGTAGATTATGCTGTCAGAAATGTACAGCATATCCTACTAGTCTCAATTAGTGATTGCTTCTGAATAAGTATTTTTAAAAGCCCAAAATGCTAAATAATGGGGTTTTCTGAGGGACAAAACTCATCTCTTACAAAGCTGTTAGTTTATAAAAGTTATTTTTTAATTAAAACAATAGAAAATAACATGAAAAATCAGCTGAAGCATGAAATCAGAGACATAAAAGCACCAGAAACAAATAACACCATTAGTTGGGTGAAGCTCCATAGCCCCATAACCTAATGGAACTCTAATTCTACATGTTTACAGAAATATGGGCAGCATGGACATTTTGATGATTTTGCAAACAGAACATCCAATTCTAGAATATGCTTGTTTCAGTAGTATCTCTTCTTCATGGTTTATTATTAGGGAACTTGATATAAATTCTTGGCTACTTGAGTTATACAGTTTTATAATTTTTTTTCTTTCCCAGGATTTATTTTTTACCTTCCTATCATTCTTTCCTGAAATTTATCTAAACCAGTGCTACTCAACCAGGAGTGATTTTGCCCCCAAAGGATATTTGGAAATGTCTGGAGACATTTTTTTTTTTGGTAGTCACAACTATGGAATCTAATCACAACAGTTGCATCTAGTAAGAAACAGGGAAGGGATGCTGTTAAACACTCAACAAAAGTTGGAGGAGCCCCCCCTCTGCAAAATTATCTGGCCACAGATGATTATGGTGTTGCTTTGAGGAATCTTGCTAAGTCATAATGCTAAAATAAATTCTGTAATTGGTTCATTTTTCATGCATTTCTAAAGAAAAAAATGCTCTTTCATAGTTCTTGTTCTGGTTATCTGTTGTGTCCCAGCCCCAAACAGCGGCCTGAAATGCAGTACCATGTATTTTTTATTGTGGACTCAGCAGTTGAGTGGCTCAGCTAGTCAGGTCTTGTCTGACTTGGGTCTCTCAGGCAGTACAAGTGCACAGTGCCAGGCATGGGATTATCTTGAAGACTTCATCACGTGTACAGATGGCACCAGGCCTGGAAAGACTCAAGAGCTGCTGCCACCACAGTTGGGGCTGTTAGGGCATCTCTTCTCTCTCTGTGGTTTCTCTACATCGTGTCCTCACTGGGGTTTTTTATATGGTGGCTGATGGATGGTCTTCCAGAGAAGCTATCCCAAGAAAGACTGACAGAAGCTGCATGAATTTTTATCTGAGGTGACACAGCGTCCCTTCCACCACGTATCTTTTACAATGCAGTTCTAAGGTCCTGTCTAGGTTCAAGGACAATGAACATAGGGCCCTGCCTCTCGACTTGATGGTGTCAAAGAACTTGGATACAGAGTCCACCTTCTTGCCACAAAGTATTTATATTCTTCCCACATTCAAAACACACTCACTCCATCTCAAGACCCCCAAATGTTGTCATGTATTTGCAGAATCAGGGTCAGGTCCACGTTTAAGCACCTGGTTGTCTAAATCCAGTCCACATCCATATGAGGCTCTTTGGGTGTGGACAGTTCCTTCAGTCCTGTTTCTCTTAGTCTGAGACCTCTGGGCTGAAGAGAGAAGTTATCTTCCCACCATACAACCAACATATAATAGTGGTTCAGGCATAGGATGGTCACTGCATATATTCTCATTCCAGATAAAAATGGGACACAGAGTCATTGATTCATAGCATTTCTGAAATCCAGCAGGGCACATATTGCCAGTTTCTAGATAATGGCTTAGTCTTACCGCCTGGGAACGCTTTTCCACATCTCTTGGGTCTGCCTTCCAGGTCTTCACTGTGCTTTCAGAGCCATCCTTCCCTTTACGTAAGAAATCATTCACGTTTGCAGCTGACTGCTTTCTCAGCCCGTTCCCTGCCAGGGTCATTCTGAGCTTAAGGGATCTCTTAATTTTATACTGTCTGTTATTTTAGTCCCATCTGCTAAAATATCTTTAAAACTATGCTGGTTCTTCATGAATTGATTTGTAATTCTCTCTATCAGAGAAAATACGTCATAATCACACACATCTTTCGGGAAAGCCCTTTTTTATCTTGGACTCCTTTTAAGGCTATTACTGGGAAAATACTTAAAATTCTTATATATCCTGTTGTTTACTGAAGAGTATCTGTAACGCCCAGTCTTAACATGCTTGGAAGGCTTTTTGTCTCTTTGATAGAGCCTATCAAAATATGACCTTAGATCTTTCTTTATTCTTAACAAAGGCTCATCTTGAATTTGACCTTTGGCTGGAATCGATATCTTAATTTGGAAATACCTTGCAGTCTAGAGAGTCAAAGAATGAGAAACCTTGTGTGTGTGTGCGTGTGTGTGCATATGACCTAAGCAAATCCCAACTGCTTTGTATTTCCTCTACATCTGACCTAAAAAATAAATGTTTCCTTTTCCAACTTTCTTGTTTTATCTACTTACATGGTGTTCCTCAGGTTACCTAGATTTCTAGGTTGCTGAAGCATTTCAAAGCAAGTACCCCAAGAGAGATCTACAAAACCTACATAGCCTTTTAAAATCTAGCTCAGACAAATAATGCAACATCACTTCTTCTGTAATTTCTTCATTGAGGAAGTCACAGAGGCCACCCAAGTCCAAAGGGAGTGGACGTACACTTGGTCTGATGGGAGGAATATCAAAGAATTTGTGACATTTTAAGCTACCCAAGTGTTTTGTATATTATCTTTCCTTTGAAGTACTACTCCAATTAGACCTTATTAATAACAACATTTATATCTTCCATCTATGATTTAGTTATTCCCCATCATGATATAGTTTCCAACTCTCTGTTGTCTCTTTTGAAAGTTGCAACAAGAATTAATGACTTATATATGTCAGGGACAATAGGAAGGACAAAAGGAGTGGAAGACGTGGTTCATGACTTTAAGGCCCTCGTAAGTTTAAGGAAATTCTAAAACATGAAACAGGATTTTGAAATATAAATTAACATAACAGCATGGTAAAATAAAATTTTCACCTAGTCACTGATACAAAATAGATGGATCGTTTATAGAAATTCAAGTTGATAACTAAGATGAATCCCCCAAGTCACATCAAAGACACAGATGGTTGAGAAGTGGAAGATAAAGATAGACTATTTAAAGATTCCTTTTGAGGATTGCTGAACAGTAAATTGTACACCCTGTCCTCCCCCATAATTCCTCTTACACCCACACTTCAAAAGTGGAGGATAAAACTAATCCCAACTTGGTGAGAGGAACTTTAACAGACCAATCATGACATGACCCGTGTTGCTGAAAGAGGCGTGACACTGTGAAGTGGTTCTTGACTCTGTTTCAGAAAGACAAAGGGGAAAGAACAGAAGGCTGCCGGTGCGAAATCATACCACGTTCCCTGATGGTGGGTCAAAAGTGCAAGAATCTGATGCACTGTGTGTGGATGTAGCAAGAGGAGCATTGGCCTGCAGTCATTTTAAAAGGTAACTCGTCCAAAAGGATAACCTTCGAAGGCTGCTGGCATACGCCACCCCCGCATCGGAGGGTCAGTTAGGAAAAACAGTGAAGAGAGGCCCTGCCCCTCTGGGAGAAGGGAGCCAGCCATAAAGTAGTCACAGAAACACTGCACAGGAAAAAGAAGCTTTAACATGGGCAATGCTTTGGCCCAGAAGGAATGACATTGTAACATTTTAACATTCTTACCTACTTTCCTCTCCTCCTCTTCTACTTTGATCATGGAGACTGTAGAGTCCTTGGCTAAAATATTAGAGCGCAAACAGTGGATTGCTAAATAGCAAAGAATGATTTCTGCTGTGCCATAGGTTACAAGCTCACTAAGGAGGTAGGGGAGATATTTAACTTTAAATTAGGTTCAGCCTTTGATTACTACATTGTTAGTCATTTAAATATTACCAAATGGGGATTGTGTTTCTCTCTCAAAATGACCATAAGGCATTTGATAACATAAGCTTCATTAAAAAAAATAAAAAGAATGGGTCCTTCCAGGGGGTCCAAACCGTATGTTCAGTTGTCCAAGTCCTTCCTACTGGTATTATGCAACATACCATGCTTCAGTGCATCTCCTATCATATATTTTAAAAAGTAGATACAAAGATGTTACAGCATTTAGTGTGGGTAGAATCATCAAACCAGATGTTATTCATTTCATGCGATTCAAGGAAAGAAAGAACTGTGGATAATACTTATTTCCATGGTGTTTCTAAACCACCCCACATGTAAAGAGCATACATCCTAGCTTAAGCAAATGTCAACATAAATAACAAGCAAAGTAAATAGAAGAGTCTTATGGGTGGGTGAGCATTTTAGCACTTTGTAGTCATCATTTAGTAATAGCTTTCTTCTCCTATCAGTGAACTCAAGAACTAGAGACATAAGGCTGGTAGAAGGGAGGGCCCTGTTCATTATGCACACCAGGAAACAATCACCATGTAAACTGAAAGAGGGGGAAAATCAAAACCTCTGCAGGTCATATAAAACTACGCATGCAGCTTCCCCAAAAATCCTAAAAGACACTGAAAAACAGAGCCAGTGTTCTCAGAGCTGTTAAATATCTGAAGCTGAGGCCCATTCTTTGGATGCCAACAAAATCTTGAAAACTTATAATTCTGCTATAGGGTCTTAGTAATAAACTTAAACACAACTCCTAAAAAATTAAACACAAATGCACACACATACAAACACACACTTGTATTGTAAAAATATGTATCGAAATGACTCATTTTCTGCTACTTTAACAGATTTTGTGGAAGGTCTAGATCTTGGTCACACAACAGCATTTGCATTCCACTAACATACTAATGTCAAGGCCACCTCAAAGAACAACCTGGAAGTCTCAAAATATATCCCCAAGTCAGTATTTGTGAGTGGATTTATCAAGAATCAATCTGAAAATAATATGCATTTTTTTAAAAGTGACTATACTGGCAGATGTTGCTCAAAAGATTCGAGGTCTCAAATCATGACATAGAAACTCGGTTTCTATCATATCTCAGCTTTGATTTACTCTGTTCCCTCAGAATAGCAAATAGGAACAATAGTAATGACCTAACTTGGATTTTTCACATAAACTAATCTGTCAGGACAATGGTATGGCAGACTCTAATTTTATAGACCTATGTCCCCACGTCATATGTCCATCCCTCATGCTGATGTTGGGGGTTACGAAAGGATGGGACCTGATTCCTCACTAATTACTATATATAGAATGAACTGGGTTATTGTAGTGGGAGAGAAACAGTGTTCCTATGAAAAACATATGTCCACTGCACTCCTATCTGCTAACCCCAGGGGTTCTCCTGCTCATTATTTCTGTTTCTTGAGAAGTACATGGAGACATATCTGCTGCATTGAAGTTGAATTCATGTTTTAAGTCTATACAACAATTTTTTACACTGACAGCCCCATCACACAATGTTTATTCAGTAATCGGTGTAACAACTGGCTAAATTGGCTCTTCTTACTCTTTGAATTTTGGGAATATAAAACAACAAGTATAGCCAGGTTCATCACTGCTCTTTAGAAAATCATAATTAATTCCTATTCAAAATACTTTTATAATCAATTTTAATTCTCTGGAAATTTAATAAAAATGTAACAATTGCAATAAAGTTCACTGGTAAATATGCAAGAACCATGTATTTACATCTCATCTCTGAAACTATTTCTGAAATTGCATGTTTACTAATTGTGCATGTGTATGTCTTAGCTTGTTTAAGTGACAAAAGAGGAAAGCAAGAAAGAGTCAAGGCACTTGGAGGCTTTAAAGAAGTGAGGCTTCTGTGTAAGCATATGTTAATTTTTCCTTTATCTGGGCATATATTTGTTCTCCATAATACACATGCATTGTAAATTTGACTTCTGTAAGATGTTAAAAAATCCAAACCTGAAGAAAAATACATCTTTATAGATTTTTACCATATATATGATTTTTAAAAATCTGAAATATTAACATTATGACTTCAAATGAACATTTTATCATTAATTGTGATTCAATATAGTTAATGGCAAATTAACATCTTAACAGTCTTTCTTTTAAAATCTTGACTTCACAATGTGTAAAGTATAAGATGTAACAATCTTTATGATCTTTTCAACATTGTGGCCCCTAATCAAATTGTAAAGCTTTATGTAGTTACATTTTGATACAATTATAGACTTCTCTAACAATTTTCTGAAATTAAACTTTGTTCATTAATAATTTGTTTCAAAAACCAAGTAATCCAATGCTTTAAATTTGTTCCTGTCACCCCAGAGTTATCTTTCGGGACCTCTACTTTCTCTGGTCTAGTATCTTATAAGGAGTGTTTAAGTTGTAATTCTACTCATATTGATAATAATATATATATGGTACATATACATATATGCCATATATAAAATTATATATAAACATATAATATATATTAATTATATAGTTAATATTATAGATAGTAGTTAAGTTTTATACACACACACACTATATATATATATATATAAAACTATTAATCAATAATGGCCCAAACTTCCCCACCATATGTGAAGTAACAACAGTCACAGATTAATTCATTTATTTGAGTTCAGAAAGAAAACAAGAAGATGTATTAATTTGGGGAAATTTGCTTTTGGTGAAATGTCAATTTAATAACATTGACATAAATAAATTATTTCTTAAATTACTGAAAGCTTAAAAACAACGCTAGGTGACTTTGCAAGGATCTCTGATAGTCACTGATAAAGACGAGGGACCTAAGTCAAATTTCCTGAATCTTGTGACATTAGCTAATATTTTACATTGTTATGTAGTGTAAAAGAAGAGATTGAAATTAAGGGATCTACTTCTTAAAAATCTAGATTATACCAGATTTTTTCCACCCCACTTTTTAATGAACAAGAAGCTATGTGAAAATTAATCATTACTTAATTGTTTCTCTGTTAGTGATTCACCAGTTCTCTGACTCTTAAACAACTTGGGTATAAGTGACGATGGTTTTGAGTTAGACTGGATCAAATAAAAGACTCCATAAGAAATTGAATAGACACAGGGACTAAAACCATCATTCCTTTCTTATCTATGTATCCCCACACAATTGCCAAACCTGTGTTTAAAATATTTCGGACAAATATTATGACAATCTAATAAGAAGGTGAAGAATTCTGGCTTCTCAAACAGGATGCTATCCAAGGTTAAAACCTTATGTTGCAATATGGTTGCATTTTTCCTACATGTTTAGGAGTTAATCCCTTTTTTTACTTCTATGAAGAAACACGATAGGAAGCATCTGAGGAGTTGAGGAAACAATCATTCTCCAAAATGTCACAGAAGAATATCAATGTTTAAAGATTATGGATCCTTCTCTAATCAAAACCAGAAACAAGCACCTCAAGATGTTCATCTCAAAATTTCAAATAACCATGACAAAAACATCATTTACCACCTGATAAGAGACGGCGGAAAACACCGGAAATTTGAGCTGGATCCTCTCCTGATATATCCGTATCTTCCTCTTAAGATTTTAAAATAAATGTATCAAACTAGATTATGAGGAAGTACCATGAACCTGAACTCTATTTTCTATAACTTAAGACATACAACCATATATATAGGATGTCAATACCCAGGTATTAGAGTGTAAAGAGATCCGAAAATATAATTAGCCATCTGAATAAAATTTCTGTGTAAATTTATGGTTGACAATATGATACATCCTATTGTATTTTATATGCCTTAATTGCTCCTGGATTCACTGACCAAGAAAGGTGTCTGTCCACATTTAACTGAAATACTTGATTTCTTTTACTATACCAAAGGAACTTTCTCTTTTTTGCTATTCTAGGAACACAACCTGTGTAGCATTCAGCTGTGGCAAATCATCATTGTGGGTGTTTGTGTAACTGTATATATACTGTACATATATATATATATAATAAGTATATAAGAAATGAGAAAATGAAAATTGCCTCTTATTCTATCTCATGGAGCTAGTAGTTATTGTTTATATGTGGATCTATATGCTTTATTACAAAAAAATCAAACCAAAACAGAGTGCATGTACACCCGCTCCCTTCCAATAGTTTTGTTGTTTTTATTGTTTGTGTTTAATATGTATAATATATGTTACATCAAGTCTAATTTGATAGTAATTAAGTAAAATGTAAAGGATGCATAGAGAGGCAAATAGCACCTTGAATGATGGCATTAGCTAATTATTGATTATTAAAAATTAATTTAAAAATGTATGTATAGTTTAAAAGGTGTAAAATTCTAAATATTGTAGCAAAAATTCTTCTGAATCAAAACAGTTGAATATTCAGAAGAGACTGCAGAGGTCTTAAAAGTACCTTTTTCATTTTAAGTAAAATGCTATGGCCTGCCTGTACAACTATAATGTGAGATACATATATTTTTAACCCACTCTGAATTTTAAATATTGAAAGGTTCCATTGCAGTCACATGTCCAAATTAATTTTCCATTTTCACTTCCCTTGAACACTCGAACTCTATTTTTTAACCTTGGATAGTGTTAAATCCAAGTTCTTCCACTTTAGTGGATGAAGTGCCGAAAACAACATCTCATTGTATAAAAGTTGATTCACAGTTTCAAAATAGTGGATCGTACTTACCCATCCAAGAAGGCTGTAACAGCCGCTGAAAAGCTGTCAAGAAGAAAAATGCCAGAAGGATTAATAAATCACAGCTATAACATGATGATGAGAATTATAAAGAGCTACGTAAAGATTAGGCTGCGAGCGCTGGAGGGTTTGGCTTCTTTCAGCCTTGGTCGTAGCATTATGGACGTTTATCTTCCTTTAGGCACTGGTAAGTAGCTGGGAAGCTTGGGATAGATAAACACTATTTAAAGAAATTATGACTGGCTTGGATCCAGAACATGTCCTCTGATACTACCATTAGCTATCAGAGATCTTAAATATTGCTGTAGATGATTGAAGAGGCAAAGGAAAGGCAGAGGTGAAAGAAAGACAATAGTAAGAAAAATTTGAGAGGATTATTAGGAATTTAAAAAATGCACGCTTAATGATACAAGAATTTTAAAACATGTTGTGAAACTTAAATGCCCATGTGGTTCATAAGAGTGATTTAACACATTAAGACATAAAGGAGAGAAGTATGTAAAACAAGGACTAAATGAATACTATTTTTCACTTTTTCATTGTTCTAATGTTTCTTATAAATAAAACTAATCTTCCTAATATATTTTGCGTTATATATAAAAGGAGATATATTGCTTATTCTACTGTCATTATCTGTGACCCTATATAAAAAAAATGATATAACTACCAGGAAAAAAAGAAAAGAAACAAACAAAAAAATATGGAAAAGAAAACAAACCAACAACAAAACCTTAATTTCCAATCCCGGTGCAATCAACTGAAGCTTTTGAGAAAGTGTAGCAAGCAACAACTTAGCTGTGATGTGTTACATTTGATTTGGTGATTCAATAATGCTCATACATTTCAGGTAGTTTATGGATAACTAAGCTTCACTGAAAAAAATTTAATCATACTTATTTATATATAAATAAAATATACATTTTATAAAAATCTTTCCAAAGAAAAAGCATATGAGGAATAAAATGTTTTTATAAGTGCCATTATTGAGGGAGTTTTTAATTTTTGTCTATTAATAGGATTCTCCCTTACATTGCCTAAATAGATAATTCTTATTTATTAACACATATTTTACATACAATCAAGAAGTAAAGAAGGGTCAGTTATGATTTTACCTCCTGAAATTAAGTCATTGTTAATATGTGGATCTACATGCTTCTAGTCTTTTCTCCATCTTTTATCACAAAAAATAAAATAAAAGCAAAACAAATCCTCTCTTGCAAAAATAACATAAGGTTATGAGGAATGAATATTCCTATAATCCCATTGAAGAAATGAACACTGAGTTTGCTGCATATTATGCCAGATTTTTTCTATGTTTAATGCCAACATGTTGTAACATTATTGTCTAATGTACAAATGTATCTATACATATGGCTATAATTACAAAAACACTGTTTTCTAACTTTTTTGTCAACACTTAGATATCTTTTGATATCCGTGCAAACACATGCAATTATTTAATCATTATATACTTGCAATAAAAGAATAACAATTAATACGGATTTTTTTGGTAGTGGAATAATCCTGAAGTTAAAAAGAACTGTCAATTATTAAGTTTGTTTTTATACTTAACCCAGATTAAACTGGTTTTACAGGAAAACAAGGGAAAAGACCTTAAGGAGAATTTATGTCAGGTGCAAATTGCAATGATAGATGTTTTCATTAAGAAAATAAAATTGTGTAAGTAAGGAAGCCAAGGACTCACTCAGCAGAAGGCAGGTCTAACAGGTTTGATTCTGAATAGAACAGCTGAAAAGTGAGTATTAGGAGATGAATTCTAAAGTAGAATTTTAAATTGATGCTAAGAACTGCAAGAAGTTATCTGCCAAAATCAAGGGTCAGAGCATTTGAAACATAGGCGCCATCCGATATTGTTGAATTTTCATTTCAACTAAATTATTCTTCCAACTTTATTACTGAGATAACCAAACTCTCTATTAAAATAAGTATGTGTTAGAAGACCTGCATTTGAAAAATAGAAGCTGAATCTCATAATAAAAGCCCTGAAAGATGTTATACGTCACTTGCATCTATCTCACATCCATGAAATCATTCCCCAAAATGGCAGTACTCTGTATTAGCTTTTCCTCAGGTACTGCCATTTTTTTCTTTGTAATTTAAAATACTCACTCTCTATATACTTCAGTAGCTGTTGTGCTATTGTTTCCAAATGGCCCCTTTAAGAATTACATGCTTTTGCTGTTCAACCAAAATTTGTAAAAATAAATTACCCCTCAATTTTGAGATTAATCATGATATAGTTTCTTTTTTAAAACAGGTGATTGAAAAATAAATCACATGTGTTGTAAGTATCCTTTGAGCTACAAGCATTGCAAATTGACATTACAGTGTGGATTTTTCATCTTGACAGCTTATTGGAGGAGCCAGGTCACCCCAGATTTCCTTGAAAGAAGTACAGGATAAATCAGGTCAAACATAAAGACTGAAACAAAGGATTTGCTTATTGCTGCAAAGGAATCAACTTGTGAATCAGATTCCATACGAGATTTATTCCAGCTGTTACTTGGATAGGTTGACCATTTCAACCATAAAATTGGCAGTAATTTTGCTCTCTTCAAAAGGCCAGAATAAAGGGACTTTACTTAATGAAACAATTGCACCTCGCTGTGCCCTAACAGTAGGAAAACAAACAAATGAACACAAGAAAATCATATACTGTCTTTTCACGGCACAGGTGAAACATGTTTTTCAATGTATTCAATTAATAGTGAATGCTTCTGCCAATAAAAATCTCAGTCTATCATCTATACTTGTTTTGGCCATGAAGTAGCAAGATAAAAGGAATCAGCCTAAACATCCTAAAACGCTTAGTCTGAAGAACAGTATTACCATGCAAGTATGTGATATGCTGTCATCACAAAGGTACGAAACAATTTTATTCTCCTATTAATGTAGAGAAAGACTCAAGGAACTCTTGCTGTTGTAGAATATGTATATTCCAGTAGGTAAGCTTCATAAAATATTATTTTGCTTTTGGAGTGTGAATTAGGCACTGCATGTGCTGTGGTCGGAAAATGTCTCAGAGACAGTGGGCTTAACGGCGTATCAAAGTAAACATAGCAAAAGGGAGGCAGATGCTACATTAGGGATTATGATTATGACCTTCCTCTCCTTTTTTAAAAGTACTTTCATTATATCAGATAGTACTTAATAAACTCTTGTTATGTCCTAGGCACTATGCTTATTCTTCAGACACGTTCATTTTATTTAATCCTCCACAGCAATCCTACAATGCAGTTTTTATCCATTTCACTTAAGAAATGAGAAAACTAAAGCACAGAGGTCTAGTAATTTCATTTACCAGCCAGCAATGGTCAGAGTTAGAAGTGAATTGAGATTATCTGACTCCAGTGCCTGTGCTTTTGATTCCGGGGGTAAATGGTTATAATGACACACCTGCATGGAACTTCTAGAGTTCTTAAAAATGCCTGTGATCTCATTTCCCCTTATAACCATTATATTCAGTCTGTGTCTGTTTGCTGGTCTATATAATAGAAACGCTAAAAATATGTCTGGTTTTGAGTAGTAATTTTAGAAGTGATTACATCCAAAGTTTGTGATAAGATCATTTAAGGCTCCTGTTGCAACTAAGTCAATCAGGCTTTTCCTCCTGCCTTACAGGTTCCCCTACCCCCACTGCCAGGAACAGACCGAAATAAACTTCTCACATGCAAATGTCTGTATCAGAATCTGTTTCCAGAGACCCTGACTGAAAACAAGTTTCATTATCAACCCATTGTCTTGAGCCTTTTGCCAAATCTGGGTTTAATATTCTCTCACTGTTTTTTTTTTTAACCAGTATTTCATTTATTTATGTTATCTATGAAATATATTTATTTTACATATTTAGTTTTGATATTCTTTCATTCTGAGACTCTAGCTTGTTGGTGTCTTGTTCCTTTGGGTGTTTTTTGATTTTTTTATTATAAACATATTTCTTAAAATTTTACTTGTGGGAATTATTTGTGTCTTGGACTGAAGACAGAACATTAACAACTGTTTTTGCCAGATGACTCGGGGCTATACCAACCTAAGACCATTTTAAATTGTACTGTATTTTAAATTTAAACAAATACATTTTACACTATATTACACTGAAGTTTTTCCTATCACATAAGTAGGATAAATTCAAGCTACAATCCAGTATAAGGGTTGGTTTTTAGCTATGATTATTATTGCTGTCATTCAGCACTAGGGTTCAAGATAGGAATATCTTCTTGTAAAACCCCCAGTGAATGTACATTTATATTTATTTTACACTTGCATCAAAGGACTAGTCAATTTGGTGGGCCCAGCTTTGGGATGGGATTCCTTTGGCCTTCCTTATTTAAGCAACCACTGAATTTATCTCTCTGTTCTCTATGCTCTGCAAATCTGTGAAAACAAAACTCATGATCATGAGAATTTGCAGTTCTCTCAAGGTGAAAGCTAGTATCAGCATTCTGCTTATTATTTTCCATTTCCTCCTTCCATTTACTTTTACCTGAGCATTCCTTACCTTTTGTCTTGCCGGAAGGTTTCAGCCCCGGAGAAGTTCACTATGGATCCAGTGAGATGGAGAAATGACAACAGAGTGTTCTTGGGGTAAAAGGATTTATACCTGGCTTTATTCTCACAGCAGTAGGTAGAACACTAGACTCATGCCTGCACCAGCAGTCTGCAGGCCTCTAACCCTCCTCCATCTCTCCCTCTGCCTAGAGCACTGGGTGGAGCTGTTTGTATAGTGACTCAGTCAATAACATCTCATTACCTATAGGTGTGGAAGCATTAGCCTAGCAGGAGGCCAATTACATCATCAAGTAGTTCAGGGTCAGGTGAGGATCCTGGCCATAGGAACTTCCGTTTTCCCCACATCTTCTGATCAGTTCATTGATGCATTTAAATGTGTTAATCTATGAAGCATTTATAATTTTTCCCCCAAAGAGATGGACAGGTTACCCATTATGCCATACCGCAGAAATATTTCTTCCTTTAATCTTCATCAAATAGCTTCACATGTGGCCCTTTTCTCCCAAGCCAGCCAGCTCGGATGAAGTGAAAATAGAGATGTAAAAGCAGAGATGCTAAATCTTTGTTTTTTATTGTAACAGAAGATCTATTACTAATATAATAGGAAAAGTATTAGACGAATGGAAACATCAAATCAGTCTTCCCCCTCATTAGAATAAAAAGGATAATGAATCCCTTTGTACAAAGAAAGGTTAACCAATGTTTTGAAGAGAATCATTTAGACCTTGGTGGAGCTAAGGAGAAGTTTCATTCACTGTCTTTTCTGCTCTTAAGTCAGTAAAAAATAAAAAGGATATTTATAGAAACTACTAAGCAGTCTGGGGATCTAAGAATACAAGGTGAATTTGCCCTTCATCCTTTCTGGAATAACACGAAGAACTATCCTTGTAGGATTCCTTCGTGACCCAGTGAGATGGGAGCAAGCCGGTGACCTTGTCTGTGCTGCTCAAGAAAGAGCAGACACAAGGCAGCACAGCAAGTCTCCCGGGTAATGAGAAAGCAGCAGGGTCTCCCTTTGGGTCTGAGAACGACACACTCAGCTGAGAGAGAGGAAGCAGGCAGATGTTGAAGGAATCTGTGGTCATGATGAGGGGAAATTACAGCAAAGAGCACTGCAGGATGTATGTCAAGAAACCAGGTGAGAATACAGAAGCCACAACAGATGCCGACATGGTGGCGACATGGGACATAATTGCACAGTGCAACAGGTGTCAGCCCAGGACAAAGCAAGGCTGAAGCCCAGATGCCTCACCATCTGATACTATTGTATCATATAAACTTTTCAGAAATTAAATCCATCTGCAAGAAAAGAAGGGGGAAGGGCAATTTTGACTGAATTAAGACCTAAACCGGGGAATACTTTGAAGCAACTGAATTTGCTCAGCATTGATTGAGCTACCTTTTTATGCTATCAGGCAGAATGGGAACTGAGAAGCTAACTCTGGCTATGGGAAAAGTACAGTTAGAATTAAAATAATTACATACTGTCATTCCTTGTATTTTAGAGCCTGAGAATATCTATCCACAACATATTCTTTTCATCTTGTCTTGCCAGTGGGTTTCAGCCCCGGGCAAGTTCACTATGGATTCAAAAAAATTGACAGCAAAACATTCTTGGGGTGAAAGGGTTATACCCAACTTTATTTCCAGGTGGCAGGTCAGTCACTAAAATCCCATCCACTCAGACTGAGTCTGCATGCAGCAAGCCGGTCTCTGCCTCTGGGCCTCTCTGCCTGCACAGCTGTCCCACACAGCTGTCCTCTGGGCCTCTCTGCACAGTCATCCTGTACAGCCATCCTCTGGGCCTCTGTCCTTGGCACTGCCACCACTCGAGCCTCTCCTCTGCTCTCCTGCAGCCTTGCAGCCATGCCACCAGGTCCCTCCCAGAGCACTGGGCAGAGCTCTTTATACAGAGTCATTGCCCGCAAGTGTACAGTGAGTTAGTCAACCAGGGCCAGGTGAGAATCCTGGCCACAGGAACCTTCATTTTATCCACAATCTCCACGTAAGATCTCTCAGGAAGAAGGCACAGGTGAATTGTGTAAAATACTGCTGATAACTCAATTAGGATAGAAACATGTTGAATTTAGCAATGACTTACTAACTGGTGACCCTGCAAGCAGACCCCTAGAATGGCTAGGGTGGAATATCAAATGGAAGGCGAGGAGGCTGAAGTAGCATATGTAAAACAAACAAAAACACACACCAAACAATTCTCTTGAAAAGCTGTTTATGAAGGGAAATAGGAAGCAATAGACAGATAAAAATAACAGCTAACTTGATACATGAGGTCAAGGAAAGGCTTGTTTTGCTTTGTTTAATTTTACACGTACTAGGTCACGTTTGATCAGAGGGAGTTTGTAATAGAAGTCAAGATACTGAAGATGCAGGAGACAGAAGAGCCAGAAGTGTAGTGGAAGCAAGAGGCACATGTCAAGGGGTTGGATTTGGAGGAAGGCTTTCTTCATTGTAATGGGAAGGGAGTGGGGGCAGGTCGGTTTTAGATGCAATAGCAAAAAGATTAAGTAGTTATCATCTGATGTATTCTCTCTAGGAAGTGAAGCCATACACTGAGATTAGTGGAGGGAAGAAAGTGGTAAAAGACTTAAGTAGAGTGGATAAGATGTGATGTCATTGTGGAAATAGAAAAAAACTGCGGAGAAACACTGTTTCTTGAATGCATGTGGAAAGCCCGCTTGAGTTTGGTGAACATGAACCTATAGTGCCTCTAATCTACTACTTGATGCTTACCTTTGGGTGCAGGCCTAGAATGGGATTTGTCCATAGTTGCAGCCTTACCAAATATATGTGAGATTAGAGCAAGGGAGTCATGCATATTTTTAAAAAATAGTAAATATGTGTGGGGAAGTTGGGGTTCCTGTGGCCAGGATCCTCACTGAACTCAAACCACCTGGTGATGTAACTGGCCTGTTGCTACTTCCACACCTTTAGGCAATAAGCTATTACGGTGCTATATAGAGAGCTCGGCCCAGTGCTCTGGGCGGAGGCAGAGACGCTAGGGCTCGACCTACCGCCGGGAGAACAAGCCGGGTAATAAACCCTTTCACCCCAAAGAACGTTTTGCTGTCAATTTCTTTGGTCACATTGAATCCATAGCGAATATGCCCGGGGCTGAAACCCATTGGCAAGACGATATGATACAACCAGAAAGAGAAATGGTGTGGAGGGGTAATGTCAGATAGAAGGCAGGTGGTCAACAGTGACACCATCAGGGATCCATCCATCAGGCACGTCCTTGTGGAAGTTACTTGAAATGATGGCAGCTGTTAGGGCGGTCAGCTGATTTGAAATTATCACTGATTCGAAATAAGTAACTAGGAGATCTGAAAATGTGCGCCCCAGAAAGGAGAGAGGGAAGACAGCAAGCAGACTAGAGTTTGAATCAGACGATGAAAGACGAAGCAGAAGGGTCGTCTGGGAGCAGCAAGAGGAGGCAAGGAAGGCGCTGATTGTAAGGAGCCTGTGCTGCACAGATTTTACTTAATTTTAAAGCAAATGGAAGCATTTTTGCACATAGAAAAATACCTCATTTTTGGAATGGGCTGCCTTGTAAGGAGCAGTAATGGGAAATATTCAAATAAAGATCAGATAAGTATTAGTTATATTGTGAAGAGGACTTGAAATAGAAAAGAGTAGATTATATCATGTCTGAAGTCTCTTTCTACTCCAAGATCTCTTCTGAATCTGAGTTATTTATCTATCATCCGTATTTTCTTTTCAAGATCAATCATTAGCAAAATTGACTATATCCTCAATCTCTTCCTTGAATGTCTTTCCCACTGTCTTGATCTAACCCAAAACTGATTTTTCTCTTATGATATTGCCTCTTCTGGAAACTTTATAAGTCTGGGCCTCAAGTGGAGTATGTGTCCTTTCTGTATCAATGATTCTATTCCAGACAATTATATCTCCTTCCTCTATAAAACACCTCCCTTTGTTTGTTGATGATATTCACTCCTGCCTCCCAGCAACTATTTCCAATGCTATTTATTGGTAGTGAATTCAGAGTCCGAGACCTAGATTCTTATTCTTCTCAATCATCTTGGTCCCCACCCTAATTTCAAAACTCACTTCTAGAATCATACTCATGAATTTGTTGTTACTAATCACTACTACTCTCCCCAAAACCTCATCTTCAAGTGTCTTACTAGTAACTGCACTAGTTGAGGTGAGGATTTAATAATGTGTGTAACTGTTGAACCACTGTGTTACATACTTGAAACCAGTATAATATTGTGTGTCAACTCTACTTCAGTTGAAAGTATTTAAGGCAATTTAATAAAATTAAGCTAACAAGTGGTAAAAAAAAAAAAAAAAAAAAACACATATATTACAATTTCCTACCTTTCCAGCTCAATTTCTCTAAAAGCCCAACTCCAGCACTGGTTTGATGCCAGTGAGATGTTGCATGTTTTTCTTATCTCTCATCTCTCTCCCCAAACCTATAATTCTCTTATTATCAAACTTAAATATATTTGCTTAAAGTTACAAAATCACTCACATGCAACCACAATTCCTTTGTTTCCTATCATATTTGTTTACTCTCTTAGCTAAATTTAACACAGCCATGGTCATGTCCAAATCACCAGCTACACTCTGTACCTGCACTTTGGAACCAGCCTGGAAGAAACCCCAAATCACCTAGACCGCCTCCCTTTAAATCCACGAGCACCGACTCACACTGTGCTCCCGTAGGCCATTCACTCTTTCATTGGACAGTCAGACTCCGATAGAGCGCGTCCTTTTCCCTCAAAGTTCTCTCCTCCCGCTCTCAGCTTGTGACCATTCTTCCCATTTTGCTAAAGATGAGAAAGCAGCAAAACAAAAATTCCATCTACCACCTGCCCCTTCACATCTATTTTCCTGCACTTGTGGTTGAATATTCTATTATTAGGATGGACTGCACCCCAGTAAATAATGTTTTCCCATTGCATACTTAATCCCATCTCCTTTTATTATCTCAAGGATGTTGCTCCAGGAATTTTCCCTTTTCTAATTATCAAATATTCCCTATTACCTGGAGTACACCCATCAGCATCAAAATGGCAGGCGGGTATAGTGTCCATCTTGTAAAAACAAGTTGTCATGATACCACTTCCCCTTCTAGCTGTCATCTCATTTGTCTCTGAAATATAGAGTAAAAATACTTGAAATTGCTATTCTTGATTCTTTGAATGTCTTTCTTCTCATTTTCTCTCAAGCCCACTAGCAACAGATTTTTATTGTTACAACTCCATGAAAGCTGCTCATTTTGTTGCACTATCGATCTCCTTTTTGCCAGGTCCAAAGGACAATTCTCAGTCCTCACCTCTTTGGACCTATCAGAAGCAATTGGAACCACAGGTCATTCTCTGCCCCTTTAAATAATTTCTTCACTTGGCTTCTTTCCTAATAACACATAGGCCTGGTTTTCCTTCTCCTCTGCTGACTATTTTAACTCCATCTACTTTTTTGTTTTTTAAATCATCCAAGAGCACCCGAAGAGTAAATTACTCTAAGATTCAGTATTTGAACTATATGTCTGTATTGATTTCCCTAAGTGATTTAATACACTTACCAAGACATTTTGATGTCTTTCAAAGTTATATCTCCAGCTAATAACTATTCCTAAACTTCATATTTAATTACACAAATGTGTAATCTAGGGATATCAAACTTAACACATCAAAAACTGAGACCCTTACATCCCCCCTTGAATCTGCTCCTTCCAAGTCTTCACCAACACAGGTAAAGACTTCTAATGACCTACTTTCAAAAACAATGAGTATCCTTTAGTCTTTCTCCCGATCTCCCCTTCTGTCTCTCTCAAGATACAACTGTTGTCAACATACCCTCTTGGAACTTCTTTCAAAATATATCTTGGCAATTCTTTCTTTCATCCTAGTCCAAACTATCATCATCTCTTGTCTAGATTTTGAAAAAATTGCCTACCTATTTCTCTGCTTCTTCCTCTCTCTTCCCCTCCTGCTTCCAGTCTATTTCAAAGGAGAAGCCAGAGTGATCCCAGGAAAACTTAGGTCAAATCGCAATGCTCCTTTACTGAAAAGCCTTCACTTGATCATTGTTTTCCCTCTCAGAGTGAATATGAAAACCTTCAGCTGCACCTGTAAAACCATTCAGGACCAGACGCCCTGCTCCTCTGCAGACCTCGTCCACTCCAGCTTCTCTGCACTCACCCCTCATTTCTCTTCTGTAATTTTCAAACCTGCCAACTACACGCTGCCTTTCGGCTTTGCCTGTACTGTTCCCTTCACCTGGGATACTCTCCCACACAGACCTGCATTTCCTCTGGATCTTTATTTTTTTTTAATCACATTTTCAGTGAGACATTCCAGCCTACTCTACCTAGGATTTTCATCCCATCTCCTATACTTAGCCCCCCCTACTCTGCCTTTTATTTTCTTTAGCACTTATCACTATTTAACATAAAGAACGGTTTACACTACTTCTTATTTATTTTCTATTTCTGTACTAGAATAAATGTCTTCATGAAGGCAGGATTTTTGCCTGTTTGGTTCACTGACGGATCATAGAGCCTATATACCTAGTAGATACTTAATAAATATTTGTTGAATGAATAAATGAATGAATAATGCCACATGTTCCATTGTGTAATCATTTTCAAGTATGAAATTCAGAATGGTATGTATTTTTCAATTATGTTACTGCTTTTAGAAGTCAGAAAATTTCAGATTTTATTACTAACAGAACTCAGGAATATACTTACTTTTATGCATCTCAATTGTAAAAGAAATTAATAATACAAGACTGAATGTATTAATTAGGACTTTGGAGTAGAGTTTCCAGCTTACCAGAAAACTGCTGATCCTTAGAATTCTCAACTCTAAAAATGAACATAACTCTTTCATCAGAAAATTCTATTAAATGTCTATCCACATCTAAAGCAGACGGGAAAATAGAAAATTAAGAAATTATGCTCAATTTTGTATTAAATAAAGGCTTCTAAGCATAAAATATCAGGGGAGACACTTGGTGTCTGGTGAGCATTCAATAACTGTCAGTTACTATTGTCATCAGGAGAGTCACTTTCATTTATTATTTGTTCTATTACTCTAAGATGGATTAAAAAAAGGTTTTTAATTCAGCTATGCACCCTGTGTAAGTGGAAAATAACTCAAAATTAAGAAAAAAATCTTTTGAAAAACAATCTGCCAAAGGTATTAATCTAAGTGCAAAGCAAACATTTTCAAATTGTCCTACTATTTTTCAGAGTATGATACCATAACTACAAATATATATTTTATCCAAGAGTAAACTTCCAAATTTAAATGCATATTGTTATCCAACTTTAAGAATATTTTCAGATTTGAAACTTTTTAAACATTTATTCTCTCAATAATATTCAAATTGTATGAAGTTCACATTCTTATATTTATATTTGTTTTCTTAAATAATGTATTTATGAATTATTAATAATAAACATTTAAATATTAAGTTAAAACTGGCAAATCAATGCACATAATTTGGTGCCAATAGAAATATCTGAAGAGTAAATAATGCTTGAACATTGTGTTATATAATTGACAAGAGCCAAAATAAAGCTGACTTTTAACTTGAAATGAAAACAACCATCTAGGAACAGTACCTGTGCATAGACGCTATCCCTGAAGATTTCAGAAATTTAATATCCACAAGAATGGCTTTGCCCATACAAAACAATACATCTTGTTTTTATTCCTACACAACTGCCTGAGAGTCTCCTGTCCCCTAAGGGCTCTTGCAATTCATTCTATTTTCAATACAATGTCCCTTCAGATTACTAAATATAATAGGAAACTAATCATGAACAACAGGATCAATATAATTCTTCCAGACTTCCACCTATATATTTAAAGGTAAACCATTATAATAGCTTCCAAAAATTTCCTATATTCCATTTTAACAAAATGATCTTCACGCTTGAATATTTACCTTTTCATTTATTTAGAATGTGAAAATTCATAAATGCAGTTAATCTTTTTGTCATTTCATGTAGTTATCCTGAATTTATTCCTATCTGTCTTGTGGTCTTGGGTCGTCTCTAGGCTTAAGCTTATTAAGGATTCACACTGATTTCTCTCAAAATGCACACTCCCTGATATGAATTTTCTGACTCCTATGAAAGCATAATAAATACCGGGTGATTAACTAAAACCAACTGAGAGCCGCTCTTTTTGCAAGTCCTATTTGTCAGATTGTGTTATTTACCAATAAATTCTACCTTTCTTCCAAGTGCCTCCCAAAGTCCAGTACTTATAAAGTATATGTACATAAGGAACTAATGTTATACATTGCCATGTGACTTGACTTAACCAATGGAAAAGCAACAGGGCACCATTTCTGAGCTGACACATTAATGGAGTAGAATGTGTGTTTGTGTTTCCAGCTTGTTCCTGAAAATGCCACGCCACAGTCAGCTATTGTTGCTTCGGCTGGAGTACCACAGTGAAAGCACGTGCACCAAAAGCCTGTGGTCCGGGTTAGCTCAGAGTATCCCAGGGGAGTCAGCTGACCTGCAGACCACTGAGCTTTAAATAAATAATTGTTGTTTTAGGCCATGGAGGGAGAAAGGATTGCTTGTTATGTAGCATTTCTAAACTGATACTCTTTAGCATGGAAAATTAACACTTACTCAGAGCCTTCAATATAACAGTAAAGAAATACAGAAAGAGAGTGACTACTTTTGGAGGTTATTAACAGTAAAAACAGTATCATATCTTAAATCTCCCATCTTAACTAAAGAGTGCTAACAGGTGAAGAATTATTCTCAAAGTCAAGGTTGTAACACATTAAAGATCTATTAAAAATATCCTCAAAGACTGAAAGGTGTAACATTTTACATATATATATTCTTACCTATGTATATTCTTTTTATTTACCTATATATATGTGTGCGTGTGTGTGTGTGTGTGTGTGTGTGTGATCACCTAAAGGAAGAGTTCAATATACCAACAAACAAACAAACAAACAAACAAATAAATAAAATTCATTTAGTTGTCATTCCCACATCACTTTCTGGTTTCTATTCAGATACCATGAGTATTGTAGAGTTAATGAAAGTACTTCTTCAGACAAAAAGATAGAAATAGACATGTTATATAACTTTTTAAATTTTAATATTAGGTATGTTACATACAAAAAAAATGTATTATTCAATTGTATGTTGCCTAAAACAGTAACACACATTTCAGCAATTTAACAATTTATGGTATGTATGCATTCTATGTTAGAAGAGATTAACATGTCTCAGTGGATGATGAACTTTTGCTTAAAGAGATTATTTTACATCTGATGTAAATCGTTGGGAAGTATAGACACAAAATAAGATATTTCTGCTTTCACGTAACTTTTCTGACTGATAGATTTCTGGGTTAAGTTTCTGCTTCTCTAATAAGCTCTATAATATAAAATACAGGCTCGGAGGGATAGAAACACAGAGAAAATAACCAATACATTTTCTTAATTTTACAGATTGTTAAAGAAAGCCCAGATTTTTCCAAGTTCGTAAAGCTTATTAGAGCCCCAAGTCTTTCTTCTTTTCACATCCGTCTGAACAGGAAGCCTAGTCAGGCATCTGACTTCCGGAATATTAGTCAGACATCTGAAATTTGACAAGTCTAAAACTGAATTCACCTCTACTTTCCCTGGCTAAGTGAGGTCCTTCTTTATTTTTTTACTCTATTTAGCTATCAAGATTGTTAGGTATTAAGTAGTATGAAGATTGTTTGTCAGCAAGGATCACAACAGGAAAGGAGGACACATTCAAATGTAGCGATTTAGGAAACTTGAGCTCAGGGACAGCTAATAAATATGAGGGTGGATTCAACAAAAATCAGCAAGGCATGTTGACACACCCCAAGTTTAGCAATAACAGGGAGTCGTCAGCATCACTTGGCCTAAAGAACTGGGGTGAGAGAACCTTTATGGAATGTGGGCGGGGCTCAAACTGGAGCTGTTGCCACAAGACACTGCCGCTCGACCTGTGGACTTCGATAGAGGAACTCAGAAAAGGGCCATCCATTAGTAGGCAGAGCGATAATCACAGAACTAAATACCGAATGTCTCTGTCCCCCTGCCAAACCTTTCCACTGATGGTACTGAACTGGAAGTTAAGGGGACAAAAAGGCCATTGTGAAGTTAGTAAATACTGGTCTTCTGGTGCCAGACCAGGGTGGAGAAGGGGGTAAAGGAGACCTGGAGGGGTAAATAGAGTGTATCGAACATGCTTATCTAGAGTTTAAAGACAGAAATAAGAATATATTTCTAAATCTCTCCCTTCCCTTAACACCATCCAAATTCAAGGACTATTTTGGTTCATCTAAAACCCAGATGGGTTTCTACCTCTCCATGGAGTGGTATAACGGGCTGAAACAACCACTGGTGGTGAGTAACCCACCAGCTCTCAGCATTCTTAAGGTGTGATTCTGTGTGTGAAAACTCTCGTCCACACGTCACTAAGAACAAAGTAGTTATGTCAAGACAGCACATCTGAGGCCCCTTCAGAAGAATATGCACAATTCCATGACAGCGACTTCAATCCTTCAATTAAAAGAATAAACATTTGAAACTTACTCAGCCTCATGTATGTATAAGGTTTGGGGAAGGGGCTGAAGGGACTCATAGAAGAACAGTGATGCAAGGTCAGCCTGCACTTCCCTTAACAACTCCTGGGCAGTGAAGAGAAGGTACCTGCAGGTAATTACTGAGCTGGAGAAATAGTAAGGCTGTTCACCCAACCTTCTCTTCCCTAGAGGGTAGTTAGAGCTACACCCTATGGGGCAGAGAGGAAAGGGCGTACCCCCTGTTATACCTGTGTAAAATAAAAATGTTTTTAAACGGCTCTTCACCACCTACTGAAGACATCCCATCTTTTAAAATGACATAGATGGTCCCGAATAACTAAATTATATGAAGCATATATAGTCCGATTCAGAATGATCATGCAAATGGAATGGTTGGCACCTGGAGAATGAAGACATTCCCTTTTCTGTGTAATCAAAGTATTTTGAAGAACTAAAGAGAGATTTGACATAAATGAAGTACTAATTTCAGAAGATAGTCACATATTCCTATGAATGTAATACATGCTTTGCATTTCTATTTCTAATTTTGGAGTCCAAGCTTCATAATATAGCAGGCAGACAATGTGGGTAAGTCTCAAAGGAAGTATGAACAAAAGATACAATTATCCTTGGAAATATGGAGAAAAATGGGTGTTTTCCAGAGTTATTTGCCCATAAGACCAAACTCTGAACAGCAATTTTTTACTCCAGTGATTAACCAATGTCTGTGATACACAGTTTTTTTTTAAATAATGATGAATGAATGGATGGTTGGATGGATGCCTGCATGAATAGATGAATGAGTTAATAAATCTGACTCCATAAAAGCATCTTCTTTTTCATAAAACCACTAAAAGATAAACAGAGAGCCACTGTCTCTGGTAATGTATCAGAATCAACATACGCCATGAATATATATTCCCTTGTGAATCAATAAGGATTTCTTTCAGTTGCAGAAACAGAAATCCACCTTCAGGAAGTTAAACTAAACAAATAATTGAGGGATTTTTGTTTGTTTGTTTGTTGCATTTTTTTTTAATGAGGCAGAACCGTAGAATTGTAGAACCGTCTATTCCTGGGGAAGAGAATGTCACTATTCTCCGGAGGGCTTTTGCTCCAGCCTTCTGTAAGGACTATTATTGGGGTTATTCTCTGAACCCACTTCACCTCCTCTCATTCCCTCTGCTCAAGGGAAGTTAAAATTCACATTTTCCAGCAGAAAGAGTCAGTGCAGTGGAATTCTCTCACTGCTGATCATATTTCTCTTGTTCTCTTAGAGTTGCCTGTTCCAGGGTAGAACATGCCCTTGTGGTCGCATCTACTTACATTATCCTCTAAGTCATTTTCCACAAGGTAACTAGAAGGATCTATTGAAGCAGAAATCTTACCATGTCCAACCATTGCTTACAACCTTTCAGTGGCCCAGAACAATGCCTCAGAGGAGAGCCTGAACGTCTCAGTGCGTCCCGCAAAGCTGCGGCTGATGTATATTTGTATTTCTCAGGAAACCACCATTATCATTTTAGGGTGTGAAAATTATCCACTCAACCCAACCGCTCTGCAATGAAATCTTGTCCCACCCCCACTAGATCTTGGTAATGGTGCTCCTCGGTCATTCCGACATGCAAAAACATCTCCAGAGATTTCTAAATGTCCATGGAAAGGCTGGAGAACTTCTTCAGTTTAGACTATCTCTCACTGAAATACTACACGTCAAACAACAGTGAATTATTCACAGTTCACTTAGTAAACAATGTTTCCTCTTACCTCAGATATAACTACATGTTCTTCACTCTTCTGGAACGTTCCTTCATCTCCACAGATCTGACCA
This sequence comes from Phataginus tricuspis, assembly GCA_029783875.1. NCBI lineage: Eukaryota > Metazoa > Chordata > Mammalia > Pholidota > Manidae > Phataginus > Phataginus tricuspis. The sequence continues at coordinate 6,384,083 of JAQQAC010008719.1, read as the reverse complement.
ACAAATATCACTTTATATATCTCTTCTGTACTCCCTCCAAAATACAAATCACATCTCTTTCCTGGGTCCTATCAAGACACATTATACTTATCTTGGATATGATACTTTAAAAATATCACATGGCCTAATTACTTCATTTGTCTCACCTGCTACATTCAAAGCACCTGAAAGCAAAAACAATATTGACCTGTTCAGAATTGTGCACTCCATTCCCAACCTATGATGTGCTTGCCAGGAACTGGCACAAAGTACTTAAACATAAATGAATTGATGTGGGGTGGCACTAAAGTTGAAACTAGATAGTCTGATTTTGAATCTGTACTCCAATACCATTTGTGTGATCATCTTCAGGCTGATAATAAATTCATAGCATCCTCTGGTGCTTTCTATCTTGCAGGATTTCAGTCAGGATTAAATGAGATAATTTATGTAAAAATCTATTTAAATACTGATTTACAGCTATATTTTAAATTCAAGCTATAATTTTCTAAACGCTAGTAGAAAAACTGCTTAGCCATAAGGTTCACTTTCCTAAGTGGCTTAAAAACTTTCTGGACTGTGTAGCTTGTTATAGAATTTAAATGGCTGGCCAACTAGGCATATATTTAAAAACAATTAGTCAATTCAACTATTTAATCAGGCTGTACTTGCATAGAGGTTAATTCACATTAAAGTAGCTACTCATAATGGTCACGGGTACAAATTTCACAATCATTTCTCCTTAAAACTACATTTCCAAGTCCTCTAAAATAGCTTTAAAATTTGATAGAACATCACTAAACTATGAGAAACACATTAGCTTGTAGAAAGCTGTGTGTTAATAAAATTTTTATGGCAATACTTTTTCCCTCCCTCAGAGCAAATTTTGCTACAATTTTCTCTTAATTAATGTAACTGATAACAGTTATACAGATGTCTGGCATTTTAATCATACAGCTATGTCTTTTGCTGTCTAAAGTGAAATTAAAAACTGCCAGCAGTCTTTTACTTTCAGTGGTAGCCAGAAAGGAAATGAAAATAAAGCTGATAATGGTTGGTATGTTTAATTTGAAAGATCACAGACCTGGGTCATACACATGAGAAAGGGATGGGGCAAAACACTGTGGCAAATGCAAAAGAAAAACTCCTTTCTACACAGTGAATTGGGAATTCTGAAGTCTTTGATGATAAACCCTGTAAACCTAAGTTACCCAATACCATTAAGGCCAAGACTTTTTTTATTAGCATCAATTCTTATGCAAATTCATGAACAAACAAAGCCCACACCCTTGATTATTCCTGCTATTTCATTCATTAATTTAACAGTGGGAATTTGGTTAAGGGAATCTAAATATACAAAAAAATTCCTTTGACCCTGCTTTCTGTAGTTCATAAGAGAGTTCTAAACTTTGATCTATTAATATGCAAAACAGTAATACTAAACGGGTGACTATCAAGCACACTCATCTAGACCTTGTCATCTGCTAACTTTCAGATACTATAGGTGGTGAGAATGTAACAGTTTTAATTGTAGAATTGCCTTAGACATGGTCTATAGCCTATGGATAACATTAGAAATTTATCATTATAGAAACTGGAAGGATGACAGAGAGCCAGGAATTTATCATTTTATTTCTGGGTCTATATTCCTCAGTGAAAGCTAAATCACTGGGGATTTTGCTTCATATTCCTAACATGTCAATCTCATCAAGGATGATTGGTTTTAACGTTTGAGAATCACATGAGTGAAGATATGATGAGGCTTTGACTGAATGAGAGTACCTAGCAGTGATGGATAAAAAGGAGAGAGGAGTCCTGAAAACAGCATTTTCTGGAAGGCAGAGTAGCAGAAAAATATTGTATACTTTCACATAAACCAAAGAACAGTATCTATCAAGGGAATGGTAACCAACCACTAAGTACGTTTACAGAGACCGTAAGCCATGAAAGATGTGAATTTTAATGTGTTACGAGGGTCAGAATATTTTTCTTAACGTTTCCAAAGCCGTATCTGACAAAATGATCAAGAAATGGAGGAAATTAAATTTCTGAGGATATCAGTAGAAAATTCATCCTGAGCAAGCTACCGGTTGTTCACATTAGTTCATTAATAATCAAAAGTATTGAGTGTTTAATTATAAATTTTAAGTTGAAGGAAGTACATTTTCTTTGATTATATCCAAATTTCTTAACAAGCAGCTGACACTTAACTGCTTTCCCTTCCTTCTAGCCACTCACTCTGGCACTCGGTACAATATAGCTTGTACACATCACAAACCTCCTCAACTCTCTTCTCTCATTTTACATGATCCAGGCAGCAAAAGTATCTGCAAACATATATGTTTAAAGTAATATTAAGAGTAATGAGGTATCTTTGAATGGCAGCTTTGCTCAATATTCAAATACTTCTCTCCTTATCTTCCATTCTTTTAAGTAATAGATTAGCCTTTTTTATATTCTATTCAATGTTTAATGTTATATAGAAATAATGTAAGACAATATACAACCTCTTGAGTATTTAACAAATGATCAGTCTTTTACCAAGTTAATTTTATTTTTATTGTATTCATTTGCATAAAATATTTAGGAACTTTCATTTTGAGCAGGTTTCTAATGTGAAATCTGTATCTTTATTCAGTTATTTTATAAAGAACGAGTAGCTGCCATTGAGTTCAAAGTACTAAGTTCCCTCATGGGATGTTTCCTTTTTAAAGATGAACCATTTTCCTTAAAGGATCATAAAATTGGTCACAAAAAGAATGAAGAAAAATATAGTGCGATATATCAGATTTCAAAAATGTATCCTGATTTTTAAAAAGGATTGGCCTTAAATCTTTTCCAGTCAACTAAACATTGCAAAAATAAACAAGGCTTCTATATCAAACCCCTTGGGTGAGCAGGGTGGGAAACTCCTTGCTGCATGGCAAAGAATGTCATGGTAATTTCAGAGATCACACAGTGTGAAACCCAAAACTCATGACTCTTCTGAATAAAATCTAAAGATATCTGTCTGTGAGGAAAGATTTTCCTTCAGTAACTAGGGCCCTACTTAGCTGGAGCAGGGATTCAAATTAAAGAGGGATTACCTAGAAAGGCTATTGCTCATGTAACTTGTAGAAGATAAGGTTTATATTGCTGAATAAAGGAAATCCTGAGTCTAACTCTGATTCTTGAAATCAGATCATTATAGTCCTACAACTTTTTCTTTTTCAAATTTGCTTTGCCTAGTCTAGATCTTTGGATTTTCATATTATTTCTAAAATTGTCTCTCCATTTATTAAGATTCTTCTTTTTTGAGATAAATAGTTAAGACGGAAGAAGAGACGGGGAGCCCAGAAATAGATACACACATATATACAGCACTGATTTTTGACCAAAGTGAAAAGTGATTCATTGGTAAAGGATCGTCTTTCCAACGGCTGCCGCTGCCACAGTCGCCTTCCCATACAAAGAAGTAAACTTCATTTCATGCTCCTCATCACATAAGAAATGGACTCAAAATGTATCACAGACCTAAAAGTAAAACTTAACAACTTCTAGAAGATAACATACAAGAAAACGTGTAGGACCTTGGGTTAGGCAGATCTATTAGATACAATATTAGAAACATGATTCATAAAGAACAAATTGACAAGCTGGACTTCCTCAATATTAAAATGTTTACCTTGTGAAAGACATGATTAAGAGAATGCAAGGTCACAGAATGGAGATACTATTTGCAAAGCAAATACATGTAAAAGATATAAACAATTCTCAAAATTCAATGATGAGGAAACAACCTAACTGAAAAAGTAGACAAAAGGTTTGAACAGCTATTTCACAAAAAAGATCATGGAGAACAAATAAGGTTATGAAAAGATGCTTGGTATCACTAGTCATTAGTGAAATGCCCATTCAACTACAGTAGATACCACTACACACTTATTAGAATGTCTAAGATTCATAAAGACTGACCACACCCAGTCACCTTAGACTGAATATTTGTGCCTCCCGAAATTCACATGTTGAAATCCTAACGTCTAGCGTGATACTAGGAAATGATGCCTGTGTGGGGTGATTAGGTCATGTGAGTGGGGCTCGCATGAGTGTCATTAGTGCCCAGGAGACCCCAGAGAACTCCCTCACCCTTTCTGCCATATAAGGACACAGTGTGATGACAGCTGTCCATGAACCAGAAAGCAGCCCTCACCAGCCACTGACTCTGCTGACGTCTTCATCTTGGACGTCCCCGCCTCCAGAACTGTGACAATTAGTTCTGCTTGTTTATAAGACACCCAGTCTATGAAATTCTGTTACAGTATTCCGTTCTAATGCACACACAGAGTGGATTAAGATACAAGTGTTGGTTAGAATGTGGAACAACCAGAGTTCTCACACACTGTTGGCACGATGTAAAATGTCTCAAATTTGGAAAACACTTTGACCATTTCTTAAGAAGTTGAATATATACCCACTATATGATCCAGCTATTCTACTCCTAAACATTTACTCAAGGAAAATGAAAGATTATTTATATACAATGACTGAAATATTAGGAGTGGATTCTTATGACACAGCAAGAATCGCGGATAGCAGACCATTAGCTGCCAGGAAACAGGAGAGATGGAAGGGAAGGTTAGAAAAGGGAACGATGAGAGTCTGGGATGAGATTCAGAGTCATAATCTTGGCTGTGATTCTCATTTCATGAGTGTGCTCATATGGCAAAACATCAAACTGTAGACTTTAAATATCTATAGTTTGCTTTTTTCTCAATTATAATTCAATAAAACTGTTTAAAAGGCGAATTCACACAATCAGAATTGGTATTTGGCCACTTGGTAAAGACAGGAAAAATAAATCTGTCACATGGATTGGAGCCTGAGAAACAAGGATTTTTTTCCCTGTAAACAACCTACTTAGGAAGCTAAATCACTGTATTTGTTGGTGAGTGAGAACTTAGAACAAGGAGACGTAGGCAGATTACTTCATATTTAATACTATTAGGCTATATGAACCTAATGAATCCATTTCTGTTTTAGGTAAACTTTCATAAGGAGGATTTAAATATTAGTGATCTTTTGCTCAAACTCCCTGTCCTCTAGACAGTACAGAAAAGAGTATCATCAATATTTTCTTCTGTGCCTTACTTTCTTTGCTTCCATGTTAGTCCGAACAGCAGTTGGCACCTTTTTTCTTAATATATGTGAATGTGTCCAATCAGACTTTAGTCATTCACTTATGCTATGTCCCATTGAAGAGATTTGGACAATACTGTGATTCTTTGTTACATGATTCAACTTGATTAGGCTGCACTATTCAGTTATTGGGTCAAATACTAATTCACATGTTGCTATGAAGGTATTTTGTAGATGAGTTTAACAACTATAATCAGTTGACTTTAAGTTGGTTGAAGCAAAGATTACTATTGATAATATGATGGGCCTCAGCCAACCGGTTGGAAGGCCTTAAAAGCAAAATCTGGGGTTTCCCAGAGAAGTAATTCTGCCTCAAGGCTGCAACATCATCTCCTGCCTGTTTCCTGCCCTGCTAATTTCAGAGTTGACAGCACCCACAACTCCTTGAGCCAGTTCCTTAAAATAAGTCTCTTAATATCATATATCATACTGACTTTTTGTTCTCAGGAGAACACTGACTGACATCATTACTAATAAAACATGCACTGATTTATAGTCTGCTATGAGCAGACATATCATCCCTGTTTTCAAGGATGTGTGAAACTCTTATTTTTAACCCCAACACTTTTAGCATATCTCTTAACATCAATAACTGTTTTTGAGACAGTTTTTAAAAATAATAACAATCACTAATATTTAAAGACTGATTTATAATTCATGGATTTTTTAAGTTCTTATTTTCATCTAAGCTTAAATATAATCTTAAATGTATTTTAAGATTAATTAGTAATCAGCTCAGGCTGCTGTTACAAAATGCCATAGACTGGCTGTCTTGCTATTAGAATTACTGATTATTAAAATTATTTTTCAACAAATACTACCATTTGCAACAACATGGACGGAGCTAGAGGGTATTATGCTCAGTGAAATAAGCCAAGCCGAAAAAGACAAGTATCAAATGATTTCACTCATATGTGGAGTATAAGAACAAAGAAAAAAACTGAAGGAACAAAACAGCAGCAGACTCACAGAACCCAAGAACGGACTAATAGTTACCAAAGGGAAAGGGACTGGGGAAGATGGGTGGGAAGTGAGGGATAAGAGGGTAAAAGGGGCATTATGATTAGCAGATCTAAGGTAGGGGAGGCACGGGGAGGGCTGTACAACTCAGAGAAGACAAGTAGTGATTCTATAGCATCTCACTACACTGATGGACAGTGACTGTAATGAGGTTGGTGGGGGGGACCTGATGAAGAGGGTAGTTTAACCACCATAATATTGCACATGTATTTATAGGTTAACGATACCAAAATAAATTGTAAAAAAAATTATTTTTCATAGTTCTGGAGGCTAGGAAATCTAAAATCCAAGTGACAGCTGATTAGGTCCTGGAGAGGGCTCTCTTTCTGGCTTGCAAGAGACTGCCTTCTCCCTATGTGCTAATATGGGCCTTCTTCTCAGCAGGGGCACCCAGACACAGAACAACAGTAAGCTCTCTGATGTCTCACGTTACAAGGGCACAAATCCTACCATGAGGACCCATCCTTATGACCTCTTCTAAACCTACCTACCTCCCAAATGCTCCATCTCTATAAACCACCACACTGGGGGATTGGAACTTCAACATACAAATTTTGAGGAGGACACAATTCAGTTCATAGCAATACATAAATGCTCTCCTCCAAGTCATACTATGACTTATTTTCGTTGGAGTCCTGCGTCTCTTAAAATATTATCATGTCTTTTGTTTCATTTGATTTTAACATCCACTATATCAAGTATACACCTCAGTAGCATGTGACAATTTTTCACAGGAATAAATTTAAAAAACTAAACCTAAAAAGGCTAAATGACTTGCCTAGCATCAAACACTGTTAGCAGAAACAAAAAATAAACAGAAACAAAATAAAAAAGGAGTCATGGATGAATCCTTATAATTTATCATACCATATTATTTTCTTACACCAATGTTTCAAAATATCTTCAAATCCATGAAAGAAAGAACTATATATTGGTATGGAACACAAAGTATAGGGACAGCTGTAATAAAAATTCTATAGTTCTGGCATTTCTACTGACTTATCCTCGAAGCACTGAAAGATAAGTGTTCAAAAACTAAGTAGTAATTAAGTTCTCCATGAACCAAAGTGTTAGCCTCACTTCCATTTTATAATAATGTAATCATAATAGGACTTTGCCGAGTTGAATTAAATTATATTAAAATTGATGTTGCTGGATTTATCTAAAAGTTATGATAGAATAGTTCTCAAAAACTCTGTATGGAGTATATGCAAAAATAGCCTAAAATGTATTTTCTGCATTGTACTAATATGTATTTTCCTCAACTGATGGGGGAAAATGCTGTAAAGCAGAGACTTTGAAGCATAGTTTAAGCAAGAAAATTATTTTTTAAATAGATACTTGCAATGAAATCCAGTAGGCTAAACATACTGAAGAGGTACCTCTAATTTAAGTTGTATGTGTAAGTGCAGAAATCTATCTGGATTTACACCTGCTCTTTCCTCTTCGTCCCCAGGCATGTCATTGGGACACTCTGTCCCTTCTTGCTACTGGAAGCATTTGAAAATGCCAGTTTCCGGTGGTCCCTGCATACAGTTTAGTATGTTTAATATTTGAATCATTAGTCTTAGAATATATATTTTTGCTTAAAAATATAGAGAATTGCCACAAATGGAACTGTATACCTGCTACAGTAGAGACAGCTCCCTACAATATAATACAAGCCCCCGATTCTTGCCTTCCCACTGACTTTGACCTCAAGGTGCTAAAAATAACCATTCTGTCTAACCGTAAGTAGTAATTCAGTTTCCAATTCAGCTAAAACCATGGTCTACCTCAATTTTGACGGCTGAAATGCTTATGTCCTCTATGGGTCATATCTGGTCACTTTTAAAACCTCTTAAATTCAGTTACTATGGAACTAATGGATATCACATATAGTATCCCCAGGGTGAACTGAAAAGTGAGAAAATGCCTTTCTCCAGGAGCTTCTTTTCAAAATCGTCCAAAGAACATTTTATATTGAGTGCAATTTATGGGGCACTTTACATTTTTCTTATGATAGGTGGCAGAGCTGTTGGTAGAGGTTTTACATCATGGGCTTCTACTGAAATTCAACAAACTGCACTTCAATTACCCCAGGTTCTTTTGGTTCCTACATCAGTGTCACAGAAATAAATTGCTGTAAAACGTTGCAATCAAGTACCACTAAAGGTTTTGCTAGACCAAGCTGGCAGGTCATCAAAGTAACCCATATTTGGATAAAGATGAAGCAAAGAATTTTGGATAAGGCACAAAACTAGAAAACAAAGCTTGTGCACTTCTTCATTTACAAGTGCTTTTAAAAAAAACTAACTTTCACTTAGCACAATTCTTAGGTACAGTTGTTATTATTTTCCTTTTTTATTAACTCATAAAATCCTTGCTCAACTTTTTGAGATAAGTATATTTATTTAGCTTCTCTCCCCTTTCTATATGAGAAAGCTTCAGCAGCGAGACAGTAAATGCCTTAAATTCATTCAGATGATAAGTGACAAAGCCCAGATTCAAATAGAGGCACTCTGGTTCTGGAGATTTCTGGAAGTTATCGTGTTTACATGCCGATACATTTTTCAAATTAATGCAATGGTCAAGTATGAAGAAATGGAATCATACTTAAATTCATAAATGATAGATGTTTTATTAGGCAAAATTCATAACTCTAAGGATCACATCACTTCCACAAAAGCTCATTTTCCTTTATGTTTCTGACACCATGGTTCAAGTTTTCCCGAACACAAACATAAGCAGACCACTAGACTGGTGACAGATTTAGAATGAAATATGAGAACTTATTTACATTTCTCAGTTTGTGGATGAAAAAGTAAGCATCTTTGCAAACTAGCAAATAGCAAATGTAAAATGAGTGATTCCAGTAGTGAATTATATGAGAATTAAGAAGTGTTAGGGGCTTCCACTTCTATCCAAAATGAAGTAAGAATGATTCTCTTGCCTGAAAACAACCCAAAGGAAAAAAAGAAAAAGAAAAAAAAAACTACACAAAATAAATGACACAGTTTTCAAGACACTAGATGAGGCAAGGAAGGCTGGGATGCCTGAGAAACAGGGAACAAAATGCTGAGTCCCACACTGTCCCAGATCACGGAGAGCATGTCCGGGACATGGCAAAGGGGGATCCAGATGGAGCTGTGAAGATCCCCTGAACTGGGAGTATTTTGCTGAAAGTACTCTTAGCTTAGGGGAAAGAAATGCAATACAGCAACATGGATGAATCTTCAAAGAATTATGTGGAGTGAAAGAAGCTAAACAAAAAATAGTGTATAGTTTCATGTGTATAAGACTCTAGGAAATGCAAGCCTATATTGACAGGAGATTAGTGATTACCTGGGGTGGCTCAGGGCAGAGATTTATAGGAAAGGGTTATACAAGGGCATGCAGCAACTTTTGGGGGGTGATGGTTATATTCACCATTTTAATTTTGTTGACATTTTCACAGATGTATAAATTCCACTGCTTATCAAATGATACACTTGAAATATGTGAAACCTACGGTATTCAGTTACAGCTTAACAAAACTATAAACATTTCTGATTTGGGCTTAACCTTTTAAGAAAGTCAGGTTTTAGAGTTGTTCTTTGTTATGGATGTCACGTTTGTGTACCCTCAAAATTCATGTGTTAAAACTCTGACCCCTAGCAGGTTGGTATTAGGGGCTGCAGCCTTTGGGACTGATTCAGTCATGAGGGTGATGGTCCATGATGGGGTGAGCATGCTTGTAAGAAGAGAAAGAGAGCTAGGCCTCCCTTTCTCTCTCCTCCATATGAAGCTACAACCAGAAGATGCCATTTGCAAACCAGCTAGGGGGCCTTCAGCCCTCGCCAGAATCTAGCCATGCAGACACCCTGATCCTGAAGCTTTAGCCTCCAGAACTGTGAGAAATAAATGTCTGTTGTTTAATCCACCCAGTTTATGGGAATTTGTTATAGCAGCCTGAGGTGGTTAAGACAATCGTCATGGAATCATAATGGCGTTTAACAAGGGAAAAATGCTCTGCTTGGTGAATGGTGCCAGAAGAATAGCAGAATATTGTTTTAGAGGTCTGTAACTTGATTCATTTGGCTTGAATATTAGTTAACTTGGGTCATATGAGGAAGTCCACAGGTAGTTTGGGCTTACATATTATAGTGAGATAACTGCAATTATCTACAAAGACACTGCATTTGGTTTCTATTGCTGCATAACAATTGCCACAAATCTAGTGGCTTAAAACAATCCAAATTTCATATTTCACATTTTCCATGGATTAAGAGCTGGCACAATGTATTAGTTTCCTGTTACTGCCGTAATAAATTACCACAAATTTAGTTGCTTAGCACAAACTGAATTCTGTTAAGAATGAACATTTCTGAACGTCAGAAATCTGAAATAAATTTCGTTAAACTAAAGCTGATGTGTCAGATGTCGCAAAGGCTGTTTGCATCTGGTTGCTCTCAGGGGAGGTTCCCTGACCTTGTCCTTTTTCAGCTTCCACTGACCACCTTTATTCCCTGGCTTGTCGCCCCTTTGAAGTGAATCATTTCAGTTTCTGCTTGTGCTTCCACATTGCCTTCTCCTTTCTTGACTTTCCTGCTTCTTTCTTATAAGGACACTGTGATCGAATCTAGTATCCACCGCTGTGATCAAATCTAGTGCTTTCCCGGATAATGGAGGTGATGTGGGTATCTTTGGGGAGCTGTTACTAAGCCTACCACAATGATTTAGCTGAGTCCTACCCTCAGGTCCCAACAGGCTGAAGTCATGGTGATGCCCAGGGCTGCACTCTGTTAAAAGGCTAGAGGTCCATTCCCTACCTCCTTCACAATGTTGACAGGATTGAGATTGTAGAATTTCTCACTGGCCATCAGCTGAGAGAGTTATCAGCTGCTAGACGCCATCCCCAAGACCTTGTCACATGACTCTCTCACATGCAGCATTTTTGCAAACCAGCGAGAGAAAATTTCTCCCGTTACTATGATGGTTGGAGTCTTACATAACTTTAAGTCTGTATTACTCAGCATTTTCCTGCACTTGAGTTAGTTATGAAAAAACCCATTGAGTATTTGTAGGACAAAGCAAAAGCCTTTTGTAAAGTACTTTTGGCAGTTAAATAAATTTTATCCATTTTTGAAGTCTCTACCCACCACATATTAACAAATAAACAACGGACATCAGTACAAAAACATGTAATTACAAAGCAGTAGCTGGTTGAAAGCAGACAAACAGGAGAGTAACATTGATAATGCTTGGGGCCCTTCTTTGACATTTTCAGTGAAAAGCAAATAGAAAAATTCTGTTCTGCAGGTGTTCAGTATAAGTCAAGCACTGAGTTATGACATTTGTTTCTGCTCTCTATGGAATGTATGTTCTTCAAGACATTTTGTTACAAAATGTACCTTATTGAATTTTCTGATACTTTGAGAAGAATGGAATAAAATCTAACAAAATAAGCAGATCTTAGGGCTTTGTCATTGGTTTAAAAAGAGTATAATGAAGTACATTCTTATGTTCATGTTTGATTTCCTTGAAACCACAGGAGAAATTATCAAGAGAAAAATATTAAATGTGATTCAAACCATAAATCTGTATATAAATGACAAGGGAGAAAAAAACACAAAAGTAAGATTTCTCTTCCAAACAAAATTATGAATCTATTCTACCATTCTTAATTAACTTTTGACTTTATAAAGGTTTATTGCAAGGTAACTAGGGTAATAATTACAGTCTACTCTTTCCAGAGCTCCATTCATATACAGTATTTTTCTTTTCATTTTATCACAACCATACTTAAATCTATACTGATTGAAAATAGCACTTCTTTGGTATTATATATGCTCTGGATTTCATTAATATTTTGCATATTTATTACATGTATAAATTATAAAGTACAGAAATGATTTCATATTTATTTCTTTGCTACTGCCCATATTTATGTTTTGAATATTACCAAAAAATTTGATTCCATAGATAATTTCAATAAATCTGATCACAGTATTTCACAAAATTTTAAGCACTTTGTAACCTAAAGCAAAAATATTCATTCACAAAGGGGCAGATATACCAACTTGTACTCCATAATACACAGGAACGTGTCCGTGTATGTGTGTGTGTGTGTGTGTGTGTGTGTGTGTGTGTGTTGCACATGGAGTATCTGTGAAATACCTGACATAGTAGCTGCTCTGTAACTGATAACTAGAGTTACATTTATACATCTGCTCACTAGGATTTAGCTAAGCTCTCTATCTCTAGAACATGGTTAAGAATAATGGCATATTGGCTCCCTCAAATTAGAAACTGTGTGCCTTAAAGTTTGGCATTTGGTGTAAATGATTACGATCTTTTAAAAGATTAATGAGAATCTTTTAAACTATATTCAGGAATAAAGCAAATTTTCCTGGAACCTTGGTCTTTCATAAGCAAGTAGAGAAAAAGGCAAAATTTTCCTGTAACTTATGGTGATAATAGTAGTGTGGACATTGAGCAGTGACTGCAGTTAACGTACCTAGAAGAACAAATTTATGTCAGTGTAGACTTTAAACTCTGAGGAAATATTTATGGTTTATAATAAGTAATTGTTTTATTTCTCAACTTTACTATAACTCTGTAAAATAGTTTCTTTTACCTGTATCTAATGTTGTTCTGTTATTTTGTTGACTATTCAAGTTCTTGAAGAAACATTCTGTAACGGCTCCCCATGATTTTTGCCTCACAAACAGCTGGAGACCTCTCAAAACCATACTAAAGTTTGCCCGTAATGCATAGGGATTGCACTGCAGAAGACAGTTAAAAAAACAATTTAAGAGTAATTGTAGGTTTTGTCTTTACATAATGTGCTCGTCATAGAATGTGGGTAAAAAATTGAGATAATTCAATAATATATGTTAAACACCTGAGACATTAACTTATGTATGAATGCTTTCACCATTACGACTAAAGATTCAGTCCTGGAAATAGTTAATAACCTTGATCTGCATTATTTAAGAGTAAAAATTCTTTTTTTTTTTGAAATCTCTACTTATAAGATACAGCATTATAAATATGACATTAGTTTGAAGGAAGTATTATAGACTGAATTGTGTCCTCTCCCAAATTTATATGTTGAAATCCTGACCCAGTTTCTCACAATGTGATCATACCTGGAGATAAAGCCTTGAAAGGGATATTACATTAAACTTAGATCATTAGAGTGGGCCATAATCTGACTGGTTGCCTTGTAAGAAAAGGAAATTTGGACATAGAGAGAGAAGATGATGTGAAGTCACAGGGAGAAGACAGCCAGCCCCCTATAAGCCAAGGAGACAGATCATTTCTTCACAAAAGGAACGAACCCTACGACACCCTGATGTTGGACTCTACACAACTGTGAGGAAGTAAGTTTCTGTTATTTAAGTCACCCAGTAGGAGTAACTTGTTATTACTGCCCAGAAAAATGAATACAGATTTGGCATATTGGGAAGTGGGTTGTTGGTGTAACAAATAAACAAAAATATGGAAGTAGTTTTGGAATTGGGTAACAAATAAGGGCTAAAGATTTGTGAGGTATGCATTAGAAAAAGCCTAGATTGCTTTGAAAGGACTGCTGGTAGATATGTGGATGTTAAAGGTAATTAGGGCGAAGGTTCAGGGAGAAAAGAGAAGGGCTGTAGAGACAGCTTCTATCATCTTAAAAATATACAAATATCATTAGGGATGTGATAGTGATTGAAATATTAATGTTAAAGATTCTTCTTGTGAGATCTCAGATGGAAAAAATGGACACATTATTGGAAGCTAGAGGAAAGGTGATCCTTGTTATAACGGAAAACTTGACTGAAAAGTTTTCTAGTATTTTGTGAAAAGTAGAACTTGTAAATGATGAATTTTGATATTTAGCTGAGGAGATTTCTATGACCTGTGTAGAAGTGTGGCCTAGTTTTTCCTTGCTGCATTTAGTAAAATGTGAGAGGAAAGATACACTGAAGAAGAAATCATTAAGCAGAAAGGAATCAGAACTTGAGTATTTGGAAAATTCTCAGCCAATTCAAATTGCAAAAAAATGAGAAATTGTGTTCAGCAGAAAACATTAAGGGTATGGTGCATAACCGTTTGCTAAAGATCACACATGTGGGGAACCCTCCTACACTGCTGGTGGGAATGTAAGCAAGTTCAACCATTGTGGAAAGCAATATGGAGATTCCTCAAAAACTAAAAATAGAAATACCATTTGACCCAGGAATCCCACTCCTAGGAATTTACCCAAAGAAAACAACTTCTCAGATTCAAAAAGACATATGCACCCTTATGTTCATTGCAGCACTATTTACAATAGCCAAAAACTGGGAGCAACCTAAGTGTCCATCAGTAGATGAATGAGTAAAGATGTGGTACATATACACTATGGAATACCATTCAGCCATAAGAAAGAAACGAATTCTACCATTTGCAACAACATGGATGGAGCTGGAGGATATTATGCTTAGTGAAATAAGCCAGTCAGAGAAAAACAAGTGCCAAATGATTTCCCTCATTTGTGGAGTATAACAACGAAGCAAAACTGAAGGAACAAAACAGCAGCAGACGTAGAGACTTCAAGAAGGAACTAGTGGTTACCAAAGGGAGGGGTATGGGAGGGTAGATGGAGAGAGAGGGAGAAGGGGATTGAGGGGTATTATGTTTAGTACACATGGTGTCAGAGGCTCATGGGGAAGACAGTGTAGCACAGAGAAGACAAACAGTGAATCTGTGGCATCTTACTACACTGAAGGACAGTGACTGCATTGGGGTGGGGGGGGATTCGATAATATGGGTAAATGTAGTGACCATATTGCTTTTTCATGTGAAACCTTCATAAGAGTGTATATCAATAATACCTTAATAAAAAAAGATACATAAAAAATAATTAAATAAATAAAGGTTGCACATGTGATTTATGGGTGCATTCAACCATCTCAGCAGAAACCAGGATTCAAGATTTTTCAGAACCAAAATGTGAAAGACCCTCTTGTTTCATGGCTTGGACCTCATGAATTGCATAGGACGTCAAGAAGACTGAGAATTTTATGTCAAATGAAACACTGCCAACTTAGACTGAATTGGGGGGGACATAGAATGAAATGAAGGCCGTTGGACTTCTAGACTTCTAGAGGATGGGCCAATAGAGCTATCTGGCTTTGACCATGTTTTATCCTTTCATAAAAGGGAAGACTGACCCTGTAGGCAGTTCAGAAGTCAGCGCAGCTGCCACTGCTATCCAGGTCTAAAGGGCCCAGGCCCAGAGGGAGGGGTAGGGAACAGGTCTGTCACCTCATTGGTTCCGAGTAGTGAGTCCTTATCTGTCCCACAGGGTGGGGCCATCTCCTCAATTTCAGAAGGCCAGGCCACGGCCAGCAAGGCTAGGGGGTGGGGCTGCCACCCTGGTAGGCCCAGAAAACAGGACTGCCACCTCAATGGGCCAAGAGGACACAGCACTGATCCAAAGAGGATTATTCTAAAGCCCTAAAACCCGATGGAATATGCCCTGATGGTTTTGTCTTGCTTGGCACCCTTAAGCCCATTTTTCTTTCTGATTTCTCTCATCTGGAGTGAAAGTATCTATCTGATGCCTGTTTCACCAGTATATTTTGAGAATAGATATCTTGTCTGGTTCCACAGATTCTCTGCTGGAGAGAAATCTTCCATCAGGATGAGTCACACCTTAGGTCTCATTCACACCTGATGTGGGTGATATTTGGAGGAGATTTTGGACAAGCATTTGTTGCTGGAATAGGTTAAGATTTTGGAATCTTTCAGGATGGGGTGAACGTGTTTTGCATATGAGAAACACATGCCTTTTTTGGGGTCCAGGGGGTGCAGTATTATGGGTTTAATTGTGTCCTTTCAAAATTCCTGTGTTGAACTCCTAGCCCTTTGGTACCTCAAAGTGTGACCATATTTGGATATGACCTGCTGGCAGTAATAAGTTAAAATGAGGTTATTATGATGGGCCCTAACCCAGTAAGACAGGTGCCCTTATAAGAAGAGGAAATTTGGACACACATGTACAGAGGAGAGATGATACAAAGATAAACAGGAAGAAGACAGCCATCTACAAGCTAAGGAGAGAGGCCTGAAAGAGCCTTCTCTTGTGACCCTCAGAAGAAACCACTTTGATCTTGGATTCATAACCTCCAGAACTGGGAGAAAGCACATTTCTGTGGTTTAATCTGCTCAGACTGTAGTACTTTGTTAGGGCAGCACTGGTAACCTAAACCAATAGAGAAGATAACTGACCAAAACACTTTTTAGAAGTTTTCCTATTACTGAGTAGGAAA
Source organism: Phataginus tricuspis (assembly GCA_029783875.1). Classification (NCBI taxonomy): domain Eukaryota; kingdom Metazoa; phylum Chordata; class Mammalia; order Pholidota; family Manidae; genus Phataginus; species Phataginus tricuspis. The sequence continues at coordinate 6,367,644 of JAQQAC010008719.1, read as the reverse complement.
ATAAATAGAAAATGTGGTCACCTAAGTCACTGCAGGCCTTGTGACTCTACTGTATAAGTCTATTAAATTTTATTTATATCTCTTAATTTCTTATTTATTTACACACACATACTTATCCACATACCTATACATATATCCTTATAAACTGACTTTAAGCTCCTTCAGGGAAAGGATGTTTTCAATTCTTATTTGTATTTATATATAAGCACCCTGTATAATGCAGCCATGGGATTTCATAAGTTTGACTAAAACAAAAAATTAAACGTAAATTATTTAATTTACATTAGATAGTTAACTCTATTTTGCCCAAACATAAGAGTTTAACACATCCAAGTTAAATAAAAGTAACTTCTAAAGTGCTTTTTAAAACTCTTACCCATTCAATTAAACAAAGTGAAAGGAAACAAGCCAAATGCAAATGGATACATTTGATATATTGCTTTGAAAAGTTTTTGCCTCACAGCTGGGCTTGGCTATATTATCAAATGATTATAATTAGGCTAATCTCATATTTTCCTCCTTTTGAAATCATATTTGCATCAATTTAGTTTGTATATAAAATAAGTCGCTCATATTTATCAATTTAACTCCAATTAGCTTTCCTTAACATGAAAATTTCATTCTTTAGTACTACAAAAGATTTTCCTTTTCCATTTTAAAGGACTTAAAATATTTTAAGAAACTTTTTCAAGAAAGCAAGTATTCAAGCAGTTCATACTTAATCTTCATAAGAACATTAATTTAATGATTGAAAATAGAGTTGGTTCTCTAATGAGATCTCATGAGTACTTTATTATGTAATAAACTAACACCCCATAGACAATTGATTCTGGGAAATAAGAGAACTATTGAAGAGAAAATAATACAATGATTTATTTTATTTTATTTTTTATTGTTAAGTATCAAGTATACTTAGTGGTTCATTTTTATAAATATACCAGTGTCTTGTCTTTTAAAAGTCCATATATTTTATTATGAAAGGTCTGCAGTAAAAGGATGTTTCTATTTAGTAAAAAGAGTTATGAAATAGACATTGCAAATGTTTCATTAAAATGTTGTACACATATGCAGAGACAGCGTATCCTCCTGTGGATCTGAAAACTTGCCAGTCACCTCGGTTTCTTTAATTGAGAAATGTTTAAAATGAACTTAAAATTCTACTGATGTAGCATAAAAATTCTATGGCTTGACAAAAAGCCTTTTGGATAAAGGAAATACATTCATTTTCTCATTCATATATGTAATTAACATATGTAATAATTATACATATTATATAAGTAATACATATATAACATATAGTAATATATAAAGGTATAACATAAAATTAATCTAATACATATTCATAAAGGAGAATATAACTTAGGAAGGAGAAAGCTGAGCTAAATTTTTTAAGAGGTTTAGAAAAGAGCTCACCATGTTATTGATATTTAATGTGTAGACAATAATCTTTGAATGAAAAAGGGTAGGATGACATCTGAGTTACACAGATGCACAGTTTTCTTATTATTTGCTAGAACATACAATTTACTCTTTCTAAATCATCAATTATTCTTATTGTCCAACTTTGTGGTGCTTCTTTTTTTTTTGACCCTGAAATTTAGACATAACTGCAATTACCTGAGTCACTGTCTTATCTTATCAAGCATGAGGGGTTATTTTTCTCCTTATACCATGCAATAGATTTTTGTACATTGCAAGAAAATAATGCATTATGACAATGAATATGTCACTATGACTTGAAAATTTAGAACTGCATTTAAAAACAATTGTGTGTTGATAAACACTTGAATTAAGGTGATAAGAGTGAGAATATAAGATTTGGGAGACATTAGTAAGGTCGAGTCCATAGAACTTAGTGACTGATTTGATACAGTGGTGGAGCTAAAGAAGTACGTGCAGTATAATAAATGGTTCTTTAGCACGGGGACCAAGTAGACAACGGAAAGCAGGAAATATTGACAAAGAGTTTGTTTCAGAGGGCAGAAGAAAAGAAGATAAATTCAGTGTTGGATATATTGCATTTAACTGGATATTTATAAAACATCACACTAATTCAACGTCACTAGACATTGTGGATTTGTAAGAATGCTTAGAATAATTTTTATTTTTAACCTAAATTCAGATAATAATTTCCAGGTATGAGGTCCTTTACTAGTCGATATGTAGGAAATATTTATTTAAGATATCATCCCATCCCTCAAGTGATTTATAGCTTAACAGAGGAAGTAAAAAGAGTTCAAAATAACTAAATACCTCTTCTAAATAGTCGTTTAAGTTGGTTTTGAAAGCAGAGCCTTACATGAGCCGGTACAGAATTCAAACTACCAAATAGAATAATATGCATTTGCTAATTTGTGACCTTGTACATTTATAAGCCTCAGTTTTACCATCTATAAATTATGGACGATGATTACTTTCCAGAGTTTCTTTAAGGACTAACTAGCTAAATATATGCAGCTACCTAGTACAGTATTTTACATGTTAGATTACTTCTTTCCCAGTACTCTTATGTGTCTAACCCAAGTTAGAGCAATACATTTTTTAAAAGATGATGATTAATATATATCCCAAAACATCAATTATGAAAACATTCAGTTCCTTTCTGACTGGCCATTATCCCCATAACACAAAATTATATTTAAAAACTGCCTACTTGACTAACTGAAAAATATAGCCAACTAAAATGGCCCCTAGGAACTATCTAGGACTTCATAAATAACTGTAGAGGGTTAACCTATCTAGTTCAGTAAAATTAATGTATTTCATTGGCAAAATGCCAAATCACGGTGTGTTGTGTTTAGTGATGTAGTCCAGTCATTCTTGTTAAATCTTAATATAAGCCTAGTACAATGCTGGAAGAATGGTTTAGTAAAATTACTGTGGTTATAAAAACATTCTCTGATGTATTCCAGTGATGAACTAGTTTTTGAATTCTGTCATCTCTGCTTGGTTACAGTATTGACACTTGCTTGCTAGAAGAATATCTAATTTGCTTGCAGATAATTTATCAGAATTGGACCAGTTCTCCTCTTTTGCAAGTTGCTCTGGCAGATCAAAAAGTGTCCTGGCCCGGTAGGGGCTTAGCTTGAGTCACTGATGGATACGCAGGAGATAATGAATTAGATGCAGCCAGAGCCTGTGAATCTCGTGATTGGAAAAGTTCCGAGCAGTCTTTGGCACAGAGCTCCTCTTATTCAAGGGTGTTAGTTTTGGAAAGCTAGTGAGCTTGGACCGAGGAACATGGCACAGAGCTCCTCTTATTCAAGGGTGTTAGTTTTGGAAAGCTAGTGAGCTTGGACAGAGGAACATATACAGCAAAGAAAGCTTGTGCCTTTCAGTCTAGGAGGAAATAACAAGGAATTTCCTCATAGGAGGAAATACAAGAAAGAGGTGCCTTCCAGAAGTTCTTGGAAATATATTTTCAAATATTTTCTGTATATTTGGAATAGGAGCACTGCCTTAAGTCATAGAAGAAACACAGATAAGATTAGAAATAATAACTATACATGGGATGTTAGTGTCTTATACATTTTTAATTAATATCTCTATGTGAAATTCAAAATTTTGAATCTGGAATATTTATCAACTAGCCTCTCTAGTAATGATAATTTCTTTTAAAAGAAATTGTCTCATTAACTTTTTTCATATTCCCTTCCTTCTAGAAGAAGGGAAATGAGTTGAAGGCGACCTATGGATCCAGATGAACTGAGACCCAAGTTCCAGCTCCTCAGTTTACTGACCATGTGCCCTGCATCAGGTCCCTTTCTCCCTTAAACCATCTTCCTGTTCTATGAAAATGAAAATAATACAATCATCAAGCACCTTTCAAAGGTCCTAATGTTGATGAGTATTTGCAATTTTCTATCTTTACTCAAGTGTGTGAGAAAGACAGAGATTGAGAGAGACTGGAGTAAAAAAGAGAGAGAATAAGCTGAGTAAAGACAGAGAAGATGCACAGCTGAGAAAACCCATTTAAATTTATTTTTCAAAAGAGACCAAAGAACACAAGTTCACTCTTGTTTGAGAAACTTCTCCCTTCTGAAATTTAATTGACAAATGAAAGCTAGTGAGAGAATCTTGAAAGAATTTAAGAAAAAAGCTTGTCTCTTCTAGTACTAAATTTGTTGACAATCAAAATAAAGCCCAACATATCTACACAGACATAATTTAACGTCGCAGACCTGGCAACCTGAAAAATATCCCTGGGGTTAATTTGACAACCACAGAAGAAAAGGGTTACCTCCAACATTCAGAAAGGGGAGAGATGACCTATTTTCTTATGTTTGTCACTAACAGCTTCTGCTAACACTGCTGCCAAGCTTGTTACTGACAAATAACAAGGGAAAGGTCACAGCCTTATGTGATTTGAATCAGCCCTATTTCGAAATTACACATTTACCAGTGTTGAGGACAGGACCTCCAGGAGGTGACTCTCCTATCCAAGACATAACTCTTATTTTTATGTTTTTAAAACCTCTTAAATTTTCCTGCATAATATGCAGCTAATTTATTACTTCAGAGACCAATACTAAGTATTTCTAATTTCCTATTAAAAAATACCTAAATTTATTTTAATATAATTCAAAGACAAATATTTAAGTGTTTAAATAACCAGTCCAATATACAAAGTATCATAATTACTGTGAAGCAACAATAACAAAATGAAACAAATAAAATCTCTGTTAAAGATTAGGAGAGAACCATCTTTATTATGCCTGATATTTCGTTTAAAAATGTGTCATTTTCTGGAAGTGAAAACAAAGGATATATAAAGTTCCAGAGAACACATAGCTGTCGGGGACTACAATGTAGTTATGCTTAACTCTAACATCAGGGCTCTTTGCTCTCCATCAGTCTATATTCTAAGTAACTCATATAAAAGAAAAGTTATAAAATGGCAAAAAAGCAAAATAAAAAATATCACAACTGAAGTATTCCTCAATTCCCCTGGGGATTTCATGAAAACTAGTAATATTTATCATCTGTCAATACAGATTATCAACATGATAAATATACCTTTGATAAAGGATAATGTCTACTTTTAATTATGTGCCCAAATTAATGCAACTGAGTTTTCTTACAAAACAAATAAACAATACAAATGTCAATTTCCCATTTATTTTGTGATTACATGGTTGTATATGGCCTCAAGACTTTTAAATGTATGTTTATAAAACCATAATTTAATCATTGCTGTTTCCTAAGATGTCAATGTTAATTTTGTTTTTTAAGCTTTTTAAAATTTTTGAAGAAATTTCAAAATTGCACAACTATTACAAGAATCTTAGAATGAGCTTCCTATACCCTTCATCCAGACTTGCCAATTGTTTCAATGTTAACTTTAAAGCTTAAATTTGTATATATTAACTCTAATCACCATTCTCTATGTAAGAAGACATGGTTATTGGATTTTGGGATGACATTAGAAATTGTAAAAAGTGAATAGATATAATGTATTGAGATGATAACAGAGAATTCTTCACTTAGAACAATAATAATGAAAAATGACAGTAGAAAGCCTCTGCCCAATAAACTATAGGTTTTCAAAACCACATCTCTAACAACCTCATGATAGTATGGTAAGGATCAGGTAAAGTGCTATAAAAATTAATTTACTTTAACTAAATGGTATACTATTTATTCGTTTGACATTTTCAGACCACTTATTTTGAGCAAGGCACTATTCTAGGCTCTGAGGATAAAGTGACAAAGAACGAAAAAGCAGACAACACCCCTGTCCTCACAGAAATCCCACTCTAATATCATCTTCGACAGTAATCCTTTCAACATTCAATATTTTCCATCATAGATTTCTTTCTTTCTATATGATAACAAATCTAGACTTGGACACAAAATATTTTAGAATTATTTTTGAAAGCTTAATTTCATCATATAGTTATACATATATATAGATACTTTAAGATAAAACTTTGTATTTATATTACAAATTATTTTGGTCATTGAGTTCTTTTGAATATTCTAAGGATGGAAGACTTTATCAATCTTCCTTCTAATATAGGAGGGGAGATGACAACACCCTGAAACATTCTTTGAGATGATTCTATAGTTTATCAAATTTGAGAACAATGTGATGACAACTAACAAGTATACTTAAGGTCTTTTTTTTAAAGGTACTATTGATATACACTCTTATGAAGGTTTCACATGAAAAAACAATGTGGTTACTACATTTACCCATATTACCAAGTCCCCACCCATACCCCAATGCAGTCACTGTCCATCAGTGTAGTAAGATGCCAGATTCAGTTTGCCTTCTCTGTGCTACACTGTTTTCCCCATGATCCCCCAAACCATGTGTACTAAACATAATATCCCTCAGTCCCCTTCTCCCTCCCTCCCCAACCCTCCCCTTTGGTAACCACTAGTCCCTTCTTGGAGTCTCTGAGTCTGCTGCTATTTTGTTCCTTCAGTTTTGCTTTGTTGTTATACTCCACAAATGAGGGAAATCATTTGGCACTTGTCTTTCTCTGCCTGGATTATTTCACTGAGCATAATATCCTCCAGCTCCATCCATGTTGTTGCAAATGGTAGGATTTGTTTTCTTCTTATGGCTGAATAGTATTCCATTGTGTATATGTACCACCTCTCCTTTATCCATTCATCTACTGATGGACACTTAGGTCGCTTCCATATCTTGGCAATTGTAAAAAGTGCTACAATAAACATAGGGGTGCATGTGTCTTTTTGAATCTGAGAAGTAATATTCTTTGGATAAATTCCAAGGAGTGGGATTTCTGGGTCAAATGGTATTTGTATTTTTAGTTTTTTGAGGAACCTCCATATTGCTTTCCACAATGTTATGGTCTTGATCTTTGTCCTCATTTTTACTTACTTTCTTGTACCTACCGACAAGATTTCTGATAATGCCTAAGGCCCTAACATGCATTGCAATAAAATGATGCTATAGTCCACCTAGTAGGACATTAGGAAGGGAACTGTGGTGCAGCAACTCTTCCTACCAGCTAAAGACTCCAAGACCTGTCTCTAGAGAAGTCTGGATAGGAGACGGCAAGAGAAAATTTTTGTGACTAGATTAGAAAATATTCTATCATGACCAGTAAACAGAGGACACAGACCCCCCCCCAAAAAGACTCATTCATTCATTCTTTATTCTCAAAGATCTATTTTAAGTATTTTCTGTGGCCTGATAATTGGGCTCAGTACAGAGAATACAAAATTGGTAAGCAAAAGAGATGCCATGCACAATTTTGTGAAGTTTACAGTCCAGTCAGGAAGACAAAAATTGATCACATCTTCTAAATATAAGTGAAATTGCAACCATGACAACACTAATGACAAGACAACAACACTGGTAAAACCTTCATTAAATAAATGCGTGAATGAACAATGTCATGTCGGTTTAAGTCTCTCAAAGGAAGCTAGTCTAGCCGGAGCAGAGAGTGACCCTGCAGGAGGTTACCAAAGAAAGTAAAGACGGATTTTATCACAAAAGACCTTCTTAATTTTAACCTTAGGAAAAAGGAAAGACATTGGAGGGCAGTGTCTGTGCCCACACATTTAAATTATTCAGGTTAGAGAAGGGAAAACATAAAACTTGTAGTTTGAAAAGATAATTCACTCAGCATTATAGAGAAAGGGAAATGATTGTAGGTAGTCGGGTGGATATGGGAAAACAGTTATTAAGCTCTTAGAATTAGACTTATCTGGGTTTTCTAGTCAATGTATGATTTAAATTTGGAAGGATAGAAATATTAACTGCTAAAATAATCTTTCTTCTTTACATGGAAGGCAGCATTAGCTGCCAGGAATAACTTTATAAGTATAGCAGCTAAATTATACAGCTATTTGATGCACTATTTATCATTCAAATATGAGAAAACTAAGCCATCATAAATGTCTGTCTCTATTTGCCAGAAAAATGAATGCAGTATATTGATTCCAAGATAATGAATAGCAATATTCCTTTGCTCTGACACTGAAATTGCTATTCTTTATTTTAGTGCATTTTCTCGATTACTAAATGATTACTAAATAGAATGAGAAACATTGCAGTATTTCAAAAAGTAAGTCTATGGAAAAACATCAATACAACTGTTACAAACTGAGTGTTTATGCCTCCCTAAAATTAATATGTTGAAACTCTACTCCCCAGTGTGATAGTACTTGGAGATGGGACCTTTGGGAGGTAATTAGGTCATAAAGCTGGAGCCCTCATGCTGGCATTAGTGCCCTTGTACGAAGAGACAGAAAATATCGTGTTTCTCTCTCTCTACCAGGTGAGGGCATAATGAGAAGATGGCCTTCTGCAAACCAGACACTGGTTCTGCCTGTGCCTTGACCTTGGACTTCCCAAACTCTAAAACTGTGAGAAATAAATGCTTATTGGTTAAGCCACTCAGCCTATGGTATATTTGTTATCGAAGACGGAATTGAAACAACATTTAAAGTATACACAACAGATATTTAGAAAGTTTATATGTGAAAATGAAATACTTTCAAGAATTAATTTCCAATCTTTAGGAAAAATCATTCCATGTACATGTGTGTAGGAATTTCAAATATACAGGTAAGGTAAATCATACAAAGACAGTTCTCTGGAATGCAGAGTATCAAATATAAAATCCAGGAAGTTAATTTGTTTTCATGTTCTTAGTGGAAATAACAGCTGATATACAATAAAAAAGAGACAGAGGTGATACAAAATAAAACATAATTTCCTTATCACAATATTAACTTCTAATACAATATTAACTTAATACTAACTTGCTACAGTTAACTTATTATTCCAACATTTTGATACTAAAGTTATCTACTAATGCAAGAAAATTATAATGTAATTTTATATTACCATGCGCTGACATAGTGTTGAAAAAAGCTTAGAATATTTTAAGGACAACAAATTCACCCCCCTCCTTCCTCTCGTGATTTTTAAAAGTATATTACAAAATGACCAAGCAGTATTAACACTGAAGTAAAGAACCAGCACACAACTTAAATTCCTATATTTTCAGCTTTCTCAGGTCAGTTCACCATAGCCCCCCAACATGTGACCCAACTTTTCTCTTCTCTTTGCTCTCCCTGCAGCACTGTAATTTCCTCTTACACATCTTTCAGGTTCATAATTGCTCGGTGTTCACACCTGCTACACAGCAGTGAACTGTACCATGTTAGAGGAATAACGACGACTAGAACGTTATCCTTGTCTTCTACAAATTCGGTAAAATAGCAGGTGAAGGTTGGCAGGCAAACAGCTGACTCAATTCAGTGTAGTAAATACAATGAAAAATTACATATAAAGTTCTATGAGAACACAGACAAGGGCGTGACTGATTTTGTAAGGTCAAAATGGCTTCTGACCAAGGAAGTACTCAAGAATTGGGCTTTGCTATTGATTTTTCTTTTCTTTTTCTTTGTTTCCGAATAAAGCAAGAAAAAGACAAAGATGCCAGGAACTAGAAATATGGGTGTGATTGTGACGATTGTTCCGATTAGCCGAGGGTTTCATTTTTTAACAGAATACACAAGGTTTCTTTTCACCTCAAATCATCTGTGTAAACTTTCATTCTTTTATGAAATACTACTTATCATCCTTAAAAACAAACCTGTCTCAGATCTAAACCACAATTGGTGGAAGTGTGTTGGCTTGGTGTCCCTTTGAAGGTATTTTTTCTTGTTTGAGTTTCATTGCTCTCTCCATCTCTGAATTCTAAGCAGTACTCATCTATATTACTTACATTAGTCCTGTTCTTATGTTGCTGAACATGTTTTCTGTTTTATCTCCCTGATTAGTAAATATTTTACCAGGAAATATTCTCTAATGACTTTTAAAATATTATCTACACTGCTAGCACAGAGAGGTTCCAAATAAATATTTGCTGCATTTAACTGAAGTAAGTCATCTTCCTTTTTCATAAGCAGTAAATTCACCTTAGAATTATGTCCTTCGGCTCTCAACTTCAGACCTGTTGGATGATGTGCTTCAAAAGGGAGTCACTCTCTAGATACCAATAAATGGAAACACATCCGGTGCTCACAGATAGGAAGAATTAATATTGTCAAAATGGTCATCCTGCCGAAAGCAATCTACAGATTCAATGCAATTCCTATCAAAATACCAACAGCATTTTTCAACGAACTAGAAAAAATCATTCTAAAATTCATATAAACCACAAAAGACCCTGAATAGCCAAAGCAATCCTGAGAAGGAAGAATAAAGCTGGGGGGATTATGTTCCCCAACTTCAGGCTTTACTACAAAGCCACAGTACTCAAGACAATTTGGTACTGGCACAAGAACAGACCCATAGACCAATGGAACAGACTAGAGAGCCCTGATATAAACCCAACCATATATGGTCAATTAATATATGATAAAGGAACCATGGACATACAATGGGGAAATGACAGCCTCTTCAACAACTAGTGTTGGCAAAACTGGACAGCTACATGCAAGAGAATGAAACTGGATTACTGTTTAACCCCATACCCAAAAGTAAACTCGAAATGGTTCAAGGACCTGAATGTAAGTCATGAAATCATAAAACTCTTAGAAGACAACATAGGCAAAGATCTCCTGAATATAAGCATGAGCGATTTCTTCCTGAACACATCTCCTCAAGCAAGGGAAACAAAAGCAAAAATGAACTCATGGGACTACATCAAACTAAAAAGTTTCTGTACAGCAAAGGACACCATCAACAGAACAAAAAGGCATCCAACAGTATGGGAGAATATATTTGTAAATGACATATCCGACAAGGGGTTAACATCCAAAATATATAAAGAACTCACACGCCTCAACACCCAAAAAGCAAATAACCCGATTAAAAAATTGGCAGAGGATATGAAGAGACAGTTCTCCAAAGAAGAAATTCAGATGGCCAACAGACACATGAAAAGATGCCCCACATCACTAATCATCAGAGAAATGCAAATTAAAACCACAATGAGATGTCACCTCACACCAGTAAGGATGGCCAACATCCAACAGACTAAAACCAACAAATGCTGGTAAGGATGTGGAGAAAGGAGAACCCTCCTACACTGCTGGTGGGAATGTAAGCTAGTTCAACCATTGTGGAAAGCAATATGGAGGTTTCTCAAAAAACTAAAAATACAAATACCATTTGACCCGGAAATCCCACTCCTTGGAATTTATCCAAAGAATACAACTTCTCAGATTCAAAAAGACATATGCACCTCTATGTTTCCTGCAGCACTTTTTACAACTGCCAAGATATGGAAGCAACCTAAGTGTCCATCTGTACATGAATGGATATAGAAGATGTGGTTCATATACACAATGGAATACTATTCAGCCATAAGAAGGAAACAAATCCTGCCATTTGCAACAACATGGATGGAGCTGGAGAATATTATGCTCAGTGAAATAAGCCAGGTGGAGAAAGACAAGTGCCAAATGATTTCCCTCATTTGTGGAGTATAACAACAAAGCAAAACTGAAGGAACAAAATAGTAGCAGACTCAGAGACTCCAAGAAGGAACTAGTGGTTACCAAAGGGGAGGGGTGTGGGAGGGTGGGTGGGGAGGGTGGGAGAAGGGAATTTGGGGTATAATGTTTAGTACACATGCTGTGGGGGGTCACCAGGAAAACAGTGTAGTACAGAGAAGGCCAACAGTGAATCTGTGTCATCTTACTACACTGATGGACAGTGACTGAATTGGGGTATGTGTGGAGACTTGATAATATGGGTAAATGTAGTAACCACATTGTTTTTCATGTGAAACCTTCATAAGAGTGTATATCAATAATACCTTAATAAAAAAAAATAAAGGTGGAAGTCACTCTCTCCTGTGTCCCACATCCTGTCCTGGCCTGAAATACCGTTACTTCCAACAGTCTGTCACATTCCTAGGAGTTCATCAAAAGATTAATTTAGACCTTGTTTCCTCCTGGAAACCTCCTCTAGCCCCTAATATCCATCAGATACCACTTTTTGATATTAATGTATCACTGTGTTATAATATAAGTCTATTGAGGTGCTTAAGATCACATATTATAATTCTCTCCTTACTTTCTTGCCTCTCTTAACTGGGGAATGGGACTGGACATTATCATTTTTGCATCCTAAAATGTTAGTTTGTAGTGATGCTTAAACTTTGACCTTAAAAATGAATAAATTATAAATAAATTATAATTTCAAGAAAGACCTTGAACATGCTGATTTGAATGCTATTCCTGAAACAACAATGTATGGTTGGAAATGTAGGATACCCGTTTATAATAGGGGAGAAAAGGCAGCTCTGCTATGTTGGATTGTAGGCTTCATAAAAGAAAATAGATAAGGAACGAGTGAAAGAATTTATAAATGAATACTTTGTTGAATTTCAAGGAGTAAATAGGTCCAGAATTAGAAACTATGATTAGAACGGGGGACAAAAAAAATTGTGTGATTAAAATCAATTTCTCAATCAATCAACAAGAGTAAGATAACAAAATTATGAGTAGGGTAGTTATATGTTTAGTAAAGTCTGGCGTGGAGAGAACTTATAGGCCTGGAGATTAATAGGAGATTATTAACTAATAGAGAAATAATAACATAACCTGAATTGATAAGATAGGACTGGGAACTCAGAGGAGACACAGGATGGATTGTAAAGGAGACAGTGCCAGGATTTGACAAGTATTATTTTAACCACTGATCCACTATGCAAACAATACTGTGTTTGCTCTGGGTACAACACTACTTGTTATGAAAAATTTTATGTGAATCCTACCCTCTAGGAGTTTATGTTTAAGGAAGGGTGGAGAAAGCACTCTGAAGAAGAAGGAATTAGAGCTGGAAGTTGATAGGAAAAATTTCAGTGGATCACATGGCTTATTCAAGGGTGACAAAAATCCTATCATAGCCTCAGGAGTTAGAAAGGCGGGACGATGTTTAGAATGAAGAAAGGTTCTCAGTTCGGCTAGGGCATATATCATGGGTAGATAAATAAAATGAGATGAGGCTTCAAAGAAAATTAGGGTCATGAAGAAGGGAGGTCTGAACAGCCAGCGAGAGTTTAGGGATTAGAGGGGCTGTTCGTTGTTTTGGGTCACCCTGAGTCTCTTATGTTTTTATTTTATTCTCATTTATTTTTAAAATTTACTTTCTGTAAAAAACATCCTGAGTTAATTTTTTTGGAAATACCCCTTTACACTAAAGGCTATTCTACCCTTCACTCCCAGGAACTGGAAGCTCGGTCATTGCTGGAAGGAGAGGAAATAGGAGGCGCTGAAGCGCACCCATTGTGATGTCGGGGACAGATTTCTTTCTCGCTCCTGCAAGCTTCCCTGTGTCTTTGCCCTGTGCAAGAGCTCATGGCTTTGCTTTTCCTTTTGGTCTACAAATGACCATGACTTCTTTCAATAAATCCCTTTGTTTGCCTGATGTAGGTTAGAGTTGATTTCTGCTGCTTAAATCCAAAGTACCTTTATTCAGAAACCAACAGAATTACATTGTATGACATTTGCACATAGATGGTGGGAGTCAGAATAAAACAGTATTCTGTGTCAAATATAGTTTCAAAGAAAGAACAGAAATCAAAAGACTGTCCAGTGACAGGTATTGTAGTACCAATGTTATTCTAAGACATCATTATGTAGGAAATGCTCTGCCACCTTTTGAAGGAAATCACAAATCAATGTTCAAAGTAACTGCGACTTAGAAAGGGTGCCTGAAAAGGATGTTTCTCATGCTTTTGTAGCCCATCCATAAAATCAATAATTTATATTGAGAAAACAAGGATTAGATTATTCTTGGAGAGCTTGAAGAACACACTTTTAATTACTTGAAAACGTGTAGCTGGCAAGAAATGCATTCATGTCCAAGTAATTTTTATATAAATGAATAGAAGTTTAAGAATAAACACAGCAAACACAGACTCAAGATAAAAACAATATAAAGAAAGACATTTTATTTTCATAATTTAAAGTGTCATCTCATTTACATGTCAGGTATTCATCAAGCCTGTTGCTAACACTAAACAACAACCTTTGTTACTAATAGCTGAACGGTATTTCAAACTAAGTGGCAGGGTCTATCCTGAACACTACGTAGTCTAGCTCACTTAGGTTTCACAAGACTCCTGCAGTACAGGCTTTGTAATCCTTAGAGTTCTTTGGTCCCACGGAAACAGAAAACCTGATCTACATTTGCTTAAGCCAATAGGACATTTATTGACCCATATAAATAAAATCTTCTGGAAGCAGGTTGTCTTAAAGGGCAGCCTAATGGGCTTAAAAGCTATAAACAAGCTTTATAATTTCAGCTTCTCACTTTGAATCTCTCTTCTTTCATGAGTTGTCATTATCCAACCCCTCATGATTACACTGTGGCTACATGAAAGTCCAACTGGACATTCTACAACTAAAATTCCAGAGGAAAGAGAAATGTCTTATCCCTCAACATGCTGAAGTTCTGGCTTGATTCTCTCTGTCTGAATTGAATGGTACTCATTCCTGACATAATCCGGATGATATATGTAGACTGACTTGTAGGACTTAGAGCCAAACATTGTGTGTATAATAATAACATCCAAATCAATAGTAGCAGCAAACATTTATAGTACTTATTTTCAAAATTCTAAGATCCTGGAATAGATTAACTTACTGATTTTCACAATAACGATAATGTGTAATACACTATTACCATCCCATCCATATGGAGGATTTTTTTTTTTAGGAGAAAAAGGAGACACAAAGAGGTTAATTTACATGGCAATTAATCTCTCAGATACCAAATGGAATAGCTAGGATTTGATCAGAAGTTGTCTGGCTCTAAAGTCTACAAATAACCACTAACCGTACTGCCATTCATTCTTGAGAAGACAATAAGGACATTTCCTTACAAACCACATGTGCTGAAAGGAGTAGACCGGTGTAACAGAAAATGTAAGGCGCTATTTCCCAGAAGGGGCACAAAGAAATTAAAAAGCTTCTCTGAAGAAATTAACCCCTGAATGGTTGGGCAAGAATTCCTACTAGGTCTGAGGGCAGAGTTGAGAGTCTTAATTGCTAGAACAGATGCATGCCTGGGATGACTGTTATTGAATATATTTGCAGGTAAGGTAACCCAACATTTTGAGTATATAATCTTGGTGAATTTTCATTTCTCTGATTAACGATGTTCCCTGATAGTCCATGACCCAGTCTCAACCTAGAGAGAAGAGTTAGGGCCCGAGCTGCTGGAGCAAACGGCTGTTGGCTGCACTGAGGTTGTCATGGGTAGCTGTGGTTTGGTTTTGCTTCTTTACATGTATAAAACAATGACCTTGAAATACAGACTCTGCTAAAAATGATACGGAGTTTTATGTTCCATTAGCTTCCATTTACATACTAAGAGCCAGTGTTCTAAACGAAATCATAGATTTTTGTCTCTTAATTTTGAAGGGATATCTCTGGCTCATGGAGGAATGGGGCTGCATATGATGTAGGGGAACGTACGCCCCAGGAGATGAGGTGAGGGTAAGACTAAGACCTTTTCAGTAGGAAGGTTCTCCTACAGATGAATTAAATTCAATCTCTGGTAATGGAGCCCAGGCATCCATATTTTTTAAGCAGCTAACAAGTGTTTTTTTTTAATGTTCAGTCAGTATTAAGAAATGATGCTCTAAGACAAAAAAAATAGGTCCTTCATCACCAATTCCCATATCATGCAGCCACTAAGAGCATCACTGGCCTTTGTGGAAGGTGTGAACCAGATGGGCCTGGGAAGTTCCAGCACTCTCTACCCCAAGAACATCCTATAATTGGTCCAGAAGTTCCTGTGGGTCCTGGCTAGGGAACGAGTGGATGCTGAGAGGACCAAAAGGTAAGTCAAGGGTTGGGATTCGGATCAAGAGACACCTGTATTGGGGGTTTCATAAATGAGAAAGAAAAAAAAAAACAGGACCATAAACAGTAACAGGTGCTAAAAACATCTCTCTGAGGATCCAGAGGACAAGTCTCCTTTCACGATCACCAGTCACGGCCCAGGAGCAGAGGGGCCACTCCACGGCAGATATCCAGAGCATCGTATGCATCTGATATCCAATACCATCTTGAAAGGAACGGAGGGTCATGAAAGTCGAGCATTTGTGCACTTACAAGAAAGAATTTTTTTTTTTAAAAATAATGGTACTTTAAATTGTTCAATCCATTTTTGTTTTCTCTTACGTATCAGGCAAATATTTGTGAGAGTTGAGGTCAGGGTGTGGGTGTGGGGATTGAGAAGAAAAATCACATATAGGTAACAAAGAAAGCTTTATTCTTTGTGCACATTTAATTAGTAGTGTACTCATATTTTGAACTATTTATAATAATTGATTTAGAGACTTTTTCATCCTTCCTGCACTTTTCTTTTTTTTTTTCTCCCATTCAAGCAGTTAGCACTTTCCATACTTCCTTGCCTATGGATAGTTTTGCACCTGGGAAAGGCAGCAAAGTTGCCAGCCAACACCCCTTTCTTCACCTAGTCTTTTGAGAATTCTAAACCCATAGAGGAATTTTGTGATGTGCCTCTAAGGAAACTGTAGAAACAAACACCTTTTGAAAGAAACATTAAGAGGAAAAGAATTTACCTAATAGATAGAGAAGAGTCCAATATCCTGGTTGGGAGAAAGAGTGTGGACTGTGAACTCAGAAGCAAAGGAAATGCAGGTTTTGGAGCTCCTCAGCAGAATGGTGGAGAGGCCAAAACACCCAAATTGAATCCATGCACGGTGCTTACAAAGAAATGGACTATAGCAACTTGTGCTTACAGAGTTGACAGAGATTATGTCCACAGTTTACAGGCACATAGCATAAAGCGTCCAGACCTAGTGAAGTTACCACAAGCAACCAAGGCAGGATTTGCTTCCAGTCTGGTGGATCAAGAGCCCAGTTAAAATGAAGTCATTTTAAAGAAAATAAGGTCCTATGTATTGCACATCTAGGCACTATCCTTACCTACCATATAAGGCATAATTTTAAATTGATGTCATGAATATTCACTAAGATCTTCAATAACTATTAATTGTTTAAAACATTAAATACATAATAAAAGATATCCTTGGGAGAAATTTTGAGAGAGAACGAGATATTTGCACAGAAAGATAAGCCAATACACATTGAACTTTAGTAGGTAATGGGCTTCTGTCATAGATTTCATCAGAAAAGAAAAAAAATCTCCTGGTCTACCCACATAAACATATCGCCCCTAATATATCTACATTCAGAATTCAAGTAATTTACAGAATACTAAGGCCCCAATTAAAACAAAATCTTGGGCAGATATAAGGACTCATATAAAATACTACAAGTTGTGCATTTTAGAAAAAGACTGAAATGAATACTTTTTCTTGGCTAACATTTAATTGCCTGGGAAGTCTAATTAATAAGGATATTCTAAGAACATTCCCTTTCTCCAGCTTTGAAGTTATTTCAGCTCTTACAACACCCTATCGTTTATGTGATAGAAAATAATAATTTACCCTGCATTTGTCTTTAAACTTTGGAATCTGACATATTTAATTGCCTACTGAATTTTGGATTTGATTAACACTCGGTTTAAAGATAATTATAGGTGTCCATTTTTTATTTAACCTTTCTCAGTGCTGTAAGATGCTACGGCTGTTCAGAGGAGTATATCTTTACTCAGAAAGGAAATGATTTATTGAGTAATTAAGGAAAACTAAATCTACACTAAGTCAGTGCAAATTATAAGTGGATGCTAACTTGGTCTGAGTCCTGAAATCTTTTTAAAGCTTTTTTTTTTAATGTAAAACACTGTTTATATTGTTGTTATGTGTACTTTTAATATGTGTCGTGTTTTTGTAATTTTTTCTACTTAGTTTAAATTTTATGTTTGTTTTCTAAGAAAAAGTAAAAGATACTAAAAATAAATGTAGGCATTTTTTCAGAAATTAAAAATAGTTCCAGAAGAAAGCTTGGGTGATTTCAAAATATGAATGATTTAAAAATACATACTCATTTACTTTCAGTTAACAAACATTTCTAAGTATACATTTATGTACCTGGCAATGTTTTAATAATACATAATAGCAAATTTGTTTTGATATGGCACATAAAAATTCTTATGATTTTAACTAATTCCATTTAACTGGAAATAATGTAAACAATTACTGAATCTCCTTCCACCTGCCATGATCTGCAGCTTGGCTGGTGCCAGTTATTTTTCTTTACCAATTCAGCTGAATTGAAAACTAAAACACAGATATGTACAAATGTTACAAAAAGTTGGAAAACTAAAAAACAATGTAAAAAATTAAATCAATAGGCCAAATATTTGGGAAGCAAGTAAGAAATGCATGAATGTATGGGTTTATATTTCCATATATATATAACATCTTAAGTCCAACATATGTTAAAGCATGCATATAGTTATACAGATAATTATAGAAATTATGCATTATGGTGCCATAATAAAATGATAAAATTAGTATGTTTGCAATAGCAATAAAATGCAACTTATTTGGTTATTTTGAGTTCTAACAGAATTTTGTGCAAACTTAACACAGACATCAAAACACCTTTAAGGGTTTATGCTGCTGGTGGCAAGCCGAATGTTATTTTGACATCTTCTGTAGAAATTGACACTTCTTAATATGCTTTAAAAATCTTACACAAATAAACTAGGCATTATTTTTTGTATTCATTTATATAATCAGAAATGTCAATAAAATTAAGCTTTAGAAATATTTCATTTTCTATGGAAAAGTGAAAGTGATTAAATAAAATTCTTCCTACAGCTTGCTACACTGTTCACTTGCAATCCATTCACTAAAAATTACAACTCAATCCAATGTTAATATTTAGTAAGGAGTTAATATCTAAGATACGTTGCTTTAAGAGTGACAATTCTGATTCTCCTTTAAATGCTACCTTTTTAAACATGACATAAAAAACATCTTCAGAGAAAGAAGCACAGAGAGAATTCGTATTCTTAAATCAAGGATTCCTCTTAAATGCATGCTTAAACGAACTCTCTGAGGGAACTGTGAAATCTTTACTTTTCTGAAAGTCTAATAAATAAGCTGAGTAAGTTAAAACAAACTTAAGTGAGCACCAAAATCAGATTGTCTTTGGTTTGTATAATAAAACATAGCATCAGGTTATTATAAAGTTTTGTGGTGGCTATAGCTACATTTTGGTGCTAAAAAAGCTGACACCATCCTGAAAATTCTAATTATTCAATAAAATTTGAACCACTGCTCTCAGTGCTGTGGCAAACCCTGCTTCAAAAATATATTTGACCTAGTATTGATTCTAAGGTGTTAATAGAAAAAATATTTAAAGTAAATGTAAATGGGTTGCTAAATTTAAAAACTACTTCATTGTTACGATTTTCATCGTAACAGTGTTTAAGGTATTACAGAGTTTAGAAAATATATAAACCATTTAATTTCTTTAAAGTCAGCTTTCCTTTATAATTAGAGAATTATTTTCTACTAGAAAATCCACATTACTTTCTAGTTATATTTTATTATTCTGGTTCTCAATGACGATAAAAATAATGAATTTGTCCCATGCCATAACTAAGATGGAGAAGAAATAAACTGTGTGCCGCTGAACAGTGAAACCTCTGCTGTACATAAGTTTGTGAAATTATGACACATTCATTTTCAATGATATTCCAGTGCTTTCTCCACAAAAATAGCCCTAGTGATATCTGCAGTATCAGATATATTGTAACAAAACTTCTTTTATCTTCTCTTTAGCATTATGCTTGCCTCCACAACTGATATCCAATTTTTAAAATTCAACTCTTTCATTTTTTTTAAATGTGTGGACCCACAGTTAAATATAGCAATGACTCAATGGATTTAGGAATTTAAGATGTGATTAGAGTTACAGCTGGCTAGAGCTAGCTAGAGACAGAGGTAGAGGTAGAAGTAGAGATAGAAAGATAGAGATAGAGAGGAAGAAAAAATGAATATAGCTGAGTCAGTTCTTATTATTTTCAATTATTGCTCGACATAAGCTAACTTCTATGCCTCCACCACCCCACATGCCTTTCCCAGGAATGATCAGATTTGTCTAGAAAAATTTGATGACTACTTGTTCTGAATATTTTGGCCATACAGCATGACACAGGTGTTTCTGGCTTCGTAGAGTTTCAATCCCACTGTCTGCTGGAGATCTTTACACGAAGCCTTCAAAACGCCTCAAAATCTGGTTTGAAAGCAGAATCATACATAGCCATATGTGAAATTATAAATGGACTCATACCAGACCTTGTAATTTTTAAGGGCATTGAAAAATAGATGGTCACATGATCTTTTAAAACTATTTACATGCCATCTCACAAATTCTTTGCGGAACTTGAACATGAAAGAAAAAAAAACAAAAGTGCAAGTTGAATTATTTGGTCAGAAGTACAATTATTACGGTAGAGGAAAAAGTCTCTGGTACGCAACCTGACTTTCAACATCTTGTGTAACTCGTACTTTTCCATCTTTGCAGTCTGTAACATGGTGGGCTACCAGCCACACTAAAATGACTGCTGCACGTGCTAGTAACTGTCACCCTGCGCTTTCGTTATCTTTCCTCTTTCCTTTTCCTTTCTTCACTAGTGCTTACTGAGTACCCACTAAGTGCCAGCCCTGGTACTCATGGTAGAGTGAGAAACAGACATGGACCGTGCTCTCACAGTGTCTGCAGAAGCAGGACTCCTGGCCTAACCATGAGGAACATGGAGAGGAAATGACAAGGTGCCCTCATTCTGGGCAGAAGAGAAACGTTCTCTTTTTGGCTAATAAAGTGAGTGAAAACTCCAACCCTGACTCCATATCATTACCTAATTTCTCTCTTCTCTTGCAAGGGGAAAAGTGTTCAGCCTGAAAATTTTTTAGCTACTGAAACTGTTGCTTCCCTGTCTCTATCATTCATCTCATCTCATCTCGGCTTTACCTTTATCTCCTCTCTTCTATATATTCTGTCCCTTATTTATTGACTTCTCCCCACAGGCCATGAGCATTGTCAAGTGCCTCCCGTAATGAAAACAATAGAATAAAAATAAAAATAAAAAGCTGCTCCTATAATCCTTCAACCCCTACAGCTATTACACTCTTTCCCTTCCATTTTTCTTGCAAATTTACTTAACTCTTTCTATTTATGCTTCCCTGTTCCCCATTCAATTTTCATTTCACTACCTCTAGCTCCTATATCCACCACATAATTATACCTACACAAATGAAAGTCAACAATTACCAAATGCAATGGACACTTTTTTCAGCTGAACTTCTTAAATATCCCTGATGAATTTGCAGGGTTTTCTTTTACATATTTTTCTTACACCATTGCTCCCATAGGGACTACAGGCTCTTCTCACTTCCTATTCTACCTGCTTCTCTTTGAATATCTCTTATCTTTAATTTACATAGAATGTAAAAATGTCTTCTAATCCTCTTCTAACTCTTTAGATAATTTAAACTGTTCTCTTGGCTTTGATTAATGAAAACAAGCCTATAACATTTCTTTAAATGACATAAAGCTAAACCTGAGCATGAAAGAAAAAAAAAGTTAATAAAATGTTCAAGTCTGAAGTTCTTGTTCCCTGTATTATCTCTCCTCCTCTGATATTCTTAAATACAGTCACTGACACCAACTCACCCAAGCTACCATCTTGGGGAATTGAGATGCTTCAATCTATTGAAGTCTTTCTTCAACATTACAACCTGTTGATTTCAAAGTTCACATACATTTAACTTCAAATTTCTTGAATAGATTTCCTTATCTTTACCACCATGTAACTTATTTATATATAGTTTTATCATCTACCTAGCTATAACTATCTCACCAATTGCTGCCAAGGAGTGAATAATATCCTACCTGTCTTAGTGTTTTCAGGTTGTAATAATGAAAGACTACAATCTGGGTGACTCATGAACAGAAATTCCTTACGGTCCTGGAGGCTGGAAGTCTGAGATCAGGGTGCCAACATGGTCAGGTAAGAGCCCTCCTCCGTATCTCAGACTGTTTCTATCTGCACATGATAGAAGGACCAGGGAATCTCTGTGGGAATGCTAATCCCACTCAGGAGGGCTCCACCCTCATGACCTAAGCATCTGCAAAGGCCTCGCCTCCTAATATCATCACGTTGGGCATTAGGATTTCAACATACAAATTTTGAGAGGATATAGACACTCAGACTATAACAATATCCATTTCCTATATAACAGCAATTTAGTGGTTTCCTCTGACTAGATTCTTTCCCTGACACTTAAAACCATCACAGGCTGCATGCCCATGAACACAGCCCTGCAAATATATTATGACCAAACACAAGACTGCTCTTATTAATACTTACTATTTTATTAATAATTCTCACATTATGCTTAATCCTTTCCATTTTTGTTCACAATTCTTATTGTATTCCATCCTTTCGGTAACGTTGTTTTCTCTGTTGGGAACGTTCTGGCCACCTTCCTTGAAGATCATACCTCCTACTTAATGTTCTGAATTCATCTGCTCAGCTGTCATTGCCTGATGAACCATTCCGCGCTCACAGTGTCCTTCCCAACACAAAGACTAAATAAACCTAGATGTCTCCAGGCTTCATTATGAGCATTTCTTTCTTTTTTTTTTATTCACTTCTAAATTTTATAATGTAATTTTATATGAGAGTCTTTTCCAGAATACTCCGAACCCCTTTGGGGGTAGTGCTTTAAAATTACTTGTCTTTTTTTATGCATACCATTTTAAAGGCTCTCAATGCATGCAGGGCTCCCAAATCTAAACAATATGTGCAGGAAAGTACACAAACCTTGCTTGCTTTTCTTTAGAGAAAGCTAAAACAATGAAACCATTGTAATAAAGGCTAAGTAGTGGAAGCTTAGAACGCTGGTGGTTTATTGGCATTTAAAAAATTTGTTTATTATTTCTACGTCAACGGGTCATCATGCTATCAACTGCATATATACAATATTGAAGAAATACCAAGGTGGAGTAAATGGAATATTTTGTAAAAGTCAAGTTTCTTTATTAACTTAAATATAACAATGTTTTTATTTTTAAAATGTATATGAATCAAGTGATCTGAGCATTTCTATACCTTGAAAAACAAGTTTCATTCAAGAGTAGCACAAGCTATGAAACCAGTGTCACCTTATAGGAGGAACCTTTCCTTAAATAATCCAATTTGCTTAGCAGAATTTGTCCACCAAATAAAAGAAAGAGTGACAAATTAATTAACAAAGCCTAAAGTGCACTAAGAAGTTTTGAATATGACAATCATAGCGGCACAATGACTTGACTGGTTTTCATAAATGTAGCACAGATCTTGGGGATAATCTTTTATAACCCCTGCTCCACCTCTTGACTCTTGCTCCTTTCCATGTTTTCCTACTGATTTCTGCTTGTTATAAGCTGCATATCATCACTGCATTATGTAAGTTGATCTGAATCAAATTTGAATATAACATTAGCAACAATTTGGAAAATGTTCATTATGTTGTTTGATATAAACTCTTAAAAATATCAGTTGGGCTGAATGTAAGTCATGAAACCATAAAACTCTTAGAAAAATACATAGGCAAAAATCTCTTGGACATAAACATGAGCGACTTCTTCATAAACATATCTCCCCAGGCAAGGGAAACAAAAGCAAAAATGAACAAGTGGGACTATAGGAAGCTGAAAGGCTTCTGTACAGCAAAGGACACCATCAGTAGAACAAAAAGACATCCTACAGGATGGGAGAATATATTTATAAATGACGTATCCGATTGGGGTTGACATCCAAAATATATAAAAAACTCACACACCTTAACAAGCAAAAAGCAAATAGTCCAATTAAGAAATGGGCAGAGGACATGAATAGACAGTTCTCCAAAGAAGAAATTCAGATGGCCAACAGGCACATGAAAAGATGCCCCACATCGCTAATCATCAGAGAAATGCAGATTAAAACCACAATGAGATATCACCTCACACCAGCGAGGATGGCCAACATCCAAAACACAAACAACAACAAATGTTGGCAAGGATGTGGAGAAAAGGGAACTCTCCTACACTGCTGCTGGGAATGCAAATTAATTCAACCATTTTGGAAAGCAGTATGGAAGTTCCTCAAAAAACTCAAAATAGAAATACCATTTGACACAGGAATCCCACTCCTAGGAATTTACCCTAAGAATGCAGTAGCCCAGTTTGAAAAAGACAGATGCATCCCTATGTTTATCGCAGCACTATTTACAGTAATCAAGAAATGGAAGCAACCTAAGTGTCCATCAGTAGATGAATGGATAAAGAAGATGTGGTACATATACACAATGGAATATTATTCAGCCATAAGAAGAAAACAAATCCTACCATTTGCAACAACATGGATAGAGCTAGAGGGTATTAGGCTCAGTGAAAGAAGCCAAGTGGAAAAAGACAAGTATCAAATGATTTCACTCATATGTGGAGCATAAGAGCAAAGTAAAAAACTGAAAGAAAAAACAGCAGCAGACTCACAGAAGCCAAGAATGAACTAACAGTTACCAAGGGGAAAGGGACTGGGGAGGATGGGTGGGAAGGGAGGGACAAGGGGGAAAAAGGGGCATTATGATTAGCAGATGTAATACTGGGGGGGCTCGGGGAGGGCTGTACAACTCAGAGAAGACAAGTAGTGACTCTATAGCATCTCACTACACTGATGGACAGTGACTGTAATGGGGTAAGTGGGGGGGACCTGATGAAGTGGGTAGTTTAGAAACCATAATGTTGCACATGTAACTATAGGTTAATGATACCAAAATAGAAAAATATATATATCAGTTGGTGGCGTCTCCATAATACGACATAATCTAAGGCAAAAGAGATCATTCTGGTAATTTAATTTAAATATAGTAATTTTTGTAACATCTTTAACACATGTATCCATATTATGGGCCAACAGGATAAACCAGAGGAAAGATCACATAGTACAAAATAAACTACATGCTTCAACCTTAGTATTCTCTCACCTGAAATTATTAAAGCTATATCTGCATCATAAAATATTGGCTTAAAAGAACACAGCCAGAATGATAGCTTAGAGAATAGCCGTGAGACGGCAAGCATTTTAAGCTAAAACCTCTTCAATATTCACATCAGAAATGCATTTTAGAGAATATTCTCTCTAAATTTTTAAACTGAGATTTTAGAGCAGTATTTAAATGTGGAGAATTTTCGTTATTACTACTCAAAGCAGTTTTCCATATGAGAACTTGGAGAAATTAGTCTTCCCATCTCTGCATTTCCTTATTTATTTACTGAATTTTATTATACTTCATATTTGGTGCACACTTTAATATGTTCCAACTAAATACATTCCATAAGGGTTCAATTCCAGTTTCTTTTTTCTCTTAGAAAACTGTATTTAAATTACCATCATGATCTCTTTCACTTTAGATTCTCTTATGTTGCAGAGAATCAACAAAGCCATCTTTTTAAAAGTTCATGCCAAACATAACATTTGTCCAAATTGTTGCTAATGTTATATTCAAATTTTAATTCGGATAATTTACCTGATACAATAATTACATGCAGATTATTACTATTCTTTCTGTGGCATATGAAGAGGGGAAACTCAGTCAATATGAGAAGCAAGAATGGAAAGATGAAGTGAACCATTTACTTATTCAGTGAATATTTACCGAACATCTAGTATCAGATGAGGACACCCCAGTAGCAAAACAGACAAGGGGAAACAAATGCAAAACCAACAACACAAGGCAGCTCCCTGGTAGAGGGAGTGAGGCATGCAGACCATCAAAACCACCTAGTAATATGTGTAATGTGTTAGAGGTGATAAATGCTGTGCAGAGAAATAAGGGAAAGAAAGGGCTTTGGAATTAAGGGAGTCAGAGGGGTGTTCCTCTCTTAACTAGGGGGTCAGGGAAGACATCCCTGAGAAGCTATAGTAAGAACAGAGATGCCAGAGTGAGATAAGGTCATATTAGGTATATTTGTAGAAGACAAATAGATCTTTATAGCTGGAGGAGAATGAAGGACAAGAAAGTAGAAGAAAAAGCAGGACAAGCATTCTTTCATTCAAAAGCAGCCCTTGGCTTGCTGCTGGGTAGAGTGGAGAACAAACATTTAACCCTGGGGCAGTGACTATACACTCAGAGAAGCTTATCACGTACTAGGTAAAATAGGACCCAGTAAGCATAGCTTAGGCACAAGCATCAGCATCTGATTGAATGGAAATGCTAGATGTTGGGGAGGTGCCATTTGTTGCCTGTCTCTGGGAGGAAAGTTCAAACCCTCTGCTCTCCAGCATCTCGGTATCTGAGCTTCCAGGGAAAGCACAACACAGTCAGGCACTGGATGGAACGTTTCACTCGTAGAGAGAAGAGCAAAATCAACTTCAGTAGTGGGTGTAGGCCCTTCAAAGCCCGTGAGCGCCTCCTGGCAGCTGACACAGGACAAGGGCCCTGCGGTATCCCTTCTGTGCCTGAGAGTGAAGGACTGAGCCTCTCCCTGCAGGGCGCAGGTACAGCAGTGGGATCGGCCAGATGCTATATGACACACACTCAAGCTGAACAAAGGAGTACATATTGCGTCTGACACAGGGAAACATTCCCACACAGAACGATATGCTCAGCACACAGTGAGAACTCTGTCTTTTGGTAAGGATCTGTTCAGGCCCAAGACCTTTATTCTTATGTGGGCAAGAGGGAGTTGAAAGGTTGTATACACAGCACTGCCTTTCCCAGCAGTATATACGAAATTTTGAGGACATCTCAAAGTCTGATGAGTGGATGCATACCTGTTTCTGCTATGTTCCCATCCTTTCCTAAGCTATGCTCATAAGGCCTCATGGGGGACCCTGTTTCTGATGGAAGAAGGAATTCAGGCATGATTTACAGATGGATACTCAGGGTGGCACTTACAGGAAGTGGACGGCTACAGTTTCATACCCTCATTCAGTGGTGTCTTTTTAACTTCTAGGATGAAAAGAAAAACTCTTGGTTGACACACACCAGGCAGTACATCTTACTGTTCTCGAGTGGAAGGAGAAATGGTGTAAGACTTGGAGCTATGCTGATTCCAGGTTAACATTCTGACCAGGTGGTCAGGAATTTAGAAAGATCAAAACCAGAAATTAATTGCAAGAGAGTCTAAGAAACAGGTATGTGGAAGAACCTTCGAGAGTGGGGACAGATTCTGAGCACATTCTGTTCTTACATGAATGCTCTCCTAGGCCATCCCCATGGAAAAGACAACAGTGGAAGAGGCGTGATGACTCACTGAGGATGCATATCAGGTTCTTTGCAGAGCAAACTGAGAGTTTGTTCAGTGGGTCCACAAAAGTTATAGACAAGGTGAGCATGAACCACACAATGGCCCTCAGTCTCATCGGACTAGGACTGTGCAGTGCCTAATTCGCCAGTAGTGACGGCCATTGCTGAGGGCCAACGGTGGCCCATTCCCCAGGGCCAGGAGCTGTCCTTCCACCGGGTGGCAGGTTGATCACATGATGCCCCTTAATGAGGCAGTGAATTGGACCCACTGGAATAGAAGGTCATTTTATGGATTTGCCTTCCTATCCCTCCACCCTCAGGTCGTCCAACCTTGCACGGACATGCAGAATGCCTTATTTAAAACATTGCTTTACTAGAAGAGAACTCTGGAAAGGTACTCACATCCATGTAATTCACTAAACTTACCCAGAACAGTTGGGCCCACAAAATCACAAATGATGTAGTCAATCCTCCATTATAGCAGTAGCTGGGAGTCAGTCCTCTACAGTTTTGGAGTTCTTCTCTACTGGTCACAGCATATGCTTGGATTCAGTAACTAACATATGAGACTATTTCATATCCAGAAACCATGCCAGGACTAGGGTGAGGCATGTGAAACAGGGTTGTTCAAAGTATATTTACTTCATATTTAAAATTTTGATATTTTGTTCCTATCATCAAATCATTTGCAGTAATTTTGACTTTAAAAATATTTACGTAAAATACTATTCATTCTAATGACTGAATGTTTTTAGCTCTCTTCTACATTCTTCTCTCTGGCGTTTGTCTGACTGAGCTCTTCCTTGCCCCAGATCTGCCAGAAACCAGGAAGTGGAAGGGGATTGGCCTGTCACAAAAAAATGTACTTTCAGAGATTTTGCTCTCTATCCTCCCAACCTTGGGCTTTGCTCAACTAGAGATCTTATTTACAAAGGGAAAGTGTTTCCACTGGGGAAACAACAAAGTTTGGGCAGTCCACCAAATAAAGATCTACAGTCAAAATACTAAGTGAAGACAAATTAATACATAACAGGTTTTGGAGAAAACAGTGATATTAATGTTACACGTCCTTGCAAAACAGTTACAGGTAGGAAAAATCTAACAATAAAGCAGGGAAGGATTTTCCTTTGCTCTGCTTTGTTCTTTATCATGTGGATTATTGGTTGTGTTTATTTTTGTAAATTAGATCAAAGATCATCAGACTCTGAAGACCCACGTCTGGGTCTAACAGGAAAGCCTGGATATTGCTTGTAAATAGTGACTATAGACAACTTGATGGACTGGACTTTATGTCTCTCCTGAACTGGGAGACAATAAAAGCGTCTTCGTTTATGTCGTGCATAATGGCTTCACGTCGGGCAGAAGCACTGCGCTGCGAGCTGACAGTGGGTTGCACAGGTGCTGAGTGACTAAGGATGTGGACTCTGGTTTAGCGCCCATTTGTCTTCAGGTGTAAACAGTTGCCTCCCTCATCCTTTCTACTCTTTATTACAGGGAAGTTGAGCTTGCAGGATGTTTTTCATAAACTCCTCTGTCAGCTGACTTATGACTGGGTTCAACCAATGAATGACTGATAAAAGAAGAAGTCAGGGTATGTCTCTTTCTCCTTCTGACCTCATGGTTGCCCTTCTGATAGTGCTTGTTTACGTCTATGGCCCCAGCACTTCGCTATACGGACCCACCATGGTGCCAGCTTCCTCTGGTTGATTCTTGCTACTGACGATTAGCAATACAGCCTCTTTGTTTTGTCCCTCCAGTTAGGTAGTCCCTCCTGCTGCTGGTAATCTCTGGATTGTTTCATTATATCCAGCTTCCCTTTTCCATCACTTTATAACCAATGCATTGCATTAAATTCCAACTGAATCAAATCCTCAAAAGTACTTTCTGTTTAGTTTTTGGACTTTGATGAATAAGGAAAAGATAACAGCAAGATTCTAGGAACAATGGATGTGGGTCCTGGTAGTTCAAAAGAACTATTGGACTTAAATATAAAGGGGGGTAAATGAGAAGAGGAAGTGGTGATCAGACAGTGGGATGCCTGAAACCGGGATTAGGGGATGCTCGTGATTATTGATGATGACTATCAAATTTAATCATGGAAATTAGTGTCAGAGACCCTTGGAGGAAAGTGTCATTGTAGGAGGAGAGGGATTAGAATTGAAAAGTCAGGGTGCTGGTTGGAACCTTTGGGTGGATAAATGAGATCCCCAAGAATTTCGATACTAGTGTTAGTAAGAATGCATAAAACCCTCAAGGGATTAGAGTACTGATGTGAGACAAGGGTCTGCAACTTAATGGATGGCCTAAAAATACTGAATTTAAAGCTAGGGAGAAGGTTGTCTGGGAAAAAAAGAGGGAGAATGGTCTGGAAGCAGTGATGGAGAATACTGAAGATATTTCTCCTCCTCCCACTCCTTAGTGACAAAGACATGGGAAAGGAAAAAACACCACTTGAGAAATATGTAAGGAAAGCCAGGTCCTCAGGGAAGAGCAAGGTGTTAGTGATAGGAAGAGGGTAAAAAGACTATGAAAGAGCATGCGGAAAACGTGTGAGATTTTTACTGATGTATTTATTACAAATTCCAAAGGACTCAATGGAAGGATTTCAGAATTTGGAAAATGTGGGTCCAGAAAAGCAGATGTATAGAATCATACAGGAAAGATATTCCAGGGGATGGGAGATTAGCTGGGAGTTTTGTGTTGCCTGAGGGGAGTTAGCTGGATGGAGTAGAGGGTTGTTCTTTACTGGTCCCAAGGGAGATGGCGGAATGATGGCTGATGTTGGATATGGTGTGAGGGATCGCAAAGGGGTGTTCAGTGCAGAGCATTAATGCTCCCTCTCCAGTTCTGCCAGTGGAAGTATGAAAGCTGGAAGAGAGATGATTCCAAACAAAACAACAGAATTCCTTCATTCTACCATTACTCCTATGTATGGAGCTGGGGCGAATCACTTCTGTTCTTCCTAATTGCCTGGTATTCACCTTTGCCGCCATCTGCTGTACATTACCTTCTGGGAATGGGAAGATGTTCTCCTACTCCCACACATGATCAATTTCTTAGTATTTATAAATTTCCCAGAGAAGCTGGAAATGCCCATCATGCTTAACATTGGTGTTTTCAGAAATAGATAATGCAAAATATTAAAGGAAATTAAAATTACCATCTAATAAAGGGTTGGATTTCAGTGGTTTACTGTTGGAATTTTAAAAAATTATGTTACTATCAGACTGGTCCCTTGTTTTCTACTAGTCATTCACTTCAATTTGTTCTTTTCTTCTCTCTTCTCACTCTCAGACACTGCCAACTACACATAAGAACTAGCCATCGTGGGATCCAGGGGACGCCAGGTCCATAAGCCATTCTCAAAAATACTGTGACTGACAACACTATGATTGACACCAGGTAAACCCATAATTAATCTCATTCCCACAAAGACGACTTCCTGCCACATATTTAGAACTGATGAAAGATTAGTGTAAGCGTAGGTATTTTATAAATTTTGTATTTGCCAGCCTCCTGTCAGTACCTGAATAGGCAGGGTATCTGTAGATTTGCTAATCTGCTATGATCTTGTTTGATTTATTTTATTCAAATTCTGACTATTGAATGAATACTGTGCTAGGTACTTGGGATACAAAGATGAATGAAATAGTCTCTTGCCCGTAAGATATTTTAATAATGGCTATTAAAACTTCAAAAATTCTTTCTGTTAGTAGTCCCACCAATATGTTGTCTAAAGAAACTTATTTATTAATCATTCACTAATACTTTCAAGCACACTATGTTTTTACTAATGTGCCAGAATAAATAAATACACCAAAAATATGTTATTCTGTTTTTCAATTTCTGATTTTTACCTGCTTCATTTTATTCTTTTCAGCTGGTTTTCATTATATGGTGCTACACTGTAATTGAATTGAAACTCGACATTAATGACAAACAAAATATAATACCTCAGATCCACAAATACATTCTTGTTTTCAGCATAACACAAAGTATAAATGAGTGTTTTTGTTGAATAGACCATGTTGATTTCAAGTACATACATTTATAGTAATTTCTGGGCCAACTAGTAAAACAAATGTCAGGTTCCTAAACCATACAAACCATCAGAGAAATCTACACATTCCCTAGCAGTGCAGCTGCTTCACGTGTATAAAAAGACATAAGAATGCATATATTTTAAAGAAAACTTTTGTGAATAAATGTACCATTTTACCTTCTTTCAGAAAATCCATGCTTGCAGACTTTGGTATACAGGAGCAGGCAGCTTGGACATACTGAATATGATAAAAATTTTAGTCAAAAATTTAATTAGCTGAATGTGAACCAAATTTACGTTTGCAGAAATGAGATTATTGGCTCCTATGGCACATACATTTCAGCGCTCATACAAATTGCCAGACTTCCCTGTAAAGTGATTGTGGCCAATTATATTATGATCAGAAACAGAATTTTCCCTTTTCTTGTATTCACAATATTTTTTATTAAATATTAGCTTTTTTTCCTAATTGTGAGATATGAAATTTTATCATGTTGCTTTATTTTATTTTCTTCATTATAGTGAGATTGGACAACTTTTCCTATGCTTATCAGGAATCTTGATTTCCCCCTGTGGAGTTGTTTTAAAAATATTTTTACAAAAACTTTATCCCTGATTTTCTTTCCTATTAATTTTTAAATCAATTTATGTAAGTTTTGTATATATTCTCTCTACTAATCTCTTACTAGTTTATGGGTTACGAATACCTTTCCCTAGGTTATTGATTGCATTTGTTCTTCATATATTGTGTTTAATTGGAATTTTTGTTGAGATAATTATAACTTTACATGCAGTTGTAAGAAATAATATAGAAAAGTCCTATGTATGCTTTTCCTAGTTTCTCAATGGTATTATTTTGCAGAACTCTAGTGCAATATCCTGACCAAAACACTAACATTGACACAATTCATCGATCTCACTCAATATTCTCCAGTTTTGTCTATACCTGTGTGTATATGTATGTATTAGTTGAAAAACAGTCTACCATGAATTACACTCAAAAGCACAAAAGAAGAGAATTAGGATTCTGAAGACTGATAACAGAACAGTGATCATCAAGGCCATAGACATTATGTTTTATAGATAAACAAAGTTGTAAAATATTAAAACAAACATAACACATGTTCATTATTATAAGGAAATAAAAAAAAAGCAGACCTAAAAAATTAGTGAACAAGTAAACCTACAGTTTAGCACGGCTTGAAAAAATAGTGATCGAAATAATTATAAAAAATCAGAGAGGGATTAAAAAATGAAAAATCGAAATAAGTAATCAAGAGGCATAGAGACTACAATGAGAAAGCTTGACAAAATAAGAATTTGAAAAAAATAGAGCAAGGCAATAAATGTAGGTGGATATGCCAGAATTGATAAAACCCTTGCTTGTTCAAGTTCAAGAAACACCATGGTTCCTGAGTAGAATAAATCTACATTTAGACATCCGACAGGAAATAACAAATCTCAAACAAATAAAAATATCTTAAGACTTCTGAAGGAAAAAAATCCCATATCCCAAAGAACAGAAACAACTGGATTTTCAAAAGTCATATCAAGTGCTAGAACAAAAACTAGAAACAGATGAAGTAATTATCATAAGGAGTTGCATGAGGCTAAGACCCAATCTACAATTTAAAATCTAAGTTATCATTGATGAAAAAGAGCAAGATAGGACTGTGAAAAAATATTAATGAAACACATTATCTGGTGAAAGATGAGAATCTAGAATATATAATGAAATAGATGAATAAATATACAATGAAATAATAAAAATAAGAATTCAAACAACACACTTAAAAATGGGCAAAACATGTGAACAGAATGGCAAGTAAGCATATGACTAAATGCTCACTGAGGAAATGCAAATTAACACCACAGTTGGATCCAACCACACACCCACTAGAAGAGCCGAAGCTAAAAAAGCCTGAAAATAAAGTGTTGGCAGGAATGTATTGACATTGGAAATCCCACACATTGCTGGTGCGAGTGTAAAATGGTATAACCACTTTGGAAAACAGCAAACTAAGATTAACACAGTTATCTTTTATATATATACATACACACACACATATATATGTATATATATGTGCATACAAACATAGATGAGGAAAATGCATACTTTGTATTTCAGACTTACTACTAATACTGAGGTCAGAAACTTATGCAAAAGATCTCAGATATTTATTATCTCAATGTACTAAATGTTATCACCAGAAATTCCTATTAAAAAGAGGAAATGAAAACTACAGCTAAAATAACTTGTTCAAGTCCTCATAACTGGGTAAATGGTGCAGACATGATATGAACTTTTCTTTTTCTCTAAAATACGGTATAGTATACAGTGCTTTATTTAATAAAATTCTCAACAGTTGCATAAATTTTTCAGCCTTCAAGGAATCTAAATACATAAAACCCTCTACACAACAAATTTCACATTTGTTCTTCCTCTGTAAATTTATAATACTAAAACTTCCCAAATCACACAATGCAAAATACTGGTTTCTTAGTCAATGGGTGGTGCATGAAAGAAGGGTAAAAATCCCATATCCCAAAGAACAGAAACAACTGGATTTTCAAAAGTCATATCAAGTGCTAGAACAAATATATATGGGAAACGTCAAGGTAACAGCAAAAAGATATTTCTTTATTACAAGATTTTAAAAACTTTTCTTGTGCCAATTAATGCATTTTACTAAAATAACATATAGTAGGCAACAACTCCTACTTGTATTTTACTGCAAAGGATGTATTTTTCATGAGCCACCTTGTAGGACTAAGTTAGAGCTAATTTAGAATAGGTTCAATATTTCACTGTAAGATATAATGAAAGTCAATTGTATTTGCACTGTTAAAGCTTAGGATATAAGTTATTTAATAAAGAACAAAAGTATTTCTACTTCTCCAGTATGGAAAATAGCATTTAATAACAGTGATTGTTTAACAAATATAATAATTAAGCAAAGCTCTCTACAAAGTTTTGTTTTAATAACAAAAAGCACTGTTTGAGCATCTTTGTGTGGTAAAAATGAGACCATAATGTACTACTTTGGCAATGTATCTGAGGAAAGATCCTTTTCATGCCTTTTCTTAAATTTATTTTTATAAAAAGACAATTACTAGGAAATATGACAACTTTAATCAGAGTTTAAGACTTTAAGAATAAATAACCCATAAGAAACTTTAAATTCAATTCTTTCTGGGATGTCTCTAATTCAATATTTAAAAATTATCATTTCTTCTTCCTACTGTACTATAATGGCCAAAGTTAAAGCTCCATAACAAAGAATATAAAACGTGGCTCCATATTTCACAGGTTATTTCGGGCTCATGCTTTGTCCACTTGGGGTTGGCAGGAAGGCCCCATTTAAAATGGACTTTCAGGCATCCGGGACGACAATGGCTTCCTTCATCTCTACATACAGATGATTTCTGCAGCAAGGGAGGGGAAGGTTGGAATCTGACACCATCAATCAATCTCTTCTATTTGCAACTGACATAGGAGATGTTATATCTGATTTCATGGACCAAAACAAATCTAGTGACCATGCCTATCTTTAAGTGGTTGGAAATGGCAATTTAGTCATTTGACTGGAAAGAGAACCACAATATATGTGAACAGCCTTAACAGTATTTCAAAACTATACGATAAAATTTTTAAATGCTGCCATTCGATACGTGATCTATCCAGTTCTTTATTAAACTTTCCCTTTTCTCTTTATCTCCTGAAATAATTCATAAACTAGAGTTGAAAGTTTGTTTTTCCTGGAAAGTGGATCCTATCAAGTTTTAGTGCTCTTTAAATAAGACCAAATGAAAAAGGATTTATAAGGAGGAAAAAAGCACAGGGTTCAATGTCAATTTCAAGGAATATATACGGGAGATTCCAGGAAGTATAAGCCCTATCTACTTGGCAAAACGTGAGTTTACAGACAGACTACTTCACACATTATTTTAACAAATATCTCTTTAAGTCTGCTATGAGCAAAGCATTGGGCTGTATGAGGAGGAGGAAACAAATTATGAGAATACCTTTGATAGTGTATGTGCAGTAAAGATATCAGAAAAATGAACATAGCTTTGAAATTCACACCTGACTGAATTATCCATATATATATATTTTTTCACCATGGGGCCCCTGGTTCAGTCGGTGCTATTTTTAAGGCTCAGCAAAATTTAGTAATGATGCTCAAGGTCCTGGGAAGATAAGACATTTGTGGTAGGATCAAATTAAGCTGCAAAGAGAGGACAAGGTGTTAGCCTGGATATATATTGCTACAAGAAGAGCAGACCTCTGCCTACACATTAGGTATAGAATGCTGGTAACAGAATTAGTTGTTAAGATAGTGTAAGCTTCAGAAGATCTATACTTTCAAACCTATAACAGCCATTATATCTGGAAATAGGGAGAGAATCTGACTGTGCTTTGTGTGCATGGGGTAATTCAACTTCCTGATTAATAATGCACATTTTAAAGGGAAATATTTTCCCTATACTCTTCAAACTACAAGATACTCATGAGAGAAATTAAAGAAGATACCAATAAATGGAAACACATCCTGTGGTTATGGATAGGAAGAATTAATATTGTCAAAATGGCCATCCTGCCTAAAGCAATCTACAGATTTAATGCAATCCCTATCAAAATACCAACAGCATTCTTCAATGAATGAGAGAAAATAGTTCTAAAATTCATATGGAACCACAAAAGACCCCGAATAGCCAAATCAATTCTGAGAAGGAAGGATAAAGCTGGGGAGATTACGCTCCCCAACTTCAAGCTCTACTACAAGCAACAGTAATCAAGATAATTTGGTACTGGTACAAGAACAGACCCATAGACCAATGGAACAGACTAGAGAGCCCTGATATAAACCAAATCATATATGGTCAATTAATATACGATAAAGGAGCCATGGGCATACAATGGGGAAATGACAGCCTCTTCAACAACTGGTGTTGGCAAAACTGGACAGCTACATGCAAGAAAATGAAACTGAATTATTGTTTAACCCCATACACAAAAGTAAACTTGAAATGGATCAAAGACCTGAATGTAAGTCATGAAACTGTAAAACTCTTAGAAGACAACATAGGCAAAAATCTCCTGAATATAAGCATGAGCAACTTCTTTCTGAATGCATCTCCTTGAGCAAGGGAAACAAAAGCAAAAATGAACACATGGGACTACATCAAACTAAAAAGCTTCTTTATGGCAAAGGACACCATCAACCGAACAAAAAGGCATCCTACAGTATGGGAGAATATATTTGTAAATGAAATATATGACAAAGGGTTAACATGCAAAATATATAAAGAACTCACACGCCTCAACACCCAAAAAGCAAATAACCCAATTAAAAAATGGACAGAAGATATGAAGAGACAGTTCTCCAAAGAAGAAATTCAGATGGCCAACAGACACATGAAATGATGCTCCACATCACTAATCATCAGGGAAATGCAAATTAAAACCACAGTGAGATATCACCTCACACCAGTAAGGATGGCCAGCATTGAAAAGACTAAGAACAACAAATGCTGGTGAGGATGCACCAGAGAAAGAGGAACCCTTCTACACTGCTGGTGGGAACGTAAGCTAGTTCAACCATTGTGGAAAGCAATATGGAGATTCTTCAAAAAACTAAAAATAGTAATATCATTTGACCTTGGAATCCCACTTATTGGAATTTACCCAAAGAATAAAACTTCTCAGATTCAAAAAGACATATACACCCCTATGTTTATTGCAGCACTATTTACAATAGCCAAGATATGGAAGCAACCTAGTATCCATCAGTAGATGAATGGATAAAGAAGAACTGGTACATATACACAATGGAATACTATTCAGCCATAAGAAGGAAACAAATCATGCCATTTGCAACAACATGGATGGAGCTGGAGGATATTATGCTCAGTGAAATAAGCCAAGTGGGAAAAGATAAGTATCAAATGATTTCATTCATATGAGGAGCATAAGAGCAAAGAAAAAAACAGCAGCAGACTCACAGAAGCCAAGAACGGACTAACAGTTTCCAAAGGGAAGGGAGGGACAAGGGGGAAAAAGGGGCATTATTATTAGCAGACGTAATGTTGGGGGGGGCACGGGGAGGGCTGTACAACTCAG
>JAQQAC010008719.1:6200751-6330202 GCA_029783875.1 Phataginus tricuspis | reverse complement strand
TTCTATAGCATCGCACTATGCTGATGGACAGTGACTGTAATGGGGTAAGTGGGGGGGACCTGATGAAGTGGGGAGTTTAGTAACCATAGTGTTGCACATGTAACTGTAGATTAATGATACCAAAAAAAAAAATTTCCATTTTTAGTGAAACTAGGCAATAGCTAACCCTTCACACTATAAAACAGGAGGAACACTTCCAAAACAAAATGCATATCAAAAAGCAGAGTATGGAGCAGAGGGCAAAAAGAATACTACAAGGCTAGAAACTTTAAACAGAGTCAGTAAAGTAAGTTCTCAAGCATAAGGGCAAACATTTAGGTGTTAAAACCTACATATTTGCCAAAGCAGGAATTGGGGGGCATTGTCAGAAGAAGATATGCTGGAACCAGCTTCATTTTAAGAATCAAAAAAGGTATTTCTAGATAAGAAATCTCTGGTAAGGCTTAGAAAAGGATTAGAATGAAATGATAAAACTATCAAAAGGGATATGCAGGATAGTAAATGGGCAAAAATAAATAAAAGCCTTTTAAAAGAGAGTTTAAAAGGATTATGGAGAGAACAGACCTAAAAGATTAAAAAAAACAATCAAAAGGAATATAAAAAAAAGAAAATAATCAAAAGAAATGTAAAATTTATGAAGGCTTAGAAAGAAAACAGTAAATGGGAAAGACAGATAAGGAGAACCAATATTTGTATAAGTGGGTCCCCACTGAAGAAAAAAAATAATGGAACAAAGCTAATATTTTATAAAGTAAAAGAGGGCTTGAATCTGCATATTGAAAACATGATCTCATATCCCAGGGAAAAATCACCCCAAACTGTCGACATTGAAGTGTGCTCTAGTAAATTTACCTGACATCAAATATAAAATCCTATAAAAATGATGCTTTAGGCAGCTCTGGAAAAAAAAAACCTTAAATTGTGATTAAGGGGAAAAATAGGCTGATCTTAGAATTCTTCTGAAGATTCTTTATTGTGAGGATAAAATGGAAAAATAAAAATGTTCAAGGGAAGGAACTATGATCCAAGGAGTTTATACTGAGTCAAATAATCTTTCAAGGATGAAAATAATAAAATATTTTGAATATACAAGAAATATTTATATGAATATTTTGTGATATAAGTACTAAAAGACCAACACCACCTAACCTGGGGGGAAAGAGACTTTGGAAAGTTACATTTATCTCCAGATGTAAAATTTAAACAAATGTGAGGGTATAGGTGAAGGAATAGGAGATGTGTGTTGTCTGCCTTCATGTAGAAATGATAGAAACAGCAAAGTTGGAGGAAAGAGTGTAAAGAAAGCAGGAGGTATGGTGATTCCTCATCTTTCTGATAATAGCTACCATCAATAAAAGATGGAACTCATAAACAGTTCTCAAATCAGCATACTTAAATTGGTTAAACTAAATTTTTAAAAGAAAAAGAATTTTCACATTGGATTTCAAAAGTATCTTCTGTTGTATTTGAGATAAACCTGAAGCAAATGATTCATAAAGATTTTTTTAAATGTGCAGAGAGGTAACCAATCCACACATAGAGAAGCAGAGGTCATTATGCCAGCGACTCACACGGGTGGATTCAGGCCGAAAAGCATTCACAGAGAAATATTAGGGCTCTTTATAACATTAAAGTGTACAAATAACACTAAAGATAAAATAGTTATGAATATATCTACCCAGCAAATAAAAGCCTCAACAAACATAAGCAGATCAATGGGAAATAAAAGGAGAAAAAGAAACACACTAATAGAGGATATTTAATTTCTCCTATGTGGACCCTTAACGTCAAGGGGACACAGAATAAAGTCATAAAGTATTTATAGTTCTAATAGATGGTAGAGCTCGGTCTCGATCTCACCATCTCTAGCTCCAGAGACTAAGCTCTTTACCAGCATCTTATATTGTGTTAGTAGAGTATGTCTTGGCTGAGGCAGGTCAATATATATTTATGTATCTGTAGAGGAGATGAAAAATTTCTCCTCTGATTAAAACAAGAAACAAGTGAAAAGATGGTTGTTGGAAGTTTAAGGAAAAAAAAAAATCTATTGAAATAATTTTCTGAGAGAGCAATAGATTTCAGTAAGGAGGAGGTTACTCTGCTTGGCAGGAGTGCCAAGAGCCTACTTCAGGTTAACTGGAAGGTTCCAGGGGTACTAGACCGTTCTCAGAATCCCAGAGCAGAAAGTGAGGGCAGTCGGGACCTAGAAAGCTACTCGGGCTATCACTACGTCTGCCTCCCAGCTCTGTGACTACCGGAGCTCATCCCTCCTTTCCCGAGCTTTATTTTACCATATCACTCTCTACAAATTACCTCTCTCTGGCCCATTTACACATAGCCCAGTAATGGTGGCCAAATTCCTGCTATTCTTGACTACCGAGGTTAGGCATCAAATTAAGACTATTCAGAGTTCCTATAACCTGACTAGATTCCAGGGAAACCTAATCACTGTAGTTTAGGACACGAAGCCACAGTCATCTCACTCTGATCTAGTGGGACGCAGGACAGGATTCGGCTAAAAAAAAAAAAAATGGCTGCAGTTGAGGAACCCCAAAGTATCACTTATGAGGAACCATAAGTATCAGTTCCATTTTGTACAAGTGGTCTTTTAAGTTATTTACTCAAGTGCAATTTAAAAATTACAACCCAGATTTTCTTGATATGTTCATGCCTTTAATGATATCATCACAGTCTTTTGTTTAAATGTTGCCTGTGTAGCAAAAGCTAAGAGAAAATGCATTTTTACTCAAAAATGTTCATCATATTTTTTATCCATGGATATATAAGAATCATCATGGAAAGAATCGTGCAGAAATAGTGTTCTGTGGGTGGTGGGCATGTGTCAGAATGGGACAGTTCCTGTAAGAGAGAGTGTGTGTGGTTTTCCTTAAGCTTATGCATTACATTGTAGGTTGCTTCAGGGATCAGCCACTGAGTTAAATTGAAACAGAGAAGGGATAGGGGATGTCCTACCAAATCACAAGTAAAATGTTAACTTTGTGGTTTTATAATTTTAACTAATGTCTATTTTCTTCCAAAATGCAGAGTACAATGAAATTACTATTTTGTTTCCAAAAGAAAGATTCCAAAGTCAAATAAAGAAACTGTAGTTATCTGTTACTAACCCTATGCATTTCTAAGATAACAGAGAATATGGTACTTAGAAAAGCAGTTCACATTATAAAAGATGAGGCAAAATTGAATATCATTTATAGAATTAAAACCAACTGTTTCACTATGATAAATTAGAAGATACTATACACTTATTTCTGTTTATTGGATAACTGATTTAGTATGACACCCTTTCCCAAAATAATTTCCATTGAAACAAATAAAGACTGTACTGTGTTAGTAGCAGAAAGGGACTAGGGTGGTTTTATAGCATCTGTGAAAATAATGATGACAGACAGAACTTATAATTAGATCCAAAAATCTCTGTGCTCCTGCTGCAACACAGTTTCCCTTTATATTTTCTCGAATAAGTATTTTTATAGTGTCTTTTTATAAATAGGAGAGGAGATTCTATTGGAAATTGAACACTAAACTACCAGATCAGGATCAAAGGAAAAGTCATGAGTGCAGAAGTAGACTTTGATGGAGTTCAAGATGAAACAATGGACAAAACCATCCAGCCTGAGGAAATATAGACCAAAATTCTGGAAAAAAAAAGGAAAACAGTAATACTTAGAGCAATGTATACTTAAGAGGGAAACAAAAGACTATCTTGGAAGGTTGTGCATTTTTCATAAACTAATATAAAATGTTGCAGTAAATCACATGTTTGATCTTCTGATACACTGTATGGGGCAGAAAAAAATATATTTTTTAAAAGTCAAATATACTTGGCTTCATATCCAAGTTACCTATTTCAAAGTAAAAAAAATTAATAAAGGCAGGGTTTTTATGTCAGTTAATCACAAACAAATGAAGTAGAAATACCATCATAAAGTATAAACTTTGTAAAAAAGTTTACAAACTGACTGAGATATCAGTAAATTCAGGGAATGATCAGGCCCCATGGGATAAGAAGACTGACTCCCAGGTGGCCTCAGTCATCCATATGATTTGGAAATTAATATCTAAAATGTTAAGTTAGTAAATTGTGAATATCTAAACAAACAGTTCTCACATAATAATTCATGAAAGTAAGATTCAGCATAGACAATTTCTAAAAACAGAAAACTTGTGTTTTAAGTTGGAAATATGTTACAAAGAGTGCAATAAAGCTAATTATCTATAGATTTCTAATTTTCATAAATTTATTCTATCAGAAACCATGAAAATTTTTACATGAACTTTTCTATCTTAAACAGGAATCCAACAAACAAAATAATAATTATTTTAATTAGTGTATATTTGTCACTTATATTTCTATTTTGAAGAAAGTAAAAAATATCATTTATGTTTAAAACAAGTAACCTAAGCTTATCAGGCTAGAATATATCACTATGCATCACCTTAATATAGTTTCCATATAGAAACTTAAAAAAAATTTATTTTAGCTTTGTTTAATGCTCAGCTTTTAAATAAGGAGTCTTGCAAACCTTGACATAGAGTAAGTTAATTTGAATATTAGTTTCCAAGCACACATTCATTTTGTGAATAGAGAGAATCTAGGATGATAAACACAATCTTCACTCTTTGAAAGGAAACAACTTTAAAAAGGAAACTCAGAAACAATCTGTTTGAACATTAACTGGTTAATGGATAAACAAAATGTGGTATGCGCAAAAAATGAGATACTATTTGTCAATGAAAAGGTGCTACAATGTGGATGGACCTCACAAACTGTATGCCAAGTGAAAGAAGCCAGATACAGAGGACTACGTACTGTATGATTCCATTTATGTGAAAGGTCCAGAAGGCAAATACATAGACACAGAGTGGATTAGTTGTTGCCTTGGGTTGGGGTGAGAAATGAGAGTGACTCCAAGTAGACACAAGATTTCTCCATGTGGTGCTAAAAATGTTCTAAAACAGGATAATGGTAATGACTGCACAAACAGTAAATGTACTAAAAGTCACTGAACTGTTCATTTAAAACTGAGGAATTTTATGGTATGTAAATTATAGCTCAAAAAATCTTGCTTAAAAGGGGGTTTCATCTTATCACCATGTATGCTTTTCAGAGTTAAGAAAGAGAATACCTTTCCCCCCAAAAAAGTAACATCCTAGGAATACACAAATCTCAATTTTTAGTTTGTGTCAATCTGTAAAAGTACCAGCTGATTATCCCCATTTACTGTTGAAAATAAAAGATGGTTATGAGTACCAGCAAGATACTACAAAGTTTTTGTCTAATGATAATAATTAACATATAGATTTAATAATAGAGTCTATATATCATTCCAACCTCTAAAAACAGTTCCCAAATAACTACTAGACTTGGCCATCCTTTGAACATTCTTACAGTTTTAAAACATTTTGGAGGACTGAATAACCATCACAAATAAATCAACAGTTAAATAGAATGCATTAGTCAAAACTCTCTAGGAGATTTTAAAAGTTTGATAAACGTCCATTCAAGCTGTTGAAATCCCATTCACTCACAGGAGCATTATATTTTCCCCTTGCTTTTCTCATTTTATTGCAGCAAAAAATATCAGGCACATTTAGAACTTAGAGGTGATTTCAGTGACCCAGAGCAAAAGAATAAGGTCTGCAATAATTGTTTGGACGTTAATAGTTTTTCAAGGCACAACTGTTTTGTTCTTCTGCTTGTTTATCTTATAATTGTTGCTTCTCCTGGAGAAAGAAAATTGATCATTTTCTTGCCTGAGTTCTGACTCATCTCTTACATTACAGAGCTTGAAAAGACTTTCAGGTAACATTTCAGCTTCACAGTAACTTGACTTTATTTGTTTCATTTGCCCAAAGACAGAAATACTAGATAAAACTAAATGGAATGACAAAGCATGATTACATACATTTCTGGGGCTCTTTTCACTGCCTCTGTAGTGAAAAAAGTACGTGGATGAATATACTTTAGAAATAATCCTTTGGTAAGCATAAGTGGTCCATTAGTGAATTTTACCTCATAAATGTGTAAGATAAAATGTGTAAATATACACACAGATGTCTACATTTATATCTATACGGGGTTGCTGGCCTGCCTGATCATGTCAGAATGAGCATGTGAGCTTCTCTGTTTCTACTTGTCTTTGTAAATATCTCTGTGTCTGGATCTGTTTGTCTGGGCTTATCTGTCTGTCTAGTGATACATACCTACATGTGGGATGTTTCTAGCTGGCTGTCAGTTTGCCTGACTCTGTATGTCGCTCTGTCCATCCCTGCCCCACTGTCGGTTGCTCTCTGTCAGTCTGTCTCCACATGCATTTGTCTGTTAGTCTGTCCTTCCTCACATGTGTATTGGGCATTAAGTATTAAGTCTGTACGTGTGTGCCTGTCTATCCATGATTCTGTCTATGTGTACATATGTGAAAATTGAGAATTTTCCTTTAGTGTGGATTTACTTTATCCTCTATCCCCCAGTCTAGGTCGGTGTTCACTAAAGGTTTGGAGATAGCTAGAAGGGGTCACAAAATGAAAACAAGACTTGAAAAGCCAAATACAACTGTTTTCAGTGTCAAAGGAGAATATATAATAAACACTTCAGAAGGTTCCTTTTATGGGTATATCCCAGTTTCAGGCATTCTTAAGATCTGGCCATCTCTACCCCACTGACAACCAATAAATAACTATCTTCTCTGTGCAATGCTAATATTCATTCCTTATGCAAATTCCACCAATTCCCATAAATATTTTCCTTTCCCTAGAATAT
This sequence comes from Phataginus tricuspis, assembly GCA_029783875.1. Lineage (NCBI taxonomy): Eukaryota > Metazoa > Chordata > Mammalia > Pholidota > Manidae > Phataginus > Phataginus tricuspis. The sequence continues at coordinate 6,323,421 of JAQQAC010008719.1, read as the reverse complement.
TCCCAATATTCCCTTACCTACAAGGATAATCCAAAGGAGAAAAAAAATTCCTTGTAAAACAATATCTAAACCTTGAATTATTTCATGAGGAGTAACATTAAATAAAAGGAAGGCAGGAAAGAACTGTGTGATAGATAATGCAGGGTGGGGTTTAATGATCTAATTCTTATATATTTCATTTGCTAATGAGGTGAGAAAATGTGTCTCAATATTCTGCCTGTGAACTACAGATCTGCCTTTCAAATCTCCCATAGTCCTTGAAAAAACACAGACACACACGACACAGATACGAACACAAATGCCTACACACCCACATTCACATCGCTATACTTCAAAAAGATAAAAAATCAATTTAGAGATATCAGGCACAAATTCATATTAAGGAAAAATAATTCTAAAACAATAGGATGCCTATAGTTATCCATCTGCCCCAATGAAAATAGCCAAAGAAATGTTACTCTTGTCACTATCTGCAGTGCCGAGGACCCTACTAGAGCCTAAAATGACAGGCCCAATCCAAAAACAACCTAAACAATAACAGCATTTTATTAAGGTTCTGCATGTATACAGACATATATATTCATTGCGAGAAATTATAATTAAAAGCTTGAACTATTAAGACTGCTTATTTACATCGATAAGATTTGGGCAGATGATTGACCACTTTCCATTTTATGATGACGATATTTCTTTTATTAAATGTGGATATCTGACTGGAAGCAATCTAGGTGTCCATCAGTAGATGAATGGATAAAGAAGACGTGGTACATATACACAATGGAATACTATTCAGCCATAAGAACGAAACAAATTCTGCTATTTGCAGCAACATGGATGGAGCTAGAGGGTATTATGCTCAGTAAAATAAGCCAGGTGGAGAAAGATAAGTATCAAATGATTTCACTCATCTGTGGAATATAAGAACAAAGAAAAAACTGAAGGAACAAAATAGCAGCAGACTCACAGACTCCAAGAAGGGACTAACAGTACCAAGGGGAGGGCGGATGGGGAGGGAGAGAGAAGGGGTATTATGATTGGCACACATGGTGTGGGGGGTACCATGGGGAAGACAGTGTAGTATAGAGAAGGCAAATAGTGACTCTGTGGCATCTTACTAAGCTGATGGACACTGACTGCAATGGGGTATGGTGGGGATTCGATAATATGGGTGAATGTAACAGCCACATTGTTTTTCACATGAAACCTTCATAAGAGTGTATATCAATAATACCTTAATAAAAAAATAATAAAATAAGTCAAAATAAAAATAAAAAATAAAAAAATAAATATGGATATTTGACAATATCCCAAGGATTTAATTGTACAAATGAGGTGACAGGAGAATAATTTATGAGGTAGGTCAACTGTGCTGATATCCCATGGGAGTGCTAGCCTGTTTTACTTTTTAAAGATGTTCCACCGAATTCAAACTTGGCTAGAAAATATGATTCAGTTCCACAAAAATATTGAAGGCATATCAGATGTACTGATGAAATTAAAAAGGACAACCCAGGAATTCACACAACACACACCATATGCTTCTTAGAATCAAAGCAGAAATGCCACCTGGCAAAGTTTTCACTCAAGCAGGTCCTTCTACAAACACATTCAAATCTACTACCTGTTGATACTGTTAAAGTAACTATGAATGATAGAGTATTTATACCCAGTTTTTAGGTTGATTATTTATTATTCCCCTATATAGCATGGATTATTAAATTAGGCATTAACTTACATTCAAAATTAAATATGAAATTACTGTGAGTTTCAAAAGTATACTATTTTGTTTTTTAGGTTTTTCTATGATAAGCTTATTTATCCATACTCAATCCACTATATATTTTAAGGAGAAAAAAAAACACCTAAAAAGATAAATCATCCTCTATAAGAAAGGGAAAACAAATTATATAGTTAACTAAAGTGTAGTTATAATTAAATGCTTGAACTATTAAAACTGCTTATTTACATTGATAGATTTTGGCAGATGATTGACCACTTTCCACTTTATGATGATTATATTTCTTTTATATAACTACATTTACTTAACTACATTCACATAAAAATGTGGAATTAATATAAGCCCTGTATCACTTCCCCTCTCTTTCACTTGAATTGCTATTTTGTATATTTTTTTCAACATTTTCACAGCTATTCTTATGGACAACATAAAGCCCTGCCATGACCTGAGAGCCATTACAGTACAGTGGTTAAGCGCCAGAGTCTGTGCTAAATATTCTGTATCCAAACCTAGGCTAATCACCTAAGCTACCAAGGCTAAAAAACCACGAGCAGTTGCTGCATGTCTCTATGCCTCAACTTCCAAATCAGTAAAATAAATATAACAGCAGCCACCTTGCAAGGTTGTTGGCAGGATTAGTGTGCTAAAATGCATATCAAGTATTCAGAATAGTTCTTAGCCCACAGAATGTACTCAACAAGTGCAAACAATTATTACTGTTACTTTTATATTGTTTCAGATGCCATTGTAACTTCAGGGCTTGAAAGGGCTCATTGGAGAGTGAAGGTAAAATACTCTCATAGATATCCATGTCAACTTGAGGTATTTGGAAGGATTTGGGCAGAAGAAAGAGATAAGTTAGATTAGATTTTTTAGCCTAAAAGTCATCGATTCCCTCTGCAAAGTAGCCTGTCTGGCACAGGGTCGTGGAAACGTAGGACTGTCTTTTCCCAGATTTTGGAACACCTTTCACGTTCTAGAGCAAAGGCCTGGCAAACTATGCTTGTGGCCAAATGTGGCCCGTAAGGACATTCATGTTGTTTTTTGTTTTATGCTTTTAAAGGGTAAACAGGAGAAGAAAAGGTAGAGGAGAAGAAAGGAAGGATAGGCCCGAGGCCTACCTGAGCCCACAGGGCTAAGGTGTTCACTGTGTCGGTCTCCAAGGGCTGCCGTAAGGAAGTACCCCAGGCTGGCTGACTCAAACAATTTTTTTTTTCCCAATTCTGCAGACTAGAAGTTGAGATCAAGGTGTCAGGAGGGTTGGTTTCTTCTGAGGTCTCTCTCCATGGCTCATAGAGGGCCATATTCTCATGGCGTCTGAACATGTCTTCCTCGGTATGGGCATGTGTCCTCATTTCCTCTTCTTGTAAGGATGCCAGTCATACTGGATTAGACTCCCCCTAAGGACCTCATTTTAACTGAATGACTTCTTTAAAACCCTATCTCCAAATATAGTCACATTCCAAGGTACCAGGAGTTAGGACATCAGCATATGAATTTTAGGAAGAGACAATTCTGCCCATAACTTTTACTAGTTGGCCTTTCACAGAAAAAGCTCACCAGCCTCTACTCTAGAGCCTGAGGAGATTATTTCTGACAAGTGAGCCAGGATTTTATTTGTGTCTCCTTTTCTATTTGCTTGTTAATATACACAAATTGAGTCAGAAGGAGATAATCACTAAGCTTAGAGATGTCTGCTTTCCCATTGAGAGTTTCCTGAGGGAAAAACACCTCAAGGGATGGGTGGCTAAACTGTGTAAGGTTAGGTCAAAGGGGCAGGGCTTAATAAACGAAAATAAGTACCTAGAGGAGGCCATAAGAAGAAGGGGGCAGTAGGAGAACACAAATCTGGGACCCCCAAAGGAGGTCTGATAATCAAACTGAATAATTAGAAACCTAATATCAGGAGTGGGCCTGGAGATGGCAGTGTCATGATAGAAATAACACTCATTACTAGTTTAAAGTGTTTATATAAAAAAAAACCCATACCTCCTATTTTACTACATTTTGTCATTCATTCCACATCACTATCTGAATAGTATTATTAGCCCCCCCTCCCATACACACATACACACTCTTATACGGATTAGAAAATGGAGTTGGAATTAGAACATAGCTTCTAATCTCCTTGAGAACTATGCCAAAATATTCAAAATTGAGAATCAAAAAGAACTTCAAGGATCTTGTCAGATGACTCAACTTTTGGTGAGTAAGAGATTCAGAGGTTTAAGACAGGATTGGCTCCGAGAACAGTTAAAAAGAAAAAAAGAAAAAAGAAAAAGCACGGCCAGTCAGCAAGTACTTACTCTTGTGTCCACATTTTGTTCTAGTCAGAATGCAAGATGCTTTCCTGTAACGCACCTGCAAAATAATTATTTGGTGGTTCCTTTTTATAAAGGAGACTTTTGTACATCTATTTCCAAATTCTAATACCAAGATATGTTAGACTTGTGTTACCCTTAATTTACATCCCTATGTAACTCACAATATTCAAGTATGTTTTCTGTATTGCTTTAACTCTGTATGAACTGTACCTGAGAAATTCAGACTTGGAATTTTCCAGCAGTCCTGTGACCTAAAGGAAGCAGCTTCTGGCTTGGATTTGCATACTATTTTTGTAAAGATCCCAACTCACAGTTAAGGTCAACATCTGGCTGGATTTAACATTCACATTTAACGGTTTCACTTTCATTAAAAAATGTTAAGCCTTTTTTCAGAGCAAAAGCTGTCTTCTATTTTATAATAAAAGTTTCCATTTATTTGCTCTGTTCCTTGTGGGGTGGATTTGTATGCTCGAACTATTCTTTGCAGTTGGAATTTGAGGCCATTTCACTAGACAAGCCACTGTTGCAAAATAAAATGCAAATTAGAGGGGCAAAGGTCACAGAATAATGAGCAAGAGGATTTACTGTCTTGTCTTCTATTTCCATACCCTTTGGGAGAAGGGAAAGTGGGAAAATGAGAGCTAGTTCTATCTTCTTTCTCTGTTAAGTTATGGTTGACCATTTAACTATTTGATAGCCATAGAGAATATAGCCAACTAATTTCTCAAAAGAATCTTAATTTGTAATTTTCTCTATGGAAAATAGGTAAATACCTATTTAGTAATAGGTAATGCCTTAGTACTTCTACATAGTTCCAAGCAATAACTACATGGCCAATACATTATTCTTATTACTAAAACTGTTAAACAAGTGGAGCTATGACAATACACATTGTACGCGTGCGCGCACACACACACACACACACACACACATCACTGAGGAAAAGTAAGAGTCAAGGTGGTTTTCAACTGGAACATTCTATAAGTGTAACTCTATGATAACCTGTATTCAAAAATAGGTACTGTTTATTGAGCATATGTTGTCCACAAACTACGTATTTGTTACTTAATTTACATGACCTCTACTACCCACAAGAATCTAAGAAGTAAATACCAGTATCACAACCACAGCTGATTTTATTATTGCTGTCATTATTATCATTATTATGCAGCTGATGGGACAGAGGCATATAAGAGGTCAATTAACCTATATAAGATTTGCTTAACAGATTTAAACATACTTTGTCTTATCCCCAATCCAATGGTCTGTCTGGAATGACACGTTGACATACAGAACAGAGTTAAAGGAGAATTTGAAAACAGCTCGATGATCAGTCTGGGATCCCAAGAAAAGTTAAATGCAAATCATTGACTGAACATAGGACATTTCTTATCTTCTATGCACATAAGTAGCCACTAAAGAACCAGCCTTAATTGCCTTCCTTTGTGGGCACCAATCAGATGTCCTGAAATATTAATAAACTGGCTAATTTAGGAGAAAATACCATTATGTTATTGCTCCAAAATATATATTACTTTGAAACACCAAACATATCATGGGCACTCAGTAAATATTAAATATTTAAAAGCAACTAATACAAGGAAATCGTGGCAATATATTTTTCAATGAACTCACCCTAAGATAAGGTAAGACCTGGAAGCTGAGCAGATTTTGATAGCTGGGGAAGTAAGTGGATGACCCCTATAGGGAGTCAAGAGATACTAACATGATTGTTAATGAAATGTTAATAGAAAACAAGAAAATGTTAATAGGAGGTCAGAGTAATAAACATTTTTATTGCAATTTGGCAAATAAAAAACCCCTTCCTGATTCTCATGTTTGTTTCATTCATCTAATATCTGAAATGCAACTTACAGGATATATTTCTAAGTTGCTATTATGTCTGCCCCATGCCCAACTTGAGGTGAGTATATTTCATTACCTATTGTTTTTACCTTATTTTGAAAGAACATAAAATATGTTCCTTGAAGTTATTCCACTTTTTATTTTCCTATTTGTGTCTTCTTTTGCACATAGCCTGAAATTTTCAGAGGAGCCAGTTGTAATAATAATGTAATAACAATAAAAGGATGTTAAGTCCTTTTACCCTTTGGCATTCATAGGTCACTGAATTGTAAAACTGGGACACTCACGAGTGTGCAGTTTCAGAGAGCATGCTTCTGTAGATTGAGATGAATGCTACAAGTTTTTATTCGGGGGAGAAACTAAGCTGAGAGCAAGTTCACTTTTTTTCTTAAGTGAGTAGAGGGAAAGTGTTCCATAAAGGAAAGAAAAAGCTTGCAAAATGGAGGAATCCATAGGGAAACCTTAATTTAAGCTTCTGTTCCTTCTAAGATTCATGAAAAAAAGAAGCACTTAAAAGTGTTCTTTGAGGACTGTATTCCCCTTCTTTTCCATTTTTTTGCCTTTTACAATCCCTCTGAGGATAAAAGAGAATGCACTTCCAGTTACTATATGGGTGACTCAATCCTTCTTCTCCCTCCCCTTTCTTCTTCTAACAGTCTCTCAAATGCTCCAAAGAAATTAAAACACATTTAACAAGTCCTGTCATGAAACTCAGCCACCATTTCTTCTCCCGAGCCTGTGATTAACCCACTGATGGGTCCACAAACTCTGTGTTCCAGTCCAAATACAGCAGCAGGTACACCATGCTCCAGGCCAGATATATGTGCCATTCTACTCATTCAAATCATAATTTTTAACATAGAAAAATGTCAACACCATGTGAGCTCTCACTGAGCTGATTCACACAGCCATAAAACACTTAGAAACATCAAAAGCCCTAATATCACATTTAAAATTAGTTCTCAATCTTCCTAAATTCACTGTGATTACCAGGTGCTAGCTTTCTATTCTATACCCCTCACTCACTCTCTGACACAGAACGCTCCCCTACACACACACCTTTACTTTTAGAAATTCTATGTAGTTCATGCAGAAGTTACTCCTTCCTATTCTAATATATCGTAGGTATAATAAACTAAATTTCAGTTTAGCATAAGGCTGTTTCCATTTGCATTGGTTCAGTTAATGTTCAGAAGTTGTCAACTTTTGACATTTTACTTTGCTAAACAGTTTTGTATACTTCATAGATGTACCAAGGTTTTCCCTTCACGGAACAAAGTTGAATACTAATTTTTATGATATGTATATTTAAGTACCACTGTAGAATTAATTTTGGCAAGATTCATCCGAACTCAAAAATAAAGATCTGTAAAGCCAACAAAGTATACCGATATAATATTCTCATGTAGACTCTTACTGGAGTTTCTTTAAATTAAACCTGTTTATAATTCATATATTCATATATCATAAGCATGAACAAAATTAATTAGAGCCTTTGAGACAAAGTTTGTATTGGAGACTATATGGAGAAAACATTGTGCTTCTGTAAAAATTCAGAAATATATAGGGTTAAGTGAGTTCCCAAAGTATGCATTTCTCTTCATTATACGTTGCAGCTACAAAAGAAAATCCTGAAGAGAATTAATATGAACTTATGATAATGCTGCCTGCGGCACGGTTTTGTTTTGGTTTTGCCTGTTTCTGCTGACAATGCAATTCAAACTCTGCCGTGCTAATCTTTACTAAAGGAATCAGATTATTCACCTATAAACATGCAGCAATAAAGTGTCATTCTTTAGTCAATACTATCTACTTAACATCTTTCTCTTTTTTACCGTTTGGATCCCCAGCTCATTAGATCATTACCTGATAGATAGGAGAGGGTAATGAATTGAGAAAATAACTACGTACCTTCAGAGAAAACCTGCCCGATAACAACAATCCATTAGAAAACTGGCAATATCCTCTGCTCTATTGCCCGCAAAGCTATGACTTGATGGAGAGTTTCATTCCCTGGGCTCAGTTCTCCAGAAGAAAATCAGCACAATTTAAATATTTCTTGGAATGTGACAGCTCTCTAGATCCCCGGTTGCATTCTGTTCCCCAGGGATGGCAATCTGGTGTTCCTGTGCGCACAGAGCAGGGAAGATGAATTGAAAATGCTTGAGATAAATTAGGAATGGCTAAGTTAAAATTGTCTCTGCTCCAGACTCTCTCATCTGCAGTCTGTAAGCCTGTTTTTCTGCGAAAAAGCTAGATGGCAGGCTGCCTCAGTAAGTTCTTCTTAAGCGACACAGAGCATTTTCAATGAAGAAAAATTCTCCCATTATCTAAGCTAATGTGACTGCTGCTAAATCTAGTTTTTAAAGTGTCTACTGGCATGAAATGCATTTTCACTATTGCTTTCTTTCAAACTACACTCTAGAAGCCATACTATCATGCTCTATACCTTTCCATCGGAGAGAAACATTTAAAGATTTCAGCTAACATATTGAATCGTATCCCTTTTTGCAGTTTGAACAATCACTTATGTGTAGGAAATTTCCACTTTAGATCCTAAAGCCATTTTATTGCCCTTTATTATATGTAAAAGGTTTTGTTTCAAACTGCAGTACCTCAATATAAAAAGCTATCTGTTTTATTAACAATCACTTATTTTAATGCAGTTCCACATAGAAATGCATCATTTTTAAATGTCAGTTGAAATGTAGAAATTGTATAAAAGTAGAAAAGGGGAATGTAGAATTCTAATTTGTGACCATAGAAGTAAATATTGATTTTTCAGTATCCTCCTGAAGAAAGTTAAGCTGTTACATATTAAACCAAGCTTCATAATAATTTATTTCCCTTCTGAATAAAAACAAGCCATTTTTATCTGTTTATTTCAGTTGAATGATATGTTGTGATATGATCATTTTCCCCTGAAGTAGAAAATTCTTTTAGAATTTTAACACTATTCTAGATTTGAGACTCAGTACACTTTACATGGTATATTGGGAACACAGAGCACAGAGGGGTTATCAAAATTTTCTGTTTCATTTCTTGGATTTTCTATATGAAACAATTTTTACACAATGAAAAAGGATATTAAAGCATTAGAACCCATGAGTTATTATGTACATTGAAAAATCTTTTGGGCTAAAAAAAGCCATTTTTATCTTTCTATAACTTTCCACCTGGAATTTGGTAATAATCTGTGTCTGATTATTTGATGTGTAAATAAATTTTTGCTTCCACAATAAAAATGAGGTGTACACATTGTGAAGGAAGCATAGATAATATAAACACCTGGAACCAACAGAAAAAATAATGTATCAAAATTTCCATTTTTCCTCTTTCCAGTCTGTAGCTGTAGCCAATCACCTTACTCAGGTAGGTGGAAGGGAAAAGATAGGAAAGACAAAAGAAAGACCATAGTAAATGCCCCAGCTGCTCTCCCTCCTCAGAAGTGGCAAGGCTGTAGCTATTTCTGGGAGGAGAAAAAAAACTCAGGAGAGTTGGAAAGAAGCATCCTGCTTGGGAACTATAATTATCTAGAAGGATTTTAAAGTCCAAGAAAGAAGGAAAGAAGGAAGAGAGAAAAGGGGAGAGGCTATTTATCATCTTCAATTGCCATTTTAAAGTGACAAGAGTTTAGCACTTAAGATACCTAAAGCAAATGAAAAAAGATAAAAGATATCTAATAACTGACAGTTGAGCACTGAACATTTCAGTGGATGTAACATAATAGATAATTACAGTAGTGAACAAGGCACATACTTTAAGAACTTCAGATGTTTATCTCTACGTAGAACCCGCCAACTACCTCAAAACTACCTTACTAATTTTAGACAAAGATCTTAAAAATGCCCCAACTGATGGACACTCTGATTTCATATTCTCTTCAATTAACCTGATGCAAAAACTGTTGTAGAAAGGGTTTGCGTTTGATCTGCACTGCATAGTTGTGATGTGGTCTACACAGAAATTGACTTCTAATGTCTGTTGCTGTTGTTAAACTTACAGTTCTCTGAAAGCTCTGTTATAAAATGCTATTTTTTTACAAGTTGTAATTTCAATTAAAATATTAAAAAAATAAATGCTTGGCAAGATTGATTTTATCACTCAAAATTCATCGTAATAGCAATCATCAGAAAGATTTACTTCTTTTGCCATTACATATGACATTTCAAATCATTCATTTTCTTTTAGTTTGCTTTTTAATAGATATTACAGTCCAGAAATGTGGCTTATTTTCCACCAAAATCAGCTAAACATTTATAATTTTTAAAAATTTTAATGACTTATTTATCCTTAAAAAATTATTAGAGTGATTGACCTTAGAGCACAGGAGATGGCTGCAAAATGATGAAGTTAAGAAATGTTAAAATAAATATACATACAGCACCTTGCTTGTAAATAAAAGAGATGTAAGTCTAGTAAATAGGATATATTTATGAGAGGTTTAATAAAAAACAGTTTATATAGGACATCTTTCTAAATTGTCAACATTGCAAGAAGAGAAATACAGACTTAACTAAAATCATATAGTATTTACTTGAGGAATACAGTTAACCAATGATGTGAAAGACTTCTTATACTAAAAACAACAAAGCATTACTGAGAGAAATTAAAGACACAAATCAATGGAAGGACATCCATGTACATGGATTGGAATACTTAATATGGTTAAGATGTCAAATACTACCCAACAAAAAGTATAGATTCAGTACAATCCCAATGGCATTTTTTTAACAGAAATAGAAAAATCCATTCTATCATTCATACTGAAACTTAAGGGACCTTTTATAGCCAAAACAATCATGAAAATGAAAATCAAAATTGGAGGGTTCATGCTTCTTGATTTCAAAATTTACTGTAAAGCCACAGTCATGAAAACAGTGTCACACTGGCACAAACACAGACATAAAGAGCAGTAGGACATCAGAGAAAACAGAAATAACTCCTCACATAATAGCATCAAATGAGTTTTGACAGGGATACCAAGGCCATTCAAAAGACTTTTCAACAGATGTTAGGAAAACTAGATGTCCACATGGTAAAGAATGAAGTTTAAACACATGTCTCATGCTATATACAAAAATTAGCTAAAATGAATCAAAGACCTAAATGTAAGAGCTACAACTATAAAACTCTTACAAGAAAACATAGCGGGAAGCTTCACGATTTTGGATTAAGCAATGATTTCTTGGATATTACGCCAAAAGTATCTGCAAGGAAATAAAAATAGATAAACAGGACTACATCAAAATTAAAAATTCCGTGCTTCTAATGATACAATCAACAGAATGAAAAGGCAACTCATGGAACAGTAGATAATATTTGCAAGTCATATACCCAATAAGGGGTTGATTATTATCTAGAATATATAAAGAGCTCCTACAACTCAACAACAAAAGAGCAAAAAATATGCCAAATTAAAGAAATAGGCAGACATTAATAGACATTTCTCTACAGAAGGTATACAAATGGTCAATAAACACATGAAAAGATGCTCAACATTATTAATCATTAGGAAAAAGCAAGTCAAAACCACAATGAGATCATCTCACACTCACTGGGATGACTTACCATCAGAATAACAGAAAATAACAAATTTGGTGAGGCTACAGAGAAACTCAAACTCTTGTGCACTATTAGTAGGATTGTAAAATACTGCAGCTGCTATGAAAAACAATATGGCAGACCCTCAAAAAACTGAAAATGGAATTATATGATCTAGCAAACTCACTTCTGGGTATATACCAAAAATAACTGCAAGGGACTGAAACAGACAAGTGTGTACCCATGTTCATAGAAGCATTATTCACAATTGTCTAAAGGTGATAGCAATCCAAGTACTAATCAAAGAATGAATGAAAAAATAAAATGTGGAATACATATAAAATGGAATATTCTTCAGACATAAAAAAAGAAGGAAATTCTGACACATGCCACAACATAGATGAATCTTGAAGACATTGCTAAATGAAATAAGCCAGGAACAAAAGGACAAATTTTATATGATTCAACTTACACGGGGTACTTAAACTAGTCAAATTCATAGAGACAGAAGTAGAATGGTTGTGGTCAGGGACCGAGGGAGGGAAGAATGAGGAGTTATTATATATGTGAAATTTTAATTTGGGAAGATGAAAGGAGTTCTAGAGATGAATACCGGTGATGATTGAATAATATGACTATATTAATACCACTGAACTGTACACTTAAAAATGGGTAAAGTGCTAAATTTTGTGTTATGTGTATTTTACCACAAAAAAAGTTCGAAAGTAAAGATTAAGTCATTTAATGATCTCTGATGAAAAAAACCAGAGGTAAAAAATTCTAAGTATTTTCCTAAGTATAAAGCAAGTTATTGTTGTGATCAAATCATTGAACATTTGTTTTCTGCATGACATAATTTGAATGATCTGTAACAACATGTCATGTTTTTGAGTTACAAGATACCTGCTGTTATTACTTATTACCATTCTTCTTAAAATAATGGCATAAAAACATTAAGTTTCTTGGGTTAAGAATGTAGATGTCTAAACATGCGCTTCTTTAACAAAAAGTGTTATATATTTATTGTAGAAAATTCTGTATATAAGGGTTAGAAAGAATAACATGCATATGTTCCATCACTGGTTAAGACCATATAAATAGTGTGACTCTCTCCCTACAATCTCTCTTTCTTTTTTTATTATATATATATATTCCTTATATATATATGAGGAATATATGTATGCATCTGTGCGCGCACGCGCGCGCGCACACACACACACACACACACACACACACACACACACACGCCCCTATACAGAGAATTTCAGTTTTGCAAGATGAAAAGTGTTCTAGAGACCAACTGCACTGCAATATGAATGCACTTAACACAACTGGACTTACACTCAAAATGATCACAATGGTAAATTATATGTATTTTATCCCAATTTAAAACTTTAAAATCATATAATAAGTACATTTTAAAAGATTCTTTCAGTGAAAGATGAGTTTCAAAAATCATGGCAAAAAGTATGTAAGAATATATGTAAAATAAAAAAAGATAATGATAAGCCTTGGAATTCATATTAATACTAGAAATTAAAATCTAGATGAAAGAAATCTCATTCAGTTATTTTGTAAAAGTAAAGTTTTTTTTTTGCTTGCATATATGTAAATTCAAAGCAATTTTACCAACTAAGAAAACTTTTTTTTCATTTGTTTTGCTCAAGGTAAAATATTCTTGATGATTATGTTAAAATTTGGCAGCATTTCATGTTATACGACATAGCCTTGACTAAAAAGCATAAACACAAGTACCTGGTATATTCAAGAAAGCTGAAATATTAATATATCAAAGACTCCACCAGTTGATCCACAGTATAAACTCACAAGCAGCTTAAGGCAAAAGACACGTGAGATACCTTAAATTTCTTTAAACATGTGAACTTTGAAAGAAAATTCAGTAGGATTTGCAAAGTATATTTTGCTCTTCCAAAATGAATGAGATTATTTATCCTTTATATTCAAACATGAAAGATAAGAGCTCCAGTCCATTATCTATTCATGAATTATTGCTGATTTCCATAAAAATAGAGTACTTACAAACGGCTTGAGCAAAATTTAGTACTAATCCTAATAAAACTGACATCTTTGATCCAAGAGAGTTGATTTTATTATAGACAATAAACTGTTTTGCCAGGAAATTTAAAACCTTAAACAACTTAAAAGCATTTTCTAATTAATGTTAAGTCGTTGATGAGATTGGTAGATACAGTTTAAGGGATCTCTTAAGCTCTATTGCCAGAATAATATTCTTTTTGCATGGACACAAACTACTAAAGCATTACATAAAAAATAAACATCACACTTCCTCAATTAAAATAAGTATATAAGGAAAATTGTGGCAACAAATTTCCAATCCAAATGATCTGATTGCTTCTGGTTTTCAGAATTGCTTGCTGTGAATGTTTTTATACCTTTTGGGATACAAATAAAGTAGTTTAAATAGTTTATATATCAAGTTTTTAAGTCAGTAATGAAAGACTTTAAATATTTTTAACTCTAAAGTGACAATTACAGCACATCATATTTGTGTTCCAAACACTTAATGCTCTAGTGTAGACCTTAAATATTTTATATTTTTATGATCCATGTTCTTTCATGGATCCAGAAGTAATTGAGCCAATTTGCAAAGTTAAAAAAATATAAATATATAAGAGAAAACTATGAACTTCATGTGGGCAAATAATGCAATTTCAAATTAAAGGATACCAAGGCCATGCTCAAGACTAAAGAACACATTTGAAATAATTTCCTGTTGTGATAAAGGCAGGAATTCTTAGGACTATGGAGAGGTTTTATTTCACTGCAGAGAGTGGAAAACATATTAAAATTATAGACCAATAGCCAATTTCATTGGATTTTCTCTTAGGCTGGTGAGAAAGCTGAGTATAATAATCATGAAAACAATATATTCTTCCCTGTTGCCAAATTACTGAGGAGAGAGCTTCTGGTCAAACATTTCATAGTATTTTCTAATTTTTTGGTTTTGATTATCTTTAGGCTCCCGTGAAATTCAGGACAAGTGCTATCTTCTTAGGTCTTTTAAAATCACATAAACTTAAATTTATCAAAGAACTGTAGAGATCATAAACTTCTTTATTTTTCTTTATTTCCTCATTTGTCTTCTCCTAAATAACCGACAAAAGATCTAAAACCATTTTTAGTACTCATTTCGTCATGTCATACTATGCCTTGATGCGTAGAAAAAACGCTAACTACTCCTGTAAGATCTTAGAAACAATTCAGTCAGAAAGCTTAAAATCAACCATATGAGGAAAAAAAAGTGTACACAAGGCAAATATGATGTAAGTCAGAGTGTTATAAACAAAGTGCAATCAATTCAAACAGGGATTTGGTAGCAACAAAATATACTCTGGAGCAGCAAATTTGATAAGAAGATAAAATAACTTTATGATGACAGTTGGCTATATTTTACTTAAATGAGAAACCTATTTGTCAACCTCAGTAGAGTGGAGAGGCATTACTGTATGTTATGGAAAGTCTCATTCAAAGTTTTGAAAACACACAAGGGACAGAGAAGCTATTACAATGCCCTAGTTCTCTAGCATGTTTTCCAAATTCAACAGGCTATGAACAATATACAAAGGCTTTTAAAAAGTCATCAGAATTTCCTAAATAGGATGTTTTCTCCAAGCATCTGTACAAGCAGAAATGCCAGTGACCCTAGAGAACACTTTGCAGTTTGCACAACATTATCTACTAGGTATCACAAAGTTGGCTTAATAAAATATGCTGAATCTGGAATCATGAAATCAAATCAGTTTCGAAGTCAATTTCAAAAGGTATGAAATAACCTTTTGGAAAGGAAATCAAGAAGACCCTTTCAAAAGGTAAGAAATAGGTAAGTTTATGCCCTTCAGTTAGGCAGTTTTCACCATCAGTCCTTCAGTATTATGCATTTTAACTATAGATGCGCTGCTAAGTCATCATTCTAAATATTTCAATATGCTTGTAGAAAAATTTAATTATTATACCAACCATTTCCAATTCGATTTTACTGGCAAAATACATCAAACCTATCATTAGTTGGAATTTTCCAAAATGCCCTAATTAATAATATGCTGTAGAACAGTAAATACTTGATCCTAAAAAATAGTTAAGTAATGTAGTCATAAGAAGAAAATGAGGAAACCACCTTGTAGAAATCTACAGCCTATGTATATTACTTAATGTGTCATTAATGCATGCAAAATCTCACAGGATTAAAACTACAAAATTGTCTTCATAATTTTATTAACAAAATGGGAGACTCTGTTTTTAAAATAAACTTTTAAGTGAATTGTTAAGATGTGAGCCCTACAGAAACAAGTTTATCATCTACAGTACAATGGTTATATACAGATTCTAACAATTTCCATAATTAGGTCAGTATCTTTTCTCTGCACTCCTCTTTCATTGAGACTGTTTCATGCATTTGCAGTAGAGTTAGATTGTCACTTTCGCATTTCATCCTGGGATGAATTGCCTCCAAAAAACTTTTGTTTGCATACATTAGGATTCACTCTGTACTATAAAGTTCTATGTGTTTTGGCAAATGTATAGTAACATGATTAACCATTAAGGAATTATAAAGAATAGCATGTAATTCAACTCTCTCCTTCCCCTTGAAGCCCAAGAAACCACTGGTGTTTCTATAGTCTACTCTTCTGCTTTTTCCAGAATGTCATATAGTTAAAATTATACTGCATCTTCCATTTAGCAATGTGCACTTAAGATTCATCCATGTCTTTTCATGTTCTGACAGCTGATTCTTTTCTATCACAAATAATATCCCATTGTATTGATTCACCCCTAGTTTATCCACTCCATAGCTACAGAAAGACAAACTGGTTGCTTCCACCTTGTGTTAATTACAAATAAAGTTTTTGCAAGGATTCACGTGATGGTTTTCATGGGGACATTATTTTTCAGATCAGTTGGGTAAATATTTAGAAGGGCAACTGCTATACTGCATGGTAAGATAATGTTTAGCTTTGTAAGAAACTGCAGAACAATCTTCCAAAGTGTCTGTACCATTTGCAGTACTGTGATCAATGCAAGAGTTTCTGTCCATTGCATCCTCAGCAATAATTTGAATTGTAAGCTTTTTGGATTTTTGCTATTCTAATAGATGTATAGTAGGGTCTCATTGCTGTTTTAATCTGCAATTCTCTAGTGACAAAAACATTTATGTGCTTATTCACTATCTGTGTATCTTCTTTGCTCAAGTGTCTTTTCAGGTCTTTTGCCCATTTTTAAATTAGTTGTTCGTTTTCTTATTGTGGATTTTAATAATTTTTCCCAGTGAATAGCATGTATTCTTATTCTCTTAACAGTGTCTTCCTTATTTAACATTAATAATAACTTGTCAGTTTTTTCTTCCATGGATTATGCTTTGGTGTTGCACCTAAAAACCTTATTCGTGATCAAAGTTCATTGTGGATTTTCTCCTATATATCCTTTGGCTCTTCAGACTGCTTTTTCTTGCCTTTTAATATGCCTTGTAATATTATGGTAAAATCCAGATACACCATATTGGGGAATAGGAACGGAGGCAATCAGGCTTTTATTTGAAGTTTTATGCTTCTCTACACCTGCCAAAGCTACAAGAGGATCTTTCCTGGCCATCTACCATGAGAACCTGGTGGGATTCCTGGAGGTAAAACCCCTGCCAATAACTGTGGTCCCCAGGTGTTCCCCACCCTTAAGCTAGTCTACACTCAGCTTCCAAGAGTTCATCAAAAATTGCCATTAAAGGTTACAGCTACTGATAGCCTCAGTGTGGCTTCTGCTCCAGGTAAACAGATCTTGGCTGTTATTCTTGGCACTTACTCTTTAGATTTCAGGGTAATGGTTTGCTCTGTAACCTCAGTTATTAATGGGTTAAAGAAAATCTGTTTTCATTCTGTTCCATTTTTGTTGTTTTAAGGATAGAAATGACTATTTTTAAGCATGTTGCATATTAGAGTTGAAACCAGAAGTTATTTTTCTTTAAATCACTGCTCAGCAAATACATGTTTCATTTCTCAGGTTTTAGAATACTTGCTAGAATGCAATGTCAGAGTACAGTCATTCTTTATGAGAATTTTTAAATTATGACAGAATATAAAACAAATGGATCCTAAGAGGTGAAGTAATAACACAAGAGAGGGATGGTTACAAATTCTAAGAATTTACAAGGAACTTACTATATTTGATATTTTTTCTATGCATTGTATCTTATACTCTGTTAATGTAAACTTATTTCTATTTTATTTTCTCATGGTAACATAAACATACAATAGCATGTAGAGTAAAATGGACATCAGTCTTTTAAGAAAAGTGGTTTCAAAAAGAATTTCCTTGTTCTATATAAAAATATTCCTTCATATACAATTCTACATATATACTACAAATGTCTGCTAAACAAATTAAATACAATGCAGAAAGTGCGGTCATTTTTAGGAAAATCAGATGGAACTATCAGACATGCATGTTTTCCACACTTCACTTGAAATGTACTTTGGATACAAATACTTTATCAGATATGCAAAGGCATATTCAGAAACAGCCAGCAATGACAGGCACAAGGACAGTACAGTCCGCGCACATTATAAAATCATAAAATACTCTCACTAACGTTATTTTCTAAATCATCACCAACAATGAAAATAATGGTAAACAGAAAGGGTCTCAAGTAATAAGATGTTGTTCGCTAAAATAAATTTCCTGTCTCATATCATGATTCACCATTTAACATGTAATGGGTGACAACTATATCCTGTGTATTAGGTTATGCACGGACAGAGCACTGAGAGAAATGACCGCAGCTCGTGCAGCACTTACAGTTCAGTGTATAGACATGTTCTTGTCATATAACACTGGCCTTCTTCAAATTGCAGTTCTTTGTTTATAATTAATTTCTGATATCCAGTCATTCTGGGCAAGAAATGTGAGGGTTATGCCAACCTTCCCTGCAGTGTACCTTTCCGCGAGTGTGCATAAAGGTTTTGGAGCAAAGATGTTCAATTCTTGAATGGCTAAGGCAGAATGTAACCAATGTTTTCATGGTTGCAAACAATAAACCAATTTTGTTTTGTGTTTACAAAGGTCATGTTTTCACTAATAAGGCATGCCACACCCCAAATAAACAAGAAAATTCACCATCATGACTGAAGCAAGTGGAAAGAGATGATTACACTCCAATGATATCCCCTGCGTCTGGTTTTGTCTTGTTACACACTATACACGTAAAGGAATTTTGTCCTGAGGATTTTCTGCTGGCCTCTTGGGGCTCAAGAGGGATGCAGAACCTAATGTGTTGAAATAACAGCATTTTTGGAGTTTGAAACTTAACAGCAATTACCAATGACAAAATTTAGTGAACTAATGCATTTGGACTGAAGCAAATAAATTCAAAGAGACCAAATGAAAACCTTGGATTAAGATGGAAAGGGGTTTCCAAATGGGGAGAAGATGGGTTAGCCAGCGAAAATTCCTTCCTATTCCCCTGCTTGTCACCTCCAGATTGAATATATGTATGTTTTAAAGGAGTTGAAGAGGAGTAAACAGTAACTAATCCTCACTCATTTTTCACACTCATTCTGAAGCAGCCGTATAATAATCTTTCAATACTTGACGTTACTTGATTATGCAGTTTAATTAGCACAACACTCATGGATGAATATTAGAGGTCTTTCATCTCTTATCTCATACCACTTTTCAAATTATACTTCTTAATGCCCTAATTTTTAATAATAATCCATTAGACATAATGCTTATCATTTATATAAAAATATTATTTTTAAAAGTATATCATTTTTACAATTTCACCAGAATCCTCATTCAAAATTTGATATTGTGCTGCTCAATAAAAGATCTTTTCATTAACAACATATTGCATGTGTTATTTTTGATAATATACATGAGCCTATCAAGTTTGCTTTTAAATGACTACCATTTTAAATATAAAGGGATTTCCACGGGTTTTACATATTTCATCAGAGTATGAAACTTCTTGAAAAGTTTTAAGATGGCATTCCAGAGATAATTGTTTCTAGTAAATACTACATTTTACTTAGAAAGAGCTTTAGAATTGTATGTTACTTGAATGAAAGAGAGTAACTACCAATACCATATGTACATGTGTGGGGTACAATTTGTATATCCATATACAGTATATATAATTATGTGATATATGGAATTTGGTCTATGACTTCAGTGTCCATCTCTAATTTATTATATATATATAGTGTGTGTGTGTGTATATATATATATAGTTTATATAAATATAAATATAGTTTATATAAATGAAATTCTAAGGAGATTCTAATTACTTCAGTGAATAAAAATACTCTCATACACATTAAAATAATACCAAAAATTATTTTTATCACTCACATTCCAACTGAAAGGAACTTTCTATCAGATATATTGTTCATTTTTCCTGGTAGGTTTAACATATGTTAAGTCATTATTCTCATTTCAAATTAATTGTTACATTGTGTTTGTTATGTATTTTTCCAAGTATACCTCTGCTACTAAAAACTAAATATTGGACCTTTTACAATCTGGCTCATTGATTTTAAAGAACATATTAAGTTGCATAAAATACTTAGCTCTCACATTGTCACACTTTATAAAATTATAAAGCTTTCTCCCTTAGGAATACACTTTAATTAAAGACCATTTAAAAAGTGCGTGTATGTGGGCCAGACCCTAATAAACACTGTGCTTGACTCTGCCTTTGGAGATCTTTTTCTACCTCCTACTCATGAGAAAAAGCTGGATGGCTCTTCTGCCCTCGGTCTGTATATGCAGAGTGCAACGAACTGCTTTTGCTCCCAGGGCTCCTAAAAGCTTAGAGAAACAGAGAAACACGAGGTGAGAAGTGCAATGCTGCAAAACAGGATTCACAGAATAACAGAGATATTCTGGTCTAAAAGCTGCTTAGAACAGGTTGCACCCTGTGAAAACACTCCTTCATTAAACATGGTTATAGCAAAATTTAGTACATTTTCACAACAAAAAGTACTGGAAGTGACACCAAAATGCTAAATTCAGTCACGCAAATCCTTTTACTATACTCCGATGCTTATTGGAAGCCTGATCCTGCTACAGCTACGTGAGGAAGCAGCCGCCCAGAACGGCGCCAGGATACAGTGAGAGCCTTATTTTCTCCAGTAGTGAAATGGCACAGAGTTCTACATTTTGAAAGTGTTCTCATATGGCACAGCAGACACATAGCATATATGTTTTCTAACAATTATTATCCATGTATCAGTCAAAGGAAATGATATTGATGGGCCGTGTAGGTACGTGGATGCATTAATTCTCATGCTCGATAGTTTTAATAGTCAAGTCACATTACCATATCCAGAAGTATCCCTTAGCACTTGTAGAATAATTTTATCGGTAGAACATGTAATATTTTGAAAATTGTTTCCTATATCCACCCCCACGGTTGTTATCCAGCAAGCCCAGATCGCTTCTTTCCTGAAAGTCAGCGTGACATGTGTTCCGTGGGAGCTCCCGGAGCAGTTTCCTCAGACAATGTGTTAGTCCGTCTGATTCATCTTGCTTCCATTTCTAGTAATGTCTCTACAGCCCATGTCAGATTTTTAGTTGCGAATCTATTCATTTTTATAGAGCATTTCTAGCTAACCTTACATCTTTCGGACAATTTCACTAAAAAAAAAAAATATGAATGTGCTACAGGATTTCATGCTAGATTCCATAGCCGACGTGTGTGAGCGATAATGATCACATTTTCAAAGCTACAATGAGTATATGTAAATAATTAAAACTAAGATCTCTTTAATTAAAATGACATCTTTCCATGTATTAATAATATGATTACATGAAGATGATTATTAAAAGTGCCTTTTGATCAGAGGCTAGTATACCTAATTACTTTAATTTTTAAATTTTGAGGCATTTTGTATTTGAAATTATATTTTACAGTGAATTCTATATGCCTATATAGCAATATATAACAATAGTCCTTCACTTAGTATACACCGATAAATATAAATAAGTAAAAAAAGAAAAAGAGTTTATATAAATTCATATATTTGTATAAATTTTATTTGACGTAAGTATACTTATATTTATGGTCTATTTAATACTAAATACGTTTATATTAAATATTCATTTGAAAACAAAATATTGATATATGAATGTATAAGTACATTAGTAATTTATGTAAATAAGTATGATTTATTTAAGTTATGTAACTATATATTTATGTAAGCAATATATATTATTGTATGAAAGAATTACCAAATAATTCTCTATTTGATAATTAATAATTCTTTATTTTATAATTAATTTCTTAAATGATATGTAGCAAACATATAAAGAATATAAGAAGATGTATATATACAATTAAAATAAACGTAATAAAATAAAGCATTATGAAAGTTGCCAGACGTGGTATCCAAGTCAAGAAAGAGCTATTCAAATTTAGAGATATGGCAAATGAAATGTGCTACACACACACACACATGTACCTGGTACAGAGGTATGGGGGTTCTCTGGGTCAAATACCAGGAGTGAAGTTACTAGGTTTTAAGGTATGTTCAGTTCTCCAAAGTTATACCAACTAACACTCTACCTGTAGTGACTGAAAGCCCTTGTTATTACATGGCAATAACTATTAAAAGTGCCTTTTGCTTAGAGGCTAAAGTATCTAATTATTTTCATTTTTAAATTTTGAGGCATAATGGTATTAGCCATTACAAACCCGTTTTCTAAAAGATCTTCATTTGGTAAACATGAAATACAGCCTTCTTTAAACACAAGTTTTAATCTACATTAACCAGAATATTGATAATCTATCTTCATATATCTTTCTCCCTCACCATCTCCTCCTCATCCTCTCTCTTTCTATCTATCAGAGTTGATAGGCAATCTGTGTTTTCTCCTTTTTGAAATTCTTTTTTTTCCTTTTTACTCTTTTTCTAATAACTGGTCTTTTAACAGTTAAATATATTCAAATGGAATTTTTAGTGTTTCTTTTTACTTTACTGACCTTTTTTTTAATAGCCATTTGTAATGCTCATGTTGGATAAGTGATTAATATTTTCTTATGTTTACTTTTATCCTGAATAAGAAATCCTTGCAAACATCATGAATACGGGTTCTTGTATTTATTTTGGACATTTAATATACTTATATATTTACAAATTTTCTTTGAATTTTTAAATGTTTATGTTGTATAGTAAGGATCCAATTCCATTTTTTTAGTCACCAGATACTTGAGCCAACAAAAATGAAATAGTCCTTGTTCTTCTGCTCAAATACATCTCTGTCTTATTAAGTACCCATAAGGGTACTGTTTTAGGTGTCACTCAGCTATTTTGGGGCATTTGTATTTGTATTAAAATTTTAGAAATGCCATATCAAATACTATCACAAATATTTCTGATTTCAATGGGACTGCCCTGGAGCTACAGATCAATTTGGGGAGAATTAAAATCTTCCCTAATATTAAGCTTTTTGATTTACAAATGGCATATCTGTACACTTAGGAATATCTTCTTCAATATTTTTTAGAAAATCTTGAAATATTATCCATACAGATTTTCTGTTTATTCCTTATCACCATAATTTACTATTATATTGTATCATTTGAGTTAAATAGTAGTTATGCCTGAAAATGGGCACGTCTCTTCTCTTGATTGGAAATTCTTATGGGTGTTGAGTCAATAGTTGGGTTGGTTTGGGGTTTTGGGGTTGATATAGGCTTTTCCTGTCCATCTTCAGTTCTTCTAGCAGCTGAAGTTCTGTTGTGCTTTATGTTGGGCCTGGGTTGGTAGGTTTTTCTCAGTGTTTCTGCTCTATTTTCAGCTGCTCTACTTCCCTGGGGTGCAGGGCCTCCCTCTCCGAGCTCCTTCTCCTTCCCCAGAACTTGACTGCTGTGGAGGAGAGAGGGATTTTCAAGTCTCCCTTTCTAACTTCAATCTTACATTGGCCCTCAACACCTAGACCTCAATTTGGCATAGGTGTGACGATATTCAATTTCATTCTCTTAATCTTTACTTACTAACTTATATACTAAAAAATATATTATATTTAGTTCACAGTAGGAACTCAGTAATTTTTTCACTAACATATATGAAACTATTAATACCCATTTTTGTAGTTAGTATAAAGTAAAATGTTTCAGGGAGAAAAGCCTTTCCTAGGACAAGTACTATTTTAAAAATCATGTTACCTCTTTCCCATTATTTGTAAACAAAGAAATTTCAAAATCAAAGAAATCAAACTTCGGAAAGACATAATATTTAGGTGGAAAAATGCTATTTCTAATTAATTTATAAATGGCTATACTACATATAAAATTTGATTTGAATATTTGATTTTAATTCAAATATTCATATTCTGTATTCATATTAGCTTTTAAAAGGTAATTATCTCAACTATTGTCTAATTAGAAATTTAAAGATATTCTACTTCATAAAATAGTTGAATGTAGTACAGCAAAATGAGCCCTCATTAAATCCAAGAACGATCAAAGTTTTTAAAATTCTGGACATAGTTAAGTGAATACTGAATTAATTATTTCTTCAAATAAAATCCCAAAGGATCTATAAAACATTTTAAGTATCTTCTCTTTCTCCATTATCCACTTGAAACTTGGAAAATGTTTCACATTTAGTTGTATAGTACCAAGTTATAAGCAACTCCTTGGAATTCAATGAGATAAGCAGTTGTCACTTGAAAGGATTTAATTAATTTTAATGTGATTTATTAATTGATAAGCTGAAGAAGTAAGATACATGACTTCTTATAGTTCCAAGGAAGGTCATTTTCAAATCTACATTTTTTGTCCTTTAAAAACTTTAATAATAATAATAATTGCAACAAAACTAACACTAACAATCATAGCTAAAATTTATTGAGACTTCTTCCATGACAGATATTGTTTAAACTCTACAAATATTATCAAACATCTCACATCCCACTTTTACAAATTATAACCTGAGACTTGCAGTAACAGGCCAGAGTTAGAAAGTTTGTTATTGATAAAGCAGCAAACTCAGGCAACCTGATTATGGGGTCTTAGATATTAACCTGAACCGATTCTCAGCTTTTGAAAGAAGAACTCATATATACTACATTCTCAAAGTTCGAAAATAAATGCTTTTATGAATGTCAGGACAACTTTTGACTTATGAGGGCCGTCACTATGACATTGTAAGTGACTCTCCAATCATAACCCTCCAGCGCATGCCTATTCCCAAAGGAAAAGAAGGTGCTGAGGAACTTCATTATGTGTATTTAATAGAAAAATCACTTTTCCATTTTTATAGCCTTTTAACTATAAAACCATTTATGCTTTGCCATAATCTTACCACATTTTCTTCATCAAAATACTGAGAAGATCAATAGATAGTGTGACGTGTCTAAAGTCATAAAGCTAATAAGTAAGAAATCAGGAACAAAAACAGTATCTTCTCATGAATCCCATGGTCTCTCCACTCTACCACTCTGCTTCTCCCATGTGTGCAAATTTGCAATAGCATTCTGTACCTCATATTGTCCATCTCAATTAGTCATCTTTGTGATTGATTTCAGTCCAGAAACTTTTAAGTCGGCAATTTAAAAGGAGAGGTGAGGAAACATCACATAAAATAATGTGAAGGTTATAGTATAATACAGCCAACTCAAGAACTATTTAAATGAGAAAGAGAATGAGGTGAAAGGCATAAGGTAAAATGACTTCAAGGCATTGGCTTGGAACATAGTGACATTGTGATGATGATAAACCTAATAAGAACATTCAAATTGGCAATTCTAATTCTAACCACAACTTCATAAATAATCCAATAAAATGGTCAAAATAATCTCAATTAAGTTAGAGCACATTTGGGGGAGATGTGTGTGTGCGTGTAAATGGTTTGAATCCAAATATATATGTATTAAAGAAAAAACATCTAATTATCAAACTTTCTAAAATATAGTGCAGAGCTTCTTAAAATGCAAAAATTACAAATTTGGACATTCTTACCACATCTAGGAATTTAACAAAAGTTTTAATTTGTCAAATTTAGAAAGGTCTTCTGAGGTTATTCTGATCAAGATTTAACATATATTACATACCGAATAATCTTTTTTGTTACACTAAACCCTGAAAATAAACTCAGAAATTTTTAGTGAAAATGACATACCCTCTTTTTTACAGTAAGGTATATATTGTCATAGGGTGATATAAAACTCCCATATAGTAAGAGGAGTTCAGGGTTCAAATAGTTTTAAATCCAAAGCTATGTTTATTTGGGTACTACTTCTCACTGAATGTTAAAAAAATAAAATCAGGTACAAATACAGAATTAAATATAGCTTTTCCCAATTTTCCTGTCAGGTAATGGCAAGTTGAGGAACATTTTCCTACTTTTGTTTTCCTTTTCTACTTCACTTTTTAACTTTGATGCAGCTACAAAATTAATAAGAGCCATAGGTTTTTCACCCCTTTTCACCTTGCTATTTTCAGTTCCATTTCCCTCCTGCATCCTTTATGGGATAGCTCTTATTAAAATTTTTAATTGTATTATGTAATTACTTATTTGATACGTTTCCCCATCTAAAAAAAAGAGTGAAACAGTTCTCATGAATACTTCATCATGTCTAGGTTAGGTAGATATTCACAAACGTATTCTGAACTAATGAGTAAGTTTGGCTTAATATTTCTATTGACCTATAAATATTATATAGAAGGGTGGTGAGTATATGAGATGATCAAGCTTTAGCAGAAGGTCATGGTGCTTTGGAAAAATGTGAACAACAAAAGAAAACAACCAGAAGAACTTCACGTGGCCTTCACCATCAGCATAACACATGGATAGCTGAGCATTTTCTACACCTTGATTTGGTAACTATTTCTTCCTATGTTAATGTGGATGTAGTTAAGATACACAGGGCACATATTATTTTTTTTCAGACTGAAAGCTTGAGTCCCTTTAAGTTATAGTAAGAAGCAATTTAGGTCTTAGAAACAAACTCATTGAATGCCATTTATTTGTTTAATGGTTAAGGTAAATTTTAAACCAGATAAGTTAACCTTTGGAAACATTACCTTTCAGAAAAACGAATCATTTTAACATAGTTAGCTTGCTTTCATTATAAAAAAACAGGTTTCACTGTTTTTCTTCTTTAAAAAACGAATTGGATGATTCAATAACAATCTAATCACCATTAAAATGAACTTAAATCAAACTCATAATCACTTGAAAAATAGTGTTTAATTAGAATTCAATCAATTTTTGTGGCTGTTGAATAGACAGTCTGGGTCCTGTCCATTATTTCAAGCAAGAATCTAACTAGCTATACAAGTATTGAGGAATATTTTGCCACAAATTCTGTAGAAACTGTGCCACTTTCTTTCATTAAAATAGTTGCATAAAATAAAAAGCTTGAGATGAAACTAACATTGGATTCTTTGTAAATAACATCTGTTTTCTGCCTAGGTACACTTAACAAAATTTTCTGTACTTTTTAAATAAAAGGAGGAAAGGAATCATGTATAGATATTAAATCCTGTTTTCATTAATTTTGTCTGTAAATTGAAATATTAGATTTGTAGTTCAAATGAACAAAACTTAGGTACATAACTGAGTGACATGTAAGAAACTAAGTGGTACAGAAGAGTACCATATTGGAATTTATCTTTTGATATTCTAATAATATGAAATAACATGTGTCATCTACAAAGTAAATTTCAACTGAAGGTAAGGAGAAAAAAAAGCATTGGACTCAGTGATTCTTTGTGAAATTAGTTATCTTTAAGTAGCGGGCTAAGTAGCATTGAAGAAGAGTATGAAATTCTTTCACATATTTCCTTTGCAAGGAAGAACTCAGGGGAGAAAAATAAGAAATTACCACATCCGACCTTTGTCCTGATATATATTATTTAAAATTTTCTTTTTATAAGAGCAGTTGAGTATGTAAAGGAAGCCCCTATTAGCCTAAGTGTGGTTAAAAGGTAATCTAAGTGATGCTTCTTTTTCTTTCTCTCTTTGGAGGCGTGCTTTGCTATTTCTCCACTCTTGAACCCACACTGTCCCTCTACCATGACAACGAGTTACTCTATTCGTCATTCAGACACTTTCTGAAGGCAGAATCAGAGAGCGAGATCAATTCGGCTCTTTAAAATCTAGGTGTTTTCCTTTCTACAAAGCAGGCTGCCTAGTATTCCTCTTGTTCTATTTTAATATCTCACAAAGGAATACTTGTCTAGTCTGCAGGTAGATGATTCACTGATGTCCAAGATCACTCACAAAATTCATTAAGGCTTAATTTAAGAGAGAAAAAAAAATACTTTGGCCATAGCACACAAATAAAAATATTGATTTATTTATAGCACTATATATATCTGTTCAGCAATAAAAGTCCAGTTGTTGTGATTCATTATTCATTGATAGTAGATTTCTTGCTCTTTAGAGATGGAAATGAGAACAAATAAGTTACAATTATGGAGCAAGTTTTATGCACCTGAATTATTAAAGTCAGTAAAAATGAACACAGGTATTAACCCCAAAGTGAATTTTAAAGAAATGCTTTATTAAGCCACTCTCCCTTTTTATTCTCAGGTTACCAAAACGTACATAATTAGAGCATCATGATTAATTAAAGCAATGTACTGTGGCAGAATTAGAGATGGATGGAAACTAAGGAAACTTGTTTTCTTGGCATGGCCTTACCCACGGCTACTATTAGCTGCATGCGCTTTCTTGTCTTCTGTAAATTGCCTGAACCCCAGGGTGCTGCCCTGAACAGCACACTCAGTATATTTACTTCCTTGTTCTTTTTTCACTTAAATACTTTTTCAAGAAACTTTTATCAAAAGCTGTTCTCGGCAGTTGCAATGAAAGCGTAGGGTAAGGAGATGAGACCGCAGGCTTCATAGCACATACAAGTCTCAGAAGTGAGACAGACAATTTAAACAAAAACAAAAACACCGAACAGAGAAAGGTGCAGGGTAAAAGAGAGGCACAAAATAGGGTGAAATGACGATCTAAGAGCTCTGGAAGGCTTTTGGGGGAGTAATTTCTAATTTACTCTAAAATCAAGAGTGGGGAAGAAGCGTTTACAGAATGGAGGAGACCACAAATCCTAATGTCTAGAAGTGAGAAAAAGCACACCCATGAACTGAACTAAAAATAAGCTTCCTTAAGTCTACAGGGTAGAAAACCTCAATGATGAGCTTACCTAAAAATTAAACTTTCCCACTCTGTATGCCTAGGCTACTACAGGCATTAAAATAATCTTTTGGGTTCGTACAACTCAGGAGCACGCTATCTTACGTACAGGTGAAGAAGTTTATCATGGCCAATTTCATATGCTTCTATTTTCCTAGCATTCAGAAATAAATCCTAAAAAAAATGGAAAAGTAAAGAATAAGTCAAATATAGTAAATGAAGAAATTCCTTGGCTTACTAATAAAATATCATGGCCACTAAGTGTGAAATAGGCATTCATTTGTCCTCTGAATATGTTGTTCCCTAAATAGCATATGTTTGGAAGCTGTAATCTTATGGCAGGCTATTAAAATATACCATTTTCACAGCATTCCTTCCTGGCAATGGTTCTTTGAAGTCTATCTGTTTCTCATTAACTAAGGGTGGCAAATTTCCAAATTCATAGCTTAACTTTCATTTTCTATGGCAGTGACACATAGATTGTAAGAAGGCTTTGAAGCAGTATGGCAGTTAAGAACAGTCAACAATCAAAAAAAAAAAAAGGCAACCCAATTTCAAGGAAAGCTGTTTAAGCTCAGTGAACAGAGTTAAAAATGTGGTGGCCCCACTAGGGCATATATCAGCAAGCACCTCACTGCATTTCAGTGAAGGCTGGACATAGAAAGAAGGGGAAATAGGAAAAGATCTGATCAGACACTTGAGTTCACCACACCTGAAAAATGAGAAATCCAGCTAAAGAATGAGTTGTTAGTAAAAATGGATAACGACCTATATAGCATCAGAGTTCAAAATCAACTGAATAATAATAGTAATAATTATCATTATAGCATTAATGGCTACTCTTTTAGAACAGCAGGCAGGTGCTGGCATTCTACCTGGTAATTGGCCTATGGAGGTGAAAGAGAAAAAGATGACCTATTCAAATTTAGGCAAAATGGGGACTACCTACATTATCTCTTACTACGGAATTGCTTAGGCTTAAGAAGACAACTTTCTGCTTTCTTTCCTAAGACCAGGAAATTCTTACCTGAAGCTGTGTTTGTGGCCGATATGTCTGCCATGTGATCCCTAATTGGCTCTTCATAGATTTTGAGATTTTTAGGGATAAAAGTACATGACTTTGTTCTGTGTCTTTTCACTGCACCCAAGAAACATCCCAGTATCATTCTGCCATAAAAGAGAAGGAAATCTTGGCATTTGCAACAACATGGCTGGACCTAGAGGGTGTTATGCTAAGCAAAATAAGGCAGGCAGAGAAAGACAACAAGTACCACATGATTTCACGTGTATGTGGAATATAAAAATAAAAAAACAAACGAACAAAACAGAAATAGACTCATAGACACAGACAAGAGATTGATGATCACCAGTGAGGAGAGGATAGAGGGCTGGTGGTGACATGGGTGAAGGGGATAAAGAGGCACAAAACTTCCATTATAATATAAAATAGTCATGGGTATGAAATATATAGAAAATAAAGTCAATAATATTGTACTATCTTTGTTGACAGATAGTAACTATACTTACTGGGGTGAGCATTTAAAATGTAGATAACTGTTGAATCTAAGCTGTGCACTTGAAACCAATATAATATTCTATATCAACTATATTTCAGAAATACATATATTTAAAAAAGGGAAAAAAGGAAACATTCCCAAGTGTTTTATCTTTTTGCTTCCTCCTGATCATATGATAAAAGATGAGTTGATTTCATGACACTTAAGCATGCTTCTCAAATTAGCCTACTTAAATTGCTCCTTAAGTTAGTAATGCTAGCTGGATCTGAATACTATCTTTCCTTTCTCTTTCCCATTACTTTCTGACCCAGATACTTGCTTTCTCTAATTTTCTCTAAAATTAGTCTTACAAGTTTCCTACAGTGAGAGATAAGAAGCTAATGAATACTAGGTTTGTCAAAACATTGATTATTAAGAAAATCCTATTCGATATCATTTTATATTCTATCATGATGGACAATACAGAGGTAGCATTCTGCCTAGAAGCAGATAGTAAGGGATACATGACTGTACATAATTTATAAAAATAATAAAATATCAAAACCAAAAATTCTTTTATACTGTAATTACCATTATGATCCAGAAATTTTAAACAATGTCAGTAATAACATACTTTTCCCTGAGGAAATCATTTGTCAGTTTAAGTTCAAAAAAATTTTATGCTTTTAGTCAAATTTGAAAAATTGCTTCCAATCTACATATTTTGTTATGTGTCCTTTATTAAATATTGTATACTACATGGAAGCTAATTCAGAGAACTCCCAGTTATAAAATAAGTCCCCAATACAAGTGGACTCATATTTAGTCATTCTTTTCTAAAGTAAGTTTGTAATGGTTTGTAGTCATTTGAATTTCCTTGGATAAAATGTTTGTATCCAACCAATGTGGTACTACACGATACTATTTTTCAAGGTAGATACAAAAGGAACAGTGCTAGCACAGTGAACATATGGATAGCGAAATGGAACTTGAATTATTTCAATTCTGTCATTCTATGTGACTGTTGAAAGTTTTGTGTTTTAAACTTAATTCAGTGAAAAAACATGTGAACTCTGAAATATTCAATTTTTGTTAAGTTCAATTTAGTCAACATACACTTTATTAACTTTAAGAATATATTTAAACTTGGATTTTATTCTATTTTAATTGTTAATTTGCTTTAAAAAACAAAAAAAATCAATAAAAATTAAATGTCACACCAGTGGAGCAATTCAGTAGTTAACCAAATGAAACGTCAGATTGTAACCAAAGGATCAAAGGTCATGGTGTTCGCTTAGTATAAAACTGTTTATTACATGGTTATGTGGAGGAGCCTGAAGTCATTTGCTATATGACTGTGAAGCTAATATCTGGGTTATGATTATTCTAAGTTTTGTAAAGATTTTTGATTACCAACATGAAATGACTATTCTACTGGAGTACAATTAGGAAAAAAGAATAGAGGAGGTAATTGAACCATGGACTCAATCTATTTTGAAAAGTGCAATACATGAAATATTATAGTTCTTAAAAACTTGTAGGAACTTCAGGTTTGCACATCTGAAGTATCCATATAAGAACAAGATAATATTTAAATGATACAGATAAAAGATGACACCACGTCATTTTCTTTAAACCCCAATAATGTTGAAGAAAATGGAAGTATTATCAAGTCAACACTGACAATGATGATGATGAGGAAGACGACGACAATAATAAACAAGACATACTTGCAAATATCAATATTTAGACTCTGATGGAGATGTGGTGAATGAAATTTAAATGTATGATTAGGTCAGTACCTGATCAATAGTTTCCAGGTACTGAGAGTTGACCTGATTAACAGTAGTTAACCACCTCATAATAAGTATTTTTATGCAGTAGAGTGAGAATGAGAAAAGTATAAAGAAGAAAATTCTTGTCAACTCCATGGTTTTTAGTCTTACATACTTCCATATGGTAGAAAAGTGTTGAGAGTCTATATGAACTGTTTGAAATTGAAGGATTGTTTCTTCTATCTGTTTTCAGGTAATGAGACAAAAGCTGGAATGTTTATAGAACCTGATGTAACACATTCCCCTAAAATCACTGATCTTGAGCTATGTGAACATTATTTGTCTTCTTGCAAAAGAGAAGATTTTGGCAACAGAAATGAAAACCACTATATGTTTATAAATAAATGGGTAAAGAAAAAAATGACTTTACTTCATACTTAGATTTAATTATGCTTTGAACCAAACAAAATTTTCCTGCCATACAAAATTTCCTGATCACAAAACAGTATGTTATTAGCAAACAAAGACATTGTGGTTGAAGTTGAAGGAGTTACTCTCAAATTATGACCCAAAGCTGAAAGAACATTTTGCGAGAATTAGTATGTTATTTTTTTCTGAAGAGTAATTGATCCAAATAATTACATTCATCTTCTGGGAAATTGCCTCAAAGAGCAGATAGTTATAGATATTAAAAATGCAAAGTAAGTTGAAATTCTTAAGAGCATTCCCAAGATTTTACACTCTGATCATTTATATAAGGTGAGCAGACACATCAATCTTGAAGGTAGTCAAGATGAAATAAAGGAATTAATTTTGAGCTTCTCTATATCCCACACACAATATGGCCACACTCTGTGTCTGGTATGCATGATGGTATTGGGGTAAAATGGCAAATAAATTAATCCTAAATTCTCATTTGTTTCTTGAGGACATTATTCTTTAAAGCTTAATAGAATTCACTCTTTCAGAAGGATTTCCTGAGTGTGACATACTTTGGAATTTGTGGAAAATAAATCCATCCTTTCCAGTTACATCAGTGAAAAATGCTGAAGAATGTAGATACACAGTCACTGAAGAGTTTCTTAAAAGGTGGGGTGCTCATTATGAAGCTGTGTGTACAGGAAAGAAAGTTAATTCAACCAATGAAGTGCCAGGTGATTCAAAGGAAGATGTAGATACATAAGGATCAGCCCATAAGTTGTTTCCTGTTCTGTGTCTTTTCTGAATTATCTTTCATTTGAAGGAGAAATCGGAGATGTAAACATTAAATAGATACAAATACTGCAAACAGCCAGAATAAGACTTCAATTATTTATGAGCTCTGAAATTAATCCTTGAAGATTGGCTCATGAAGAAGGTTATTAGCTTTGCAACAATAAAATATAAGGGAATGAGGATTCAAGATGGAGGCGTGAGAAGTGAGACAGAGAATTCCTCCCCAAACCACATATAGTGTGAAAATATAGTTAATACGACTAGCCCTAAAACAGCCACAGGACAAAGGCTGCACCAGACTGCATACAGACCTCACCAACAGGGCAGACCTCACCAAACAGGGTAAGGTTCAAAAGCCTTGATCCAGAGGGACCCAAGCCCTTCCCCAACCTCAGCTCACCAGCGGGGGGGGGGGGAGAGAAACGGAGCAGGGAGGGGGAGGAAGCCTAAACACCGAGGCCTGAAGGTCTGCTTTGGAGCACAAATCTACATTGCGTGGTGCTCTGGAGGTTGGTGGGACTGGGGAGCTGGGACAGGCAGAGTGCCTGAGAGACTGAGTTTCTGGTCATTTGTGGAAGATAGGGATACACATCCAGCCTCTCTGGGACAAAGGAAAGGTGGGTGATCTGACAGGCTTCCTAGCAGTGAGAGGGCTGCTGAAAGGGCAGGGTCTGCACGGAGCTTGCTAAGCAGGAGAAGGGATAGGTAGACAAGGGTGTCTGGGTGCACTCTGCCCAGCAGGTTGGGAACTTTGAGGAGCTTTAGGTGCTCCATCCCCCTGGCTGCCTACTCAGCTTCGAGGCCCCCCACTGTGACACGCAGCCTGCTGCGCCTTCCTCCTGGTCTGCCTGCACCTGCTAGCAAACCGGCAGTCATTGTGCTGGCCACCATCCAAAAGACAAACAACAACAAATGTTGGCAAGGATGTGGAGAAAGGGGAACCCTCCTACACTGCTGGTGGGAGTACAAATTAGTTCAACCATTGTGGAAAGCAGTATGGAGGTTCCTCAAAAAACTCAAAATAGAAATACCATTTGACCCAGGAATCCCACTCCTAGGAATTTACTCTAAGAATGCAGCAGCCCAGTTTGAAAAATACATATACACCCCTATATTTATCACAGCACTATTTACAATAGCCAATACATGGAAGCAACCTAAGCGTACATCAGTTGATGAATGGATAAAGAAGATGTGGTACATATATACAATGGAATATTATTCATCCATAAGGAGAAAACAAATCCTACCATTTGCAACAACATGGATGGAGCTAGAGGGTATTATGCTCAGTGAAATAAGTCAGGTGGAGAAAGACAAGTATCAAATGATTTCACTCATCTGTGGAGTATAAGAACAAAGCAAAAACTGAAGGAACAAAACAGCAGCAGACTCAGAACCCAAGAACGGACTAACAGTTACCAAAGGGAAAGGGACTGGGGAGGATGGTTGGGAAGGGAGGGAGAAGGGGGAAAAAAGAGCATTATGATTAGCACGTATAACGTGTGTGTGGGGGGACATGAGGAAGGCAGTATAGCACAGAGAAGACAAGTAGTGACTCTATAGCATCTTACTACACTGATGGACAGTGACTGTAATGGGGTTGGTGGTGGGGACTGGATAATAGGGGAAGTCTAATAAACATAATGTTCATGCAATTATACATTAATGATCGTAAAATAAAAATAAAAATGAAGAAAAAAAGAAAAGCAATAAAATATATATACATATAAGGGAATGAATATTTACATGGAAAAAAACAAACTTAGAAGAAAAGTACGAAAAGAAATGATAAATAATGGTGGAGTTATACCATCAGAAAAAAAAATCAAATAGTGTTTAAATGCCTTAATAGTTTTTATTAACAACTGGACAGTTGTTCTAAGTGGATCAAATGAAGTCAAAGCACACTAATATTTTATGCTCTTTCTCTGAAGAAGAAAACTTCAAACATATTTCTATCAAATATAATAGAAATGTATGATGAATTATCTGTTGAAGATATTTTTGTACTACAGAAATTCTAGAAATCTGCTAGAATAAATCCTGATGGAATAAAGACAGACATTATGGGAATAACTGAAATTTATTGTGAAACTGTTTAATGAGTTTCTGCCAAACTAATTATTATATTTAAGAACTTCCCTTTTGGATAATTGTCACATTAAGTGAAATAAACTTTCTGAAATTAAAAAAAACATATATCTATATATAATAATCATGAATGAAAATGTGATCTATGATATTTATTATCAGTAATATGTGAAAAACACAGATATTTTTAACAAAGCTATTGACAACTTTGTACAACTTAAGGCTCAAACTAAAATATAATGTTATCATTCATTCCTATGGTAGACCTGCATGTAGATGTAAGATTATGTAGGATTTTTAATTTATTAATTAATCATTACTTATATTTTCCTTTTTTGTATATCTTTATTATTTATGTCATTTCATAATATAAAATGTGTATATTATTTTATATTTTTATATTTTACTTATTTTACTGAAATAAGTACAAAAGTAAATGGAATAAAAATTCACTGTGTGCTTTCTTTTTTGATCATTAATATTATTTATTTAGTTTCACAATTATTCCTGAAAATAGTTTAATCATATAAAGGAAAAGAATATTAAAAAGGGATTGGCTCTGGGAATCAAATACACTAGTATGACAATGCCTGCTAATCGTTAAAATCATTACATCTCCTCCCGTGTTGTCTTTCTTCAGATAACATCTAACCCAAGCCTAAATATAATACAGTATTATAGTTCTGACTAGTTACCCTTTGTACTGGACACAACTTGTACACAATTTGAAAAACCTCTGGTCCCAGCAACCAGATGAAAGCCCGCGTCGAGCAGCTGGTCCAGGTGCGACCTCACAGAGCCTCACCTCATGCTGAGGGTCTTGCAGTGTGAGTCCCGCCCTGGAGCTTCAGAGACCCGTGTGGGACTATCACCTAGTCAGATTGCCTTGGTAATCTGGAAGTATAAGGAATTAAGCATCAACAGGGCTACCCTTGACCAGTGGGGTCAGAGAGTGTTGGACAAGTATTTCCTTGTTTTGTCTTCAGGTGGACAATTCTGTGGTTTATTTTATAAGGCTCCTCAGAAGGTCCTGGAAGGAACGGGCAGCCCTTGTCCAGAGGTCATCCAAAATACATCCTTGCTTTAACTTTTCCTTCTTCCCTATTTCACTTCCACTGCCCTGCATTGTAGCTCCTATCTGGTATCACAGTCTGAAATAAATGAGTGTGGGGTAAAGGGCACAATTTCCAGAATCTCCTGCCCAGCCTTAGTCCATTTACATATCAATAGGTATTTACTGGGGCAGAGCCTCCCCTCAATTCTGGACAAGGGGTGGAGAGAAAAAGGCCATTCATTCCCTCCTCCCCTCTGTTCTTGGTATGTGATTGGTCTGGCACCTGCCAGTCACCAAGGACCCACCCATGCAGCTCCTGCCAGAAGGGGCGGGCAGGGAAAGGAGAGTGTGAGCCACAGCCAGAGAAGTCAGACAGAGCGGGCTGGCCAGTGACTGTCAGAAATAAAAGCCTTTCTCCCAGCCTACCCTTTCCCTTCACTTATTTCGGTTTCAGTAGCTTCATAGCAGACTTTCCCTAGACAGGGAACACCTTTCCCCCTGGATCTACAACTAGCTTCAAACAAGCTTTGACGGGTTCTGTTTTCAGGGTGGACTTCAAGCTAAAGAATATTTAGTGTGTCGTCTTGGCTGCATCATCTCTTAGGAGGTAAATTGCATCCATTTATCAGACATATTTTATGATGAAAAAGGAAGTAGGGTTTTCTGTGCTTCAACCTAGAATAAGTGTTCACCTTGAAACTCACATAATAATTTTTCAAGTTTTAACAGCAGTCTATCCAGTCATTCACCATAAAGTCTGTCCAGATTTTCTGTGACAACTCAAAACAGCTGTCACAATATTTAAATGGTTGTTCCTGCCTTTCTGTTGTTACTAGCTCTCAATCTGCTGCTTTTAGAGCTCAAACCTCAATTTGCCACTGGGTCTCAGCTCCTTCCGAAAGGGTCATTCCGGTTTGCACTCTCACCTCTGTGTCCTCCTTTGTTAGATCGTTGCGGGAACCCCGGGAACCACCAACAGGGAGTCGGGACACTGAGACATTTGGTGAGAAGCAGCATTTATTAGTGCCGGCACTGGCTCATCAGATTCCTATCCAAAGGCTGAGCCCAGAGTGCAGTAGGGCCATGCCTTTTATACATTCTTTACACATCTTTTATACAAGGTTAGGGGGGTCAGCACCCAGGAACCATTGCAGTGGGAGCTATTAAGTCACCATAGGTGTATTCAGGATGCTAGTTATATTTTAACCTATCTCTATAAAGGTTACCCGATACCCTATTATAAACTAACGGGCCCCCATGAGGGTGATCAACAAGCCGTTCCATACCACTGAGTCCCGGTGAAGGGAATACACTGTTACACTGTTTCTATCTCAAGCACCCAAGCACCTTGTAATTCCTCTACATTCCGGAAGCCTCAACAGAAACTTAGTCTCTTTGGCTTTGTTGGCTTCCTAACTCAAGGTGTGTCACATTCTTTTTTAACCATGTCCAAATTCAGAAACAAATTTGATAGACAAAAGAGCCAGAGTGATGGGAATAAAATATCATCTTTGTTACAGATATTATGAGTTTAGAGAATGCAGCTTTGTATGTTTTAATAATGGGTTACCTATGAATGTACCAGAACAAGTCTTCACCAGAGAAACAGATATAAGCCAGAATGTAAGAAAAAAACAGTCCAACAAACTGTATGAATGGATGCAAATTTTCTATTTGGGAAGAACTAAACATAAATGTTTTAAATTTACACCTCATATAGTGGCTTTTCTTGTATCTTAATAATAATTAATCCTGGAAAATGGATGTCCATTGGTTTTAGAGCTCTAATTCTGTCATAAGCAACAAAAATTATTTTTCAAATCTGAAAGTTTACTTTTAAGAAAAGGTTTTATTTTCAACTCAGCCTGCTTTGAGAATTAGGCTTGGGGGATTCTTATTGGAACAATAAACGACTTTTGTTTTCTCAAGTGGTTTCTCTCTTATTGCTTCTCTTGAACTCCATCCTAATCCTGATGACCTCCTTTGCTTATAAGTCACCCCTTGTCTACAGGGATTTATGCAACTTTTGACTTTGGAAAAAATTAGATCTCTATAAAAAGTGAATGCACACAAAAAGAAAAGAGAAGAAAAATAAGAATACCTGGAGAAACATGGATTAACTCTCAGCTGCAAGCTGTGAATCATTGTATTCACCTTAAAAATAATACTCAATCAAGTTATTATCTATAAGATTAAATATGTACATATACTTAGAAGATCAGTTATTAGGATTAGAATTGTTTTTCTTTACTGTCCTAGATTCAAGAAAGATTCCATTTTTTACAGTGAAGTGACTCTATATTCATTAAAGTGATTTTGTGTTTATTCTTACAGCAGATCCTAGGGTCCTGCTAGATTTTTTTCCTGTGTGTTTAACATTTCTGCCCTATTTCTCTCTATTCATGTTTTATTCTAAATTGATTGTTTCACCACACCCTGGTCAATTTTTTATTTCCCTATTTGGTATATTTTGTGTTTTATCCCTTTTCCCACCATGGTCTTCAAGATGTAAATCTGATCTAAAATCAGTAGACTCCTCTTTGCCACCCATCCAGTTTCATATACAAATATTGGCCGGCTTTGGCTAACGGCCATTGGGTTTTAGAGAACCAAAATCATCTATACCCCCACAACTTAATCTCCATATTACAACAACTTGACTAATCTTACATGGACTCTTGCTGTTCCAAAAAACTGCCCAGAAAGATAAAATATGCAAATAACATTATTATTCCTTTCAAGAACTACTGGAAAAGTCATTAAGATGAACGTCAGAGTGCTAGCTTTCAGTATACAGCACTCACCTTGGAATCTTCTTCTCAGAACCTTAGCCTCGCCCTGTCCACCAATCCTTAAATACTGTATTATGAACCAATCTTAATCAAGCCCTGATATTGAAATACATGCCCTAAACTATATCCCCCAAACATTATAAATACCTCAATTTTCCCTGTCCCCTCTCTAAAACACTATGAAGACATTTACAAGTAATTGATCCACTTTACCATGCTTATCAACACATTGTTTTGGTAAGATTCAATCTCTGAATAATTTTAAATGTCTATGAATTAGTATTATGTTTATGAAACTTCCTCTTGATTTTTAAACTAGGAGGGCCAAAGGTTTCATTATTCTGCTATAGGGAGACAACCCTCCGTGAGTTTCTTGCCTTTCTCTGTTTTCTGAGCAGAGGCACTCACAGTTTTTTTGTTTTTGTTTTGTTTTCCATATTTTCTTTCAAGATTGTTTATAATGCAAACAGCCTTGGAAGTTAGCATCTTCCAGAACACAGGGCATATCGGATTGCAGCTCTCACTAATAATGACACTGTCTTTTCCCAGGGCAAAGGTTGGGCAGTTCGCTTGCAGCCTCCTTATAAAAGATTAGAGTTTTCTAAACTCAGTTTTTTTCTCTAACACAGTCTACTGTGTGCATAAATATCATCCGGACCTTGCCATGTTGGCATGTGGGGAATTAGTGCAAATAAATGTAATGCTGACTCCTGCCGTTGCTTAGTCATAAGTCGTCCTTTGTCACTTATGCAGGAATCTTGGCTAGTGTAAATGGACTTTCGGTAGGATGACGTATTAGCTTACACACAGGGTAAAATCTCAGATCCTTCACAGATCTTGACATCTATGTAAAAGATGGCAGATTTAAAATTCAATTCTTTGCACTAGTGAGCTTAAAAGTAATACCTACTTTAGAAGTTACATTTAATATCAGTAATGAACCACTGCGCCCTAACATGTAAAAGATTATTTTGATAGATTAATTGCAACTACAGTTTAATAACCATTATCTATAGGTCACACACTTTAAGATGTACTTTAGAGATGTACACTGATTTTATTTTCACACCAATTTGGTGTGGCATGTTTAGTTACACCAGATATAAAGATACAGAAACAGATATTAAAAATTAAGTAATATGTTCAAAGTCATACAAGTGGTGGTTGATGGAGTCAAACTGGTACCCATAGCTAATAACACAAGAACACAGGTTTTTTTCCACTTTGTAACTTCAGGGTCTCAGTTGATGTGAGACACTGATATTGCCTAAAGTGTCAAAGATACATGGGGTTGGAAAAAATAATCTATAATAGAGGGGAAAAGAAACAAATACCACTCATCTTTTGTGCTACTCAAATTTTCTTTGTTGTTTCTGAAATGTCATTAGCCTGACATCAGCATTTCAGCTACAGAAGACAAAGGTACGCGAAGTATTTTGGAATCCAATCAATGACATTAAAACATATTTAGAATTGTGGCAGTGCTAGAGATCTTTAGAATTGTAGCCAGAGAAGATCATGGGAAGAAAGCGGGATTCAATTAGGCAGTAAATAGAAGGGAGTGGGAAATTCCATCTACCAAACCAGACAGCTTTAAACATGGTCCCACCTATCTAATCAACTCCCTGGGTTCCTCCCAGGGCATATATTCAGTTTTTGTAAAGTGATTTCAAATTTATGAATGATAAGCAAATATATTAATAATTACAGCAAACCTACTGTAGCGAACAGTACAATGGTTTTTAATTTTCCACCAAGTAACCTCAGCATGCCCATTAGTGAGTAAGTTAAGAGATAATTAAGTTACCATATAATGAAGAGAGCCGACTCTGAATCACTACCCATATTTCATTCTTAATTTAGAATAATCGGTGTCTTTTTTTAAATGAAAATGCTTCTGATATTTAGGGGAATGCTTTATTTTTAGCTAAAATGTCTAAGATGATTTGATTTTTTGTTAACAGTTTTGAAATGTTAAGGGAATTTGCCAATTTATAAGTTTGGATTTATGAAAATTCTTTAAGAGGTTTGGGATTTTCCTATTAGAGTTCTTAGGTTTTCTCTGTCATGCTTATAAGAAGCCTAAAAATAAAATAAAATGTATCTAATTATAAATACAGATAAAAAAAGTTTAAAGATACTTTGTTATCTAAAATTATAAACAAAATGCTTTTAGGGTATTTTTTTCTATTCAATTAAAGTTCATTTATATTAGTCAAAAGACGTGCTGTATTTATTTCTACATATAAAAACTATAAAATGAATTGACATTGCAGTTATAAATAAACAACCTGAAAACAAATTTAAAACACAAAGTTGTTACAATTTCCCATAAACATTCAAATAACTCCAGTAGATAAATTTAGGAAATACAACTTATATGCAGGATTAATTTTATGTGTTTTCTTTTGCATTGCAATATTAATGTATAAAATGATGCCCATGTTATTCAGAGTTATATAATTTTACCTTTAGAGTATCTTTTGAAAGACTTTTTCTTTTAATCAATAATTAGTGGTCCTCTTTACCCTGTGCCTCAAAATCTTTTTGACAGTATGAAAATGTGATATAAACCTTTAGACAGTATCTTTTAAATGCTATCTTTAGTATTTTATGTTTATTTATTACTGACTATTTCTACAAATTTATTTTCCATTTACAATTTATCCTGATTTTATATACTGTTTTCCTTACTTGCTTTTTTTTTTCCCCTCTTCCAATTTATATTGGCTTGAGATTTCATGGTATCCTTCCCTCTTCTGTTCAATTATTTGTTTTACAATAGTGGTTGGATATATTCTATTTAATAAGTATCCTTAACATTTTTTAATGAGTGCTTAATATAAAATCTAAAACAAATCAAGACTTCTATCCATACTCATGATAAATAAAAAGAGCTTTGAATCTCTAATGGACCTTTTCAATCTGCAGGTTTTGGCCTCTTAAAACTCCAACCTTGTTTCTATAAATCACATTAGTCCTTGTTTTTGTTTTATACTTTCAACCTCTGGTTATACCTATGCATGGACTTGTAAGTGTACTTGTTTCTATGCATACAAATTCCTTTTATATTTTACTCTTTGTTTTAAATTATCTCTTAGAAATATATTCTTTACTACTACTACTATTATTTTAATTTCAGCACTTATTTGAGAATGTACTTATTTCCATCCTGAATGTTAGTTTAGATAAGGAATACATTTTAGGCTTTTATTTTCTACCTTTTAAAATATATTGTAATCTCACTGTTTCTGTTAAGAAGTCTATTATCAAGCTGTTTTTCCTTTCTGTCTGAAGGCTTTTACAATCTTCAAGGATGACTTTATTCTTCAATTTCACTATCTTATGTCTAGGTATGGATTTATATACAACCTCACCAATACTTGCTATTGTCAGTCTTTATCATTCTTTACAATTTTTTTTTTTAGGTGAGGAGTGGTATCTTATTATGATTTTATTTACATTTCCCTGATAATGAAGTCAGCAACTTTTCATATGCTTTACAGGTTACTTAATTACCCTCTTTTGTGAAATGTCTGTGTGTGTTTCTTTGCCAATCTTACTATTGAGTTGTCATTATTTTTTCCAGATGAATATCTAGATAACCGAGTAAAATTTACTGAAATGGTTTGAAAAATATTTGCACTTCAGCTTTGTCATAAGTTCATTAAATATATAAGTATGGGCCAGATTCTAGAATCTCCTCTTTCTAGTGCTTCTCAAATTTTGGTGCCCAGAACAGCTTCCCCAATATCACCTGAGAACTTCACGAAGAAATGGTACCTCTTCCCCCAGTTCTACTGAATCACCCTCCAGTTGACTCTGATGTAAAATAAAGTTTTGAAACTACTATTCTCTTTTCTTTCATTGGTCTACTTTGGCTACATTTGCATTAATACCAACTGCAGTATTTACTGTAAAGCTGTATCAGTATTTCATTTTTCATTTCACACATGCACATCTATTAGGATAAAGGCCTCGTTAATGTTTCTTAATGTTTGTGGCTTTCTGTTTAGAGGTCTTGCATGTCATCTGTTTTATATATATATATATAAACACCAAAAGAGTTAGCAGTGTTGGTGTTATTCTAAACAGTAATTGTTTCAGTTTTTTTGTTGGTGGCTTATAGGAAAAAAATTGATTTTTGCATTTGATCATATACCCTGTGATCTTTAATTAATTTTCTCATTGATTTTAATCATTTAAATATGGGCTATGATTTCTGATTACCCTAATCATGCCCTTTTAATAATGACAGTTCTACTTCTCTTTCAATCTTTAGTGAATTTTTTCTTGCTTTCTTCTATTGACTTGAGTTTTCAGTATAACTTTTAATGAAAATCATTTCAGCTAGCAGACACATCTTTTCTCACTCTCAGGAGAAAGGCTTTTAATATTTTACTATTAATTATACATGGTTGTCCAATTTGAGACTGTGGAGTATTTTCTAGTATTTTAGGAAATTTGAAAAAAAACAGAAAATTCAGAACTTTTTTTCTTTTTTGCAGTTCCATGAAACTGCTAAAACTTGCCACTGTTTTGAGAGGCTTGCTTTGCAGTTTTTGTGAGGCTACTGTCTTGGTCAATTTCATCACCGTGTCTTCGTGAGTAGAGTTACTGAGAGACACGATCGTTTTTCTCAGCTTCTCTTCTCTCCTGAATAGTGGGCTCTCTAGCTATGCTGCCTTTGAAAATCGGAATTCTAAATTCTGTATCCTGAGTCCAGTGAAATTTAAATTATCCATACGGTGCTTCTGCAGCCAAACGGATGTTCATTCCACGAGCATGGCGACGGCCTCTCCAACCCAGAACGGAAACGTGTTCACCTCACTGAGCTTCTTTCTGCAGATTTTGGCTCAGGACCTGATTTCCACAGCAGTTCTCCAGTATCTTAAACACATTGTTTTAGATTTCATTTTTCTATCTAGAAAATCTTATCAGGAACACTGATTTACTACAATCAAATTATTGTAAGATGTTTTGTTTATATAAGCGAAAGGAAAATATTTAC
Source organism: Phataginus tricuspis (assembly GCA_029783875.1). Classification (NCBI taxonomy): domain Eukaryota; kingdom Metazoa; phylum Chordata; class Mammalia; order Pholidota; family Manidae; genus Phataginus; species Phataginus tricuspis. The sequence goes on along the minus strand of JAQQAC010008719.1, from coordinate 6,279,332 downwards.
TTTTTATTGCTATATTTACTTATAATTTAATATGCTTAATTTTTTAACATGCTTATGTTATAGTTTCTATTTGGTAATTTTTTATTTAAGGTTCTTAAATGTCAAATACCCCTTTCCATTTTTTTCTTGCTATGTCTCTTCAATCATATTCATGAATGGATCTTCAATCATGTAGTTTAAATTTTGGATTATAAGCATAATTCTAGTGATATTATAGTTTATGTTCAACCTCTAGAAATGCTGTGCAATGTTGGATTCAAGTTCAAATAGGCAATTATATTTTATTTTATTTTTTCCTGCTGGGCACTTGGGAGATCACCGGCTAAGGAACATTCACATTAATATTTCAGCTTGCATCTTCAGTCACTATATTATGTGACTCAAATAGCTAAACCCACTTGACAGTGGGCCATTGTTATGAAGGGATTCATTCGTGATGTTTTAGTCAAAGTCCAGGCCAACTTATATAAGTGTTCTTGACGTCTCTTGCTTTCGGTGATTGAATTTATTTCGAGTCCAACCTCACTTTGAAATTATACCCTTTAGAAGAACCTGGCTATGTGGAGAGTCTCCTCATTCTCTAATATGTAAGCTCATTGTCAAGGCCTTTTTTCTATGTCTGCCTGGGCAATAATACACAAATCTTACTCTCATCTGCCTCAAAACACACAGCCCGGGGACTTCTAACGAACTGTTTCATCTGATAATGTTCTTTATTTTTTTTCATTTAACACTTCTCAATAATTTACAAAGAAGTTGCAATTTACTTTTGGTTCCTATATTTCTGATACTTAACTCTGAGTTCAAATGTACATTAAACTTTTATTTTTGATATTCTATCCTTCCTGTCTAAGTGTTTGAGTCAGGACAGTGTCCACACACCTATACAATACCAGAAATGGATGCTCCAAGGTGATGCCTATATACACATTAAATAAATGGCCGATGGTACAACCGCTGCATTCATTGCTCACGCTGAAAGGATTTGCAGTGACACAGCACCGCGCCATCACGCAGACTGAGATAATCACTGTACATCTTCTAGGAATTGAAATGAATAGACCAACATATCACAAATCTGATTACCTCCATAGTAGCCTGGGAACTCTAAATACCCACATTTAAATGGCATATGCTGAGTTAAATCAAGTATGTACATTGTGATTTATCCCTTATAAACTTTACTTTCTGGATGTTGAATTCAGAATGTTGAATTCTGGATGTTGAAGTCAGAAACTTCCTGGATGTTGAATTCAGAATTAAATATCTCGTGCATATTAAACAAGTAAAATTAGTTAAAATATTAAAAAGAAAACCATTAGGGTTGCAAGTACAATTTCAGAAGAAAGTCAAGCATCAGAAGAGTTTGCAAATGGAACACCATAGCGAGGGAGAGTTCTTTCTGCAGCTGAGTAGAGTCAGCAAGGCTTTATCACAAAACACAGACTTGCATGGCTGAAAAAGATAGTGCTTCCATGCCAGATAGAAACTGCGTGGCGGGGTTGGCAGCACAGGCGAGCATTTTCAGTGAGAAAGCAGACAAGGAATGTCGGAGCCCGTTCACTTCCAGAGGGAATGGATAAATAGCTAGCAGACTAAAAATAGGTTATGCCATGTTTCCTATTAATTGAAAATAAAATGATGCTTCTCTTCCCACTTCCTTTTGATGAATATTAATCACTTCATGCTATTTTAAAATTGGGAGCTGGACTAAAATATCTATGGTACATTAAAAAGGAATGTTGTAATTTTCTACATTTGCATTATTTAAAACATGAGTTGCAAAACATTTCATGTTTTTATATACTTTGTGTCATTCTAAATCAATTCATCTAAGTACATACATACATACTATGAAATAAATATTTTGCATCTATTTCAGGTGTACAAATTATTATGTATCTTAAAATCTGCAATTTTAAAATATAATTAGGATAATTATATAGATGCATAAACAACTGAGAATATTCTAAATTATAATATTCTTTTCAAAACTAGAAAGAGATGTTTGGGAAGAGAGAAATTCTATTTCAAATATTGGCTATTGTTAGGGTTTTTTTTTTTTGTCAGTTTATTCACATCTTCTAATGAAGTAGCTCAATAAATTAAAACAGATCATACCATAATGCCAGAAATTTTAAGTACATCATTAAAAAATGATACAAAAAAATGGATTATAACTATACATTTTGCCCTATATTTGTCAGCATTAAGTTTCTATTCAGGGATACATAATTATAAGCTAAAAAAAGAAAATACAAGCTTAGATTATGCAATATACTGACTGTCCTTGCAGAAAAATGATTAACATCTAGAATGTGATTTATATATATATTTTAAAAGCCGTGATTGTAATTAAGGCATAGGTTCTCTATTCCCAAAGTCCTTATTTATTTCATTAAACCACACTCCTTAGAGGTATGTCTAGAGACTCCTCAGTCTCCTGCCTGGCCAGACAGCTCACACTGCAGTGGTTTGCTTAGAGTCTTCAGCTAGAATCATCTGGCTTCACTGTGGCTTTGCTGAAGAGAAACATGGCTTCCATACTCAGTGGTCTGACTGCCAGGTCTACCTGATTTCCATCCCTGCTCTGATCTGTGTACTTATAGACATAAATGACCACGTGCCTGAGCTGGACCTGCTTGGGATCAAGTGGCCACAACTTAGAAGGAAGGATATAGACAAAGCAAAGAAGCAAACTTCTCTTTATAATAATCAGTTTCATTAACGTCTAATTTGCCTTTCAGGCCAAGGACACATTTTCTCCATGTCCACTGAACCCATTTGTCGAGAGCAGATTTGGAGGTGTTATAGCACTATGGTAGTTCTCAGCTATTGCCTTTCATTTCTTCATATAGACCTGACAGGCTGAGGTGCTGATAATGAATATGCAGAATTGCCCAGGAAGCTAACTGTAGAAAGCAAAGATGATAATACCAACATTAGTAATTATGAGTTAGGGCATAGGCTAGTGGCATTATTTCATTGAATCTTTAAACATCAGTAGTATTATTCCCATTTTCCAGCTGAAGGAACTGAGGATTAGAGCTGTTAAGTATATTGCCCAATGTCATAGAGCTGATAAATGGTAGAGCTAAAATTCAAACTCAGACATCTTGAACTAGTCTGAAATTTCCACCTTTATGCTATACTGGTAGTTGTAAGAGATCACTATTGGTATTTTGGGAAAAAATAGGTGATTTTAATAAGGCATAGGCCATGCTGCTCAGAGATGATGAAATGCTGGTATTAGAGCCAAGTAATGGATCTGACAACTTATGAAAAATAAGGGTTCCCACTACAAAAGCAGCGAAATTATAAAGCAAGTAAGACAGTAGCCAATGAATTTGATGAAGTTTGAGGATTCTGGTTGTGATCTCTGAAGGTGAGGCAAAGAGTTACAAAACAAATCGACAAATTGGAGGGCATACTAGGGCTGAATAAAAGCAGGCACAAGTGAAATGCTACCATAACATGAGTAATACCAATAAAACAACCCCAAAGGAAGGCTTCTTAACTTAGGAAGACACCCTTATGGGTTTTAAGAAGAACCTTCCTTCTGAATAAAAAGGAACACCAGCTTTGCAATCACTAGTTTAAAATAAAACTTTATAATTATATTCTTTTAGTTATTTACTCTCTTTAGTTATGTTTAATGCATAGTATTAATAATAAATCCACACATTTATTTACAGAGTGAAAATTATCCATTTGTATTTATGTGAAAAAAAATTGGAGAAGGAATTTTATTATCCTATAAATACTGCAATTAACCTTTAAATCATAGTGTTTTTTTAAATAAGACAAATAAGGAAAAATTGCCAATAGTTCAATTTAATTAACCCTAATTAAATTGTAGCATGTCACTAAATGTAATTACACTGCATTTTTCATGGGGTTACATTTCATAATGCATTAAATGTTATTATTGGTCATGGGTGTTTTATTCTCAGTAAGTAAGCTGATATTTATGTTTTTTTCTGAGTTAAATTGAACTACTAAATCTTTTCTAACATAATTTATTTGGATAGGTTTGAAAAAAAGTCTTATTATTGTGATATAATATCTCCAAAGGCAGAAAAATCATATTAAAAATCTCTATGTTATTAGGTACAATCAAGTTTGTTTCTTGAGTAATTACATCATTTAATCACTTGAGAATCATGTAGCTTTCCCAAATCTAATTTAAGCTTCCAGATATTAGGCTTTTTATAGCTTCTCATTCCCACCCCTACCCAAGGTGTAAGTATGTGTGGACTGTAGGCTAGCAGATATTGAACAGTTCTTAAAAGTTTTAAAATGTGTTGAATTAAATTACCCTTGTATTTTTAAATCAAGCAATATTTCATTTTTATAGCTTTGCTGTACAATTATCAATTTCCTGTGAAGTTGACAATAAGCTTAGCTGTCACTTGTTTACTGTCTATGTAAGAGTGAGGATTATCTTATACTTAGGAAAATAAAAAATATTTTAATTATAATATTGGGGAGGGGAAGAGATTTTTCTGACTAAAAGTATGTTCCCACATAACCAACTATGGCATTCAATCTGATAATTAATTTGAGCTAAGACACTGAAAAGCCTAGCTAAAAATGTCTTTTGGGTAAGAGGACATTTTAGACTTAATAATAGATAATATCCCTTTTAATCAACCCTATACTAGCACCTTGTGAATGATAAAAATCACTATCTACATTTAGTAGACTAGAAAATGAAGTTTATGCAACACTTAAAAAGTAAAGTTTCATTCAATATGTCTGTGTCTGCACCAGTAGGCTATATGTATGTTACACTGTCTCTTATAATTTAATGATATCACTGAGCTCTATGTACTACATTACTTGAAAATTAGAGAGATTCAAATAGATTCAGTTCAGATCAAAGTATTTTATATTTACAAAACTTACTATAGACATTTTTAAAAGTAATAAAAGGAATATGGCAAAAGTGCAATGCAAGCTTAGAGAAGGGAGTGATTAACTTGGTCTGAGGGTGGCGTCAAGAAAGTCTTTAAAGGTTACATTTACAGAGAAAACTAAATTTGAGATCGGGAAAGGGAAACCATGCTCAGGTAGGAAATATTTATAGTCAGAAGGGAATAGTACTCAGAACTGATTATTGGAAATGAATAAAGAACAGGCAAGAATCTATCAGAATATAACATGCTACCAAGAAGACAGCCTCAAGTAGTATGATGTTTTATAGCAGAGGTTGGCAAACTATGACCCATAGAACAAATCCAGTCTGTGGCAGGCTTCTGTATTTGTCTGTGAACTAAGAATGGTTTTTACATGTTTAAAGACTGTACAAACAAAGAACAGAGACAGTCTGTGGCCTGAAACATTCAGAATATTTATTCTCTGATTTTTCATAGGAAATGCTTGCCAAGTCCTGCCATACTCAAGAGTAAAGGCACTAAGGGAATCAATTGCGGAATGGAATAGAAGGGTAAAGGAAAGCGAGAACAAAAAAGGTATATTAAGGAAAAGAGTCCAAGTGATACTGAGGACAAAATGAATCTGTATTGTAAGTGTGTACTATAAAGCAGCAATAGTAAGAGTAAAAAGACTTTTAAACATTAGCTTGATTAGGGCAAAAGGAGATTCAAAAGAAAAATAAATATGTGTTTTTTGCATCAAAGTTTTATGTACTCTTTAGTACATCAATAATTCTCAAAGTGTTATATCCCCTTACTTCTTACCTGAGCACAAGCATATGTAACCGGTTGCCTGTTTCACATTTCCACTAAAATATCTACTCCATACGTCCCTCAGTCACTCTTAAAACAATCATTCCCTGGTGTTTAACTCAGGCTGGGGTTACCATCTGAACTCTTACATTACAAGTATCCTCAGTAATTATTCTCCTCTTTGCCCACATTCCCAAGCAATCATTAAATTCTATTGGTCTTACCTATTAATACCCTTCAAACCAATTCATGTCTCTTCATCTCCTCAATCATTTTCTTATAATAACAGACGATACTTCACCTTTACCACTATATTTAAGTACTAGTTTTGTTTCCACTTACGAACCCTCCAATTCATTCTATACTCTGTGGTGTACAGCCATTTTAGGTAGCCAAGGTGATATTTTCAAAAGGCATACAATAAAATAATCACATCTTCTTTTTAAAAATTCCTCAACCAGATAAAGGGCATCTGTGATAACCTACATCTAATATTACATTTAATGATGAAAGACCATATATTTTCCTCCTAAGATTAGGGAAAAAAGGCAAGAATGTCTGTTCTTACAACTTTTAACATTTCACTAGAGATCTCAGTCAGTGTGATAAGGTGAGAGAAAGAAATAGTATGCATAATAATTAATGGGCGAGCGCAGTCCGCACAGGAAACACTCCTTCATCTCCTGGCCCTGGTAGGTGGATAAAAATCATATGATCATCTCAATATAAGCAAAACAAAGCATTTGACAGAATTCAGCATCCACCTTTGATAAAAACTGTCTATAAAGTAGGTATCTAAGGAAAGTACCTCAACATAATAAGGACCATATATGATAAACACATCAAATCAGCAGCTGATATCATATTCACACTTAAAGCTTTCAGCTTCTCCTCTAAGATCAAGACTAAAGATGCCCTCTATTGCCACTTTTATTAACATAGTACTGGAATTCTTAGCCATAGGAATTACAGAAGAAAAATAAATAAAAGGCATACAAATTGGAAAAAAAGAAGTAAAATGGTCACTATTTGCAGATGACCAGATACTATATATAGAAAACATTAAGATTCCACCCAAAAACTGTTAGAACTGATAAATGAATTCAGTAAAGTTGCAGAATACAAAGTCACATACAAAGGTCTGTTGTATTTGTATACAGTAATAATAAATTATCAGAAAAAGAAATTAAGAAAAATCCCACTTACAATTGCATCAAAATAATAAAATACATAGGAATCAACTGAAATCAAAGAAATTCAAGGAAGGAAGAACTCAAGAAGGTGAAAGACCTATATGATGAAAACTATAAGACACTGACTAAAGAAACTGAAGAAGACACAAATAAATGCAAAGCTATTCTGTGCTCATGGATAAAAGAATTAATATTGTTAAAATGTCTATACTATCCAAAGCAATCTACAGATTCAATGTAACTCCTATTGAAATTTCAATGACATTTTTCAAAGAACTAAAACAAATAATTATAAAATTTGTATGGAACCACTAAAGATCTTTGAATAGCCAAAGCAATCTTGAGAAAGCTGAATAAAACTGGATAACTATCTAATACCTCACACAGAAAAGCTTAACTCAAAATGAATTAGAGACGTGAATATAAGACCTGAAACCATAAAACTCCTAGAAGAGAACATGGGTGGCACTGTCCTTGACAGTAGTCAGCCCTCCAATTTTTATAACTGACCATAAAAGCAAAGGCAAAAAAAGCAAAAATAAATAAGCAAATTATAATAAATAAATGAATATAATATATAATTATAAATATAAAATACATAAACACATATAAAATATAAAAAATAAATAAATCAAACTAAAAACCTTCTGCACAGTAAAGGAAATTATCAAAAAATCAAAAGGCAACACACTGAATGAGAAAAAATATTTGCAAATCATGTATCTGATAAGAGATTTACATCTAAAATATATCAAGAACTCAAACAATTCAGTAGCAAAAAACAAACAATCCTATTTAAAAAATGGGTAGTGGATCTAAGACATTTCTCTAAAGATATACAGATGACCAACAAGCAAATGAAAAGATGTTCAATATCACTTATTATCAGAGAAATAGAAATCAAAGCCACAATGAGATATTGCTTCACACTTGCTAGAATGGCTATTATCTAAAACACAGGAGAAAGCAAACATCCTCAAGGAAGTGGAGAAAAGGGAACACTCATAGTCGAGTTGTAGATCAGTGCAGCCACTATGGAAAACAGTATGGAGATCCCTCAAAAAATTAAAAGTAGACCCACCATACAATCTAGCTATTCCACTTCTGGATATTTATCTGAAGAAAACAAAAAAACCCCACTAATTTGGAAAGATATATGCATCCCTATATTCATTGCAACATTATTTACAATAGCTGAGATATGGAAACAATCGCAGTGTCCATGAATGCATGAAATGATAAAGAATATATGGTATGTATACATACAGTGGCATGCTATTCAGCCATTAAAAAGAAGGAAATTTTGCCATTTGTGACAACATGGATGGACCTTGATGGTATTAGGCTAAGTGAAATAAGCCAAGCAGAGAAAGGTGAATACTGTTATGACTTCACTTATATGTGGAATGTAAAAAACAAAACTAGCAGAACAAAACTCATAGCTACAGAGAATAGATTGGTGATTATCAGAAGAAAAGGGGACCAGGGTGGTGGGCAAAATGCAAAAGGGTCAATTGTATGGTGACGGATGATAACAAGACTTACTGTGGTAATTCCTTTGTAATGTATACAAATATTGAATTATTACATTGTACACATAAAACTAACATAATGTTATATATCAATTATAACTTAATAAAAAAAAATTTTAAGGAAAGGTCAATTCAGGACCTCTATACTGAAAACTACAAAATATCACAAACCCATTTTTAAGAAAGCCTAAAGTAGAGGGGTGTACCAAGTTCATCCACTGGAAGATTCACTTTATTAAGATCACAGTCCTTCTCTAATTTTTCTATAGATCCAGTGCAATTCTAATTAAAAATTATTTTTTTAATAAATGGCAAGCTGATTTTCAAATCTATAAGCAAAGGGAAGGGACCTGCAAGGTCAAAAATAGTCTTGTAAAAGAAGAGAATTTTTGGAAAACTAGCATTACCTAGTTTTAAGACATATTAAAGATACATAGTGATATTGGAATAAAGAAAGATCAGTGTAACACAACAGAGAGTTCAGATGTAGATCCACACTTCTTTGGTTGATCGACCTGACAAAAGTGCCAGGGTTATTCAATTGGAAAATAACTGTCTTTTAACAACTGTGTGTATGTGTGTGTGTGTGTGTGTGTGTGTGTGTACAAATGAATCAGCATGTTTCACATCTTTAAAAATAAAATACAAAATGGACCACCACAGATATAAACTAAATGTAAGCTAAATGTAAGAACTAAAATTATTAAACTTCTAGGAAAAGTGTAGGATAAAATCTTCGTGACTTTGAGTTAGGCAACAGTTGTTAAACAAGATACAAAAACAGCCTGCAAAAAAATAATTAAAAGGTTTTAAACAAGATTAAGCACCTAAACTCTCTGAAGAAATGAAAGTGCAAGCTAGAGACTTTACAAATTATTTTTAAAAAACATCGCTGATAAAGGACTTGTATACAGGATATATGAAGAAATATCAAAACTACCACCTAACTTTAAAAATGGCAAACAATTTTCACAGACACTTCACAATAACAGCTACAAGGCTGGTAAATAAGCACATGAAATGATCGTATCACTAGTCAAAAAAAGAAATTTAAATCAACATCACAATCACATTATCATAACACACCCACAAGAATAACAAAATGATTGATACAATCAGGTGTTTTCAAGAATGAAGACCAACAGAACTTTGTACGTGTTGCTGTGGGAGTGCAATATGATAGAGATACCAACCTCTGAAAACAAACTGTCAGGATCTGGTAAGGTTAATCATTACAGAATCTAGCAGGCCCACTTCTAGATATTTTTCTAAGTGAAATACGCTTGCATGTGAGCATTCATCAAAGCTCTCAGGGGCGTTATTTTATGAGCTGCATACACTGGAGGACAGATAGAGAAACTGTGAATATATTCATGCTGCAGAAAACTCCTCGGCCATAAAAAAGAACAAAATATGAACACAGCAGCAACATGCCTGAATCTCAAAAACTAAAAAGAGTCAAATGCTGAATGTTACATACTGTATGGTTCCATTTATACAAACTTGGAGAAAGGTCAAAATTATGACCCCATGTAGATCATTGATTTCCGGGCTTGAGGGTGAGAACGGATGTGTTCTTTTGGTACGGCTGCCATATCAAACCACCACTGTGTGGGGGCTTAGACCACAGAATTTAGTTTCTGACGGTTCTGGAGGCTAGGAATCCGAGAGAACGGCATCGCTGGTTGACTGACGTGTGCGGCCTCTCCGGCTTGGGCACGGCTGCCTTCTCGTATCTTCACATGGTCTTTCCTACGTGTGGTGTCTCTCTCCTAATCTCTGGTGTCTTCCCTAAGGACACCGGCCCTATTTAATCAGGACCCATACATCTGACTTCATTTTAACCTAGTTACCTCTCTGAAGGCCTTCTCACCAATACAGGCACATTCTGAGGTACTGGGGGTTAAGAACTTCAACATGCGGATGTAAGGGGAAAAGAATTCAGCCCTTAACAGTAGGGAACCAAGCTCAAAGGAACAGGGGAAAACGTTTTTAGGATGATGAAACCCCTCAGACATGTGTTGGGGTTACGTGACTGGGTACAATGATCAGAATTGAACCCTACCGTTACTTTATATATACTGGACCTCTGAATGCTAAAAAAAATTCAGAAATCACACATCAAAGAGTTTCACCAATTTGGGTTAAGCTTTACTATCTATAAAAATAAAGGTAGTTCTGAGAAAAATTTAAAAATTAAATGGAAAAAGTTGTGGTGTTTAGAGGTAACATAGGCTTACTATACTATCACCCTCTTCTCTCTCTGTAAAGTTTACTAGAGCACCTTCCCCTCGCCTTTCCGTGGCTCACTCTGAACATCTGTTTCTATTGACAGTGAATATGGTTCTCGCTGTCACATCAGCCCTCCCTGACATGCAACTACCTAGCATTGCACCCTATAGTGCACTGACTTGGAAGAGTCATGAGTCTGCTTAGGAAACTCTGATATTTCTTTAATTTGCCCAAGTTTTATGACATTTAAAAATATATATAATATAGAAAACTTCCTCACCAGGATGAAGCAGCTTATAAATTTTTTAAAAGATATCATGGAAGTCAAGGAACTCAAGGGAAAGGATTCTCAACCTCAGCTCATTTGTTTAAAGAAATTAAAAATAAAATAAAATGACTTAAAACTGCAATTAATAGCTATCTTTCTTTTTTCGGTAGAAAGTGTTTTCTTTTTTATTTGTTTTCTAACAAGAATATAGTCATCTTAAAACAGATGTGGTATTTTGTTCTAATTCTAAGACCAATACCTATATACATATACATTTTAAAACATATCAACTTTTCCTCTTTCTGACAAGAAGGGAAAAAGGAGAGAAGTTAATTTTATTAAATGTTAATCTTATTTTAACATTTCAAAAAGAAATGCTAGTTAGAATATGAAAGAGGCCTTATTAAGTCTTTCACATCTTTTCTAGTGTTTAGATCTTTTGGGCAAAGATTCTGTATCTAAAGAGGGAAATCAGTTAAAAGCAAATCAAATCTACATGTACCAGAAAGACTGGACTTCCTTCTATGTCGGTTTATCACTGAGTCTTCTTTGAAGCTAATTCCTATCACATACATAAAACCAAGGCACTTACAAAATGCTTAATTCATATAAACTGCATGAACACATAGTTTGCAATTTTCAGGGGATGCTAGTAGGGCTCCCATTTTGGGGTGTAATTTGGTGACAAAAAAGGTCAAAATGTTATATTTCTAGATGATCATAGACTTTCATAAATTTAGGAATTACAGCTCCAACACAGTTAACTGTCATTTCGGAGCAGTTTGAAAATCTCTGGGATGCTTCCAAGTTGTTCTCTTCCATGTTCTCCAGGACCTTCCAGCTCTGAGGTTATGGAAGTGGTACTCTGATCATTCTAGCGCTGGCATTACAGCCAGGGGAATCCTCGGGACGCTCTTAGGCCGGTCAGGACTACTTACCGTGGAAATCCACAGGTTAAATCTTCGCCATGAACTTTCCCGTCTTCACTTCCTCTGAGACACTGTGACTCAACTCCTGCATTTTCTGTTTCACTGGGGTCGCTACTCTGATTTTAAAACTTTGCAGAGCTCTGACTTTTATCCCTATTATGGACAGATGTGGTATGATTTGTCTCGACTTCATGAGCTGTACATATCTCTATCCTCTGAGAACAATGCCCCATTTTCTGGGAGCATGGATTAGTTCCTCTTTTTAACTTTAACAGCACTTTTCCCCTTTCTTCTCTGTGTCCCAGCTTCCCCTCTTCTATGTCTGCACAATCTAGCCACACTCGCTCACATGATTACACTTAGATAATAGTCTATTTATGGATTTCCCGAATAACGCAAGGAGTTGGACTGTCAGAACGGGAGCTTGGAGCTCAGTAAACAATAGGCTGGGTCAACTAGCAACTGGATTATATTGAAAAGCATGAGGCAGGTGCTTATAAACAATTCATCCCTTGTTTACAGGACCAAGTTTATACATCAGGATAGAGCCCAGAATCCAGAGAATATGCTTACAGGTGATTAAGAAACATCAAAGCAGATTTTAGTGTCCAAAAGAAATCAAAAATTATAATGGGTAAGGCTCCAATAAGGATAACAGTAGATTGGGGACTCTTAAAGGGAATCTAGGTGCGAACATCACGCAGACACCCAGACGGATAGAGAATTGGAGCCCCGTCTTTGGGAAAGAAGCCCATGTCACAGGGCGGGATTTAAACAAACAAGCTGTAGTCTGGGATTTAGTGAAAGGAAAGCAAAATCCCTGATCTCATAGGAACTAGAAAGCTAGGATATCTAAATTAGTCTCCTCAGTTACTTTCACCCACACATTCCGAGGGAGATCATTTAAACTCTTAGAATAGGGGTGCACTATAATAGTTTCTTAAAAATAGCTGGATCTTCCTTTATTAAGACCACTTAAAAGTATTTCAAGGATGTTCTACATATTCTAATAAAATTTCACCTGTTGGAGTCATACATTTATGTTGGGTAAAAAATAATCCAGGGCTTTCTATTTAGGTGATGTCTCAACATACAATTAAACCTGACTATAGCTAAATAAATCAACTTCCTTTATGCTCTTCTATAAGTTACATCTCCTACATCTTTCCCTGAAAAGTTTTATCACATGGAAAAATTATTTCTTTAGTATGATCATACACATATGTCTCTGTGCTCTTCTGTGTAATTCACAGTAAAACATATTTTTCTGTGAATAGAAAACTTTAAGATGTGCCATCAGTCTTCTTTTTTTCCTCATCTGAAATTTTTTAAGGTAAAATCTAACAAATACTTGTAAGAGGAATATGGCGAGTTAATATTTAAAATGTCCATGTGCAAATACTATGCATTTCTTAGGCACTGAAGAGTACAATTAAAGGTTTGTCTGTATGTGTTTACATCAGTACTTTGTTGTTTGTACAGTTTGTGTGTGTATGGAAGATATTCCTTCAATTCACCACACTTTAAGGATACTTTTTCAAATTATACAATACCAAAAGCTTCTAGTTTTTAGTTCTTTTCTAAACTTTTAGTTCTTGTCTAAAAGACAAAGAGGTTGCATTCAAATTACCCAGGGGTATAAAATCCTGACTCTGTATAATTACTTTTAAATTATTTCTGTCAAATATGTGTTAAAGGTGAATTAATCATTTATATATTTTTTTAAATGTTACTATGAAATGTGAAAGCTAGGATTTTACATAGATATAGTCTATTTTCTCAATCAGAGTTTGAATTGGAATTTTCAGGCCAAAACATGTCATACATTGATTACAGAATATCACTTATATATATTTTTTCCTATAGGTACAATTGATTACATTATTTATCTTTGAATTAGGATATTTTTATTATAAATGTATTACTTTTTATTTCTACTATTTGTAAGCACTTCATTCAGATTATCTGAAATTTTGATTGCCATGGCGTGATGTGAGTTTGTTCATAGATAGTTTTAATGCATTATGTTAATTCATTATTGTTCATAAAACTTAGTAACAAATAGGTGATATAGCCCCTTGTTCATGTATCACTGCAACTATACTTGGAAGATACAACATTCTCTGATTATCTGAACATCATTGTTAAATATTTTATATCTTTAAAGTTATTTTAAACTCAAGAAATATTTTCTGTGGGTGCAACATTGATGAAAATCTCACTGTACTGAGCATCCCTGAAATATATTTAAGTAAATAAAGGATAGCGAATCCTTACTCAGACAAGGCCAAAGAAACAAAGGTCCTTAGAGATTAGTATCCACTAGTGTGATTCTTAATCTTTTCTACAGCACGGTTTTTTAAAGGCTACCTCTTTGATATAGTATATACATGCTGTGTGTGCTTGTGGTATGGAAATGATTTTCTTTAAATGATCTTCTGAGGGAGAGCAGCATATGCCATCCCCAAAAGAGCCACTTTGGCATGTGAATATTTTGAACTGAAGACAATGAGTGCCCCGTAGACTCAGAAAGAGCTCTTTACCTACCTCATAACTGCCTAAAAGAATTCATATAGGGAGCCTGTACGTGGAAGAGAGCTATTACCAGAGTAGCTTTCTACATCCGATTTATCTGCATGGCCAAGCAAACATTTATTTACTAAATATTTGTTTTTCTCATCCTCCTGCGAATTACCTTCCTCCTCTTTGAAGCCCCAGGCCCCTAACCACTTTTCCTTAGATCAAGATGATATTAAAGCCTCCATCACCTGACTGCCAGGAAGTCTCATATTTTCATGGGGCTCCCACATAGAAACAAAATTTGTTTTCTCTTAATCTGTTTTACATCAATTTAGACCAGCCAGATAACTAGAAGGGGAAAAGGGAAAAGTTTTCTGCCCCTGCATTTCCAAATAAAATCCTCTCTTACTGTCATTCTTTTAGTCTTTCTATCTATACCTTTCTGGTGTGAAAAAACGTTGCTTTTTTTAAGAGTTGTGAAACTGGTTCCAATGGACTGTAGTATAAGTGTGACTCTGCTTCTGGACTCTGCTCTGTTCCACTGACCCATATACTAATACTGCACTGTCTTGATTACTGTAGTTTTATAGTATGCCAGCGAATAAGTGGTGCTGGTTCTCTAAATCTGTTCTTTACCATCAAAATTGTTTTGCCTATACTCTGTCATCAGAATTTGCACATACATTTTGGAAAAACCTGTTGATTTCTAGAGAAGTTTGTTGGAATTTCAATTGACCTTGCAAGGAATCTATAATTGATTGAAGCAAGGATAAATTATATCTAAGCATATTGAGTCTTCCAATCCAATAACAAAGTGTATCTCAGTTTATTTTGGTATTTGTTACTTTCAACCATATTTTGTTGTTTTCAGTTTATGGATCTTGCACATATATAAATTTATTCCTAAATTATTTCATGTCATTAAAATCTACTTAAGTGATAAACTTTAATTCAATTTCCAATTGTATATATAATTGCTTTTCATAAATTGACCTAGCATTTTAGGATTTAATATACTTATATTAGAGTTTATTAAATACAGTATCTTTTTTCTATAGATTCCTTAGGATTTTCTACATGTTTGATCATACCTTCTGCAAATAAAATAGGTGTATTGCTTTGTTCCAATCTACATGCTCTGTCTCCTTTTCTCTCCCTTTCTCTCTGCCTCAGTCTCCCATCCTCCCTTCCTGATACCATCCAGCTCCTTCCCCCTCATTTTCTTTCCCTCTTCCCTCGTCTCCCCTCTCCTTCTCTCCTTTTCTGTTGTCCAGAACTACAGCAAACTAGTGACTAGAAGTGGTGAAGATGTTCTTCCGTGACTTGTTCATTATGTTCAAGAGAAAGTATTTCATATATACCATTAAGTGTAATGTTGACTTTATATATATATACTTTTAAGCTACACTTTATCAGGTTGAAGGAGTTCCTTTCTTACCACAGTTTTTTAGGAATTCTTATCATGCATATTACTGAATTTTGTCAGATGCTTTATCATCATATAGAGAAATGATCACTTATTTCTGATTTAGTTTGTTAATATGGTAGATTACGTCAACTTGTTTTCAAAGTTAAAACAGTCTTGAATTCCAGGGAAAAACTTTATTTGGTCATGATATAATATCATTTTTATACACTGGTAGATTTTAAATGCTAATATTTTATGAAGAATTTCATATGATCATATATATGAATATGTGTGTATATATACACACAATATATATATATTTCTTATACAA
This sequence comes from Phataginus tricuspis, assembly GCA_029783875.1. Lineage (NCBI taxonomy): Eukaryota > Metazoa > Chordata > Mammalia > Pholidota > Manidae > Phataginus > Phataginus tricuspis. The sequence continues at coordinate 6,263,229 of JAQQAC010008719.1, read as the reverse complement.
TATATATATTGGCTGTAGCTTCCTCATAACATCATCATCTGGCTTTGTTCTATGAGCTAATGAAGAGAGAATTATTAAATTTCTAACTATGATTGTAGATTTTTATGCATCCCCTTTTATTTGGTTTTTAACTTCATCTGTTATTAAATACTTTTTCCAGAAATACTAACTACTTAAATAAGGCATTTATACATTGATTATATAATATTGCCATGCATATTGCCAGCTAGTCTAAGTACTTTTTAGAGTTTAATATTTATCATTAGGAGGCTTTCGGTTAAACATTTGTCAATAAGAAATAAGAAAAATAATTTCAGAATCTACTTCCACCAAACTTAAAATGCATTTATTAAGGTAATACAGAAATGGGAGATGGTTTGTCACCCCAACTCTTTAGAGTATTGTCTGTAATGATAAATAAGCTATTGGGTAAGTAAACGCCACAGATAGCCTGGTATGGGAGTAATAGGAAAACAGCATGGGGTTGAGCCTAGGTGAAATTGAAATTAATTTTCACAGTTTAGTTGCTAGGTGGTCTCAGATGACATGGCTATTTAATCTTAGCTAGTACAGGTGTGAAAGTCATAATATGAAAAGTGACACATCCAAATAGGAAAGAGACAATATTATAATGTATTTACTAGGAGGCCTCATACTCCTAGTAAAGTGTAAAAGCAAAAGCTTTCTTATACAATGCCTATGAATTGTAGAAAAACTGCAGAACTTTTTAGAAGATACGTACAGACATTATACAACTTTCATTCTGTGTTACTCATAACAAATGCATTTTTTGGTTGATGTTTATGCTGAAGAATTTTCATTTTGTCAGTCTACCTGATCAATTTTTAGAGCCATTACAATGATGGAAATATGCCAAATTGCCTGGTACAACATCCTTTTTTTTCCCCCATGGAGAGTGTTGCTTTTAAATTAGAGCACATTCTGTACCTTTTACTATCTAATTAAAACACAAATATGATTTGGAGCTCAGCACAAAATTGGTTGTGGAAATATATTCAGTGACTACTTTTGATAAGTCTTTACAAATGAGATTGTGTATGTGCTAATGATAATAAATATTGAGAAATATTATAAATATATTTGACATGCTATATGTGGCTGAGTAGATTACACTGCAGTTAATGGATATTCATAGCTGTATAGCCTGGAGTAGATACACAACTAGGTTGGTGTTTTCTCTATAAACAAAGCAATATTATGAAATTGAAAATATATCTTATTCCATTAATGAAAACTACACATGCGAATTACTGACTAAAAATCACATTTTAAAACTACTGAAATGGCTTTTAATTTACTGCCATTAAAGATAACATTCAAGAGTAAAAAAATAATTCTAATTCTTCATTATTGAAGAAATTAAACTTTTAAAATACATCAAAAATGTTTCCAAGGCTGCATACCATGATTTAATTTATTAAAATTATGGGAATAAGAGAAAGTTTTATATTTACTGTTTATCTTATAAACCTTAAAATGACCTCTCCTTTAGTTAAAATACAAGCAGACCAGCTATTCAATCTGTGTTAATCTCTGAGTTACACATATAGAGGTTAATCAGTGTAATGTCTTCATAGCTTGTCTATGTAACAAATGCAGGTATTACTATAATTACAGAGTAACATATTTTGTGTTATAGTATTAAATAAAAATTCACTCAATTAACAAAAATAGTTTAACACTTATTAAACTTTCCTTAAAATATATAATATTGAAGTTCAATTTCAATTATAACAAACACAATGAATGAATTATATCCTACTACACTGCCTATAAAATCTTATATAAATTGAATGAGGTTATATCGGCTATGGGTCCATAATGCTAGCATTTCTATATGTAAATAAAAAGTTCCAAATTCTCAGTGAATGAGCAGAGAGTTGATTACTCAGCTTACAGTGTTACTCAAAATCAAATATAACTGCCATTTGAAAATAATACCCTGTCCATTTGTGCAGCTTGGGAAGCTGATCTCCTTACAGTGTGGTCCACAAGGTACAGCAGAGGGGGAGAAGACAGAAAACAGAGTACTGTGTGAAGGTGAGATTACAATACAAATTTAGTTCTGTGTATATCCCTTCTTCTCATATTTTATTCAGTGAAATTGGTCACATAATATCATATAATTCCATGAGAAGAAAGGATAAAGTCTGGAAAATACAATGTTTCAGCATGCCCAAGAGAAGAACAAAATATGTTTGGAGAAAACATATTTCTTTTGTCACAAACACTAAACAGAACACCTGGAAGCTTGAAACCATACAGGTGGAGTAATGTATTCTTTTCTGAGATTTCCAGGGCAGTGTTACTGTTGCAAATACTGGATATGTTTGGCAAGAACAACAAGAATATAATGTAATTGATAAACCACAAGTGCTCTATTCACTCAGACTTTCCTTATTTTAGTAAATCAAAATTAGCTTTTTCAGTAGATTATGAGAGCTTCTGCTTCTACACTTCAAAATGGTGTTAAATATTCATTATTCATTGCTACAAAGTAATCCATAGTGGAACACATTTTTTCTTTCTTACTAAATAAGTCTGGTATTTCTTCAAGGAACAAATTATCTTTTTAAATTGAAAATGGATGTTTTCTTTTGCTATGTATAAAAATCTGGGACAAAAGAACATAATTCACTGAAAAGTTAAAATTTTTCTAATAAATAAAGTGTCACTAAACAGTTATATAGATGTGCTAAGCATTTTCATACATCTGTTTAATTTACATGCGATATTACCCTAAAATTGATTTTTATTTTTAAAGAAATGAAAAGATCATTTTACACTTAATAGACCCTTCTATGTGAGCTAAGACTGAGTCATGGAACACAGGAATAAAACAATAATTATTCCTCATTTTAAAATTATATTCTGCTATGTAATTAATTTGCCATAATTGTCCCTGGTGACATATTATATTCTTTGTTCAGAGTAGCTGAGTCTTATATGATGGTTATTTATTAATAATCACAGTATTCAGAGTATGACAATAGTTTAGCTATTGTCTTATTTACTGCTTTAATTTTATAAAAACTTTAACCAAAAGACATACTTAAACTTGCTAGGTTCATTCTTACACAATATCCAGTATATTAGGGGTACTTACATGAGGCTGTTTATGAGCTATTTACCTGAATGATAAATATTTTTACAGTAAACTGGCAGTAATGTAGAATGACATCTCCACGAACCAAATGGAGGCTAGAACCCCAAGGAGGAAGACTTGAAGATTCCTGAGATGGACTTCCAATCTACTAAAGCTAGATGGACATTAAAAAATATTCTATTGTTTCATCTTTTTTATAGGCAACATTTGGTTATCCAAAATATTCAACTTTTCTGGATGTTTTATGGGAAAGATTACACCGTGTTCCACTTGAATCAAAATATAAAAAACATACTACCTTTTATATATTTACATAAAGTTTCTTTAGCAGTTCTCTAAATCTGAGATTCTAAGGTTTATAGACAAACCAGGAAGGTTTTTTCAATGACTTGCCACAAAATGTATCTCAAAAAATGACATATCAGGTGCTAAGGAAATACATATTTATACTGAAGTGATTATTTCCTATAATATTTTTGTTTCTTTTCCTCAGTTATTTTGAGTGATATGTTCACTGCTTTTTTTTTAAAGTAACTTATCTCAAAGATGCCTGAGAATCACACCTAGCTTTAATTGATAAGTGCATATCATACATTGTTATAGAATTTTAAAGCTGGTAACTAATTTCAAATTCACTCCTTCACTACACATGGTTAAAGTCAGTACTATTAATACTCTTATCAGAAATGTTGCTATTTTATGAAAAGTATGTTTCTTTTTGAAAAGAAATAATTCAAGTAATAATTTGAGATAATGCAAGAAACCTTGTATGCTTTGAATATTCTTACAGGTGTATCAAGAGAACACATTATTTAACTTATGTTGATACATGTTCCACATCATTGAATACAAATATGGTTTTAGATGTTCTGCTGTTGGGGAGATAGAGTGGTGAGGTGACTAAGAGAATGTAAGTGTACCAGCTAATTTGTAGTCATCATTTTCCTTGCTCAAACCACGTGTTAAGATATACAATTTCTCTGAGACTTCAATGGGTTTTATATGCCCAGTGTTTTTTCTCACTTCTTCATATCCATGATTTCTCAAAATAATAATAGCAATAAGGTACTACTTGATTATAGCTTATGGATAAGTGAATGAATGACAGCAGTTTTAAAGAGGCCAGAGAGAGGTGCTGAGATGACTATTATAAAGTAATTGCACAACAATGAAACAGTATAGTGTTGTTTGAAATTGGAAGTATTCATTGTACTTGTATCTTTCATGTTGTAGGGTAATTACTAAACTTTTTAAAATACATGTAATGGATATGCTAAGAAATGGGGAAAATGGAGTCATAAAAAAATACTAACTAAAAACCAGAGAAGGCAGAAAATCAGTAGAAGAAACTAGAAAAAGGGCAAGCATTAGAATATCATTAAATATGGAGGAAACCAATTTTATCAATAATGATTATAAATGAGAATGGTATAATTTCACCAATTAAGAGACAGACTATCACAGTGGATTAAAAAAAGAGACAGAGACTCAACTATATGTCGTTTACAAGGAATCTACCTTAAATATAAGGACAAAGTTGGATAATATAGAGAAAGTTATACCATGCTAAGACTAATCAAGGGAAAATCATAGAAAATATATTCATTTCAGACAAATACAATTTCACAGCAAGGAAAATTATCTAAGATAGAAAGAGGTACTATATAATAATAAAGAGGTCAAATCTCCAAACAAGACATAATGACCATATGTGTAGGTACGTAAGAACAGAGTATCAAAACATGTAAGGCCAAAAATGCTAGAGGTGAAAAGAGGACATAGGTGACTCCATTATTATAGTGGGTGACTTCAACATCAATATATCAGTAATTCACAGATTCACCAGGCAGTAAATAAGGATATGGATGAACTGGACAGCATATCTTCCACTGGATCTAATTGACATTTCAAGACTATTTCTTCCAACTACAGCATTATACACATTCTTCTCAAGACCATATGGAACATTCACCAAGATAAACCATATCTGGGGCCATAAAACACCACTTAATACATTTAAAAGAACAGAAATCATACAAAGTTCTCTCTTCGATCATAATAGAATTAAACTAGAAATCAATTAGAAATATAACTGGAAAACACTGGAATATTTGTAGATTAACATGTTTCTTAACACATGGGTTGAATAAATTTAAAAACGGTTTGAATGAAATGAAAATGAAACTAAATTGTATTAAAATCTGTGGGATGCAAAGGAAATAGTGCTTAAAAGAAAATTATAGCATTGAATGCATACATGGGAAAAGAAAGATCTAATATCAATAATTTAAGCTTCCACCTTTAAAAAAAAACAAAACATGAAATTAAATCCAAAGTAAGCCAGAAACAAATAAATACAAATATAGACAGAAATCTATTAAATTAAAAATGGAAAATCAATAGAAGAAAATCAATGAAACTTAAGGCTGGTGCTTTGAAAAGATTATCAAATTGATAACCTCTAACTAGATTAACCAAGAAAAAAAGGAGAGAAGACACAAATTATCAGGACTGAAGGAAAGGTTGTCAGTACTGAATGCATGGACATTGAAAGAATAACGAAGAAATATTATAAACCATTCTATGTCAACAATATTGATAATTTTGATGAAATGGACAACTCTTTAAAAGACACTATATATTGAAAACTCTCACAAGGAGAAATAGGTCATCTGAATAGGCCTATATCTATTAAAGAAATCAATTCAACATTTAATAACTAAAACATAAAGCACAAAGTCCCAATTTTTTGATGAATCAGGATTTATTTTTGATGAATCAAGAATTTATTGATGATTTCTAAGAGACGGTATCAATTCTTTACAATCTCTTCTAGAAAATAGAAGCAGAAGGATTTTCTAACTCAAACCATGGAACCAGTGTTACTCTAGTACCGAAACCAGTACAAGTTATTAGAAGAAGGTAATATAGTGATCAATATATCTCATGAATGTATGTGCAATAATCCTCAACAAAATATCGGCAAATGGAACCCAACAATGTATACAAAGCATTATATATCAGGATTAAGTGGGATTTGCCTCAGATATACAAGACTGGTTCAACATTTGAAAATTAATTTATGTAATCCATTACAACAGCAAGCTCAAGAAGAGAAATCTGTACAAACAAGCCTTATTAAAATAACCCTCATCTTCGTAGTTATTTCTTTACCGTTTATTACCCCTAGCCTAAACCTCTTTGTCTGGTCAGTTCTTCATCAATTCATTGTTATCTTTGTCTAAAAGGTATAAAACCTCCCTGCTCTGGTCATTTCTTCAGGTCTTCATTCTCTTGTAAAGAGAATATGCATGTACAATGTAGAATTTCAATAAACTTTGTATACTTTTTGCCTGTTTTAAAAAAAAAGGCTCAAAAAGAAAAAAAATTGCATGATCATATCAATAGATGAAGAAAAAAACATCTGACAAAATCCAGCACCAATTCATCATAAAAACTCTTAGCAAACCAGGAACAGAGGAGAACTTCCTCAACTTAATAAACATATCAAAAAAAAAAAACTTAGAGCTAACATCAAACTTGGTAGTGAGAAACTAGATAGATGCTTCTGCAATAATATTAGAAGGCATGGATGCCCTCTCAACACTCCTATTAAATGTTGAACTGAAAGTCCCAGTAAATCAAAAAGTCACAAAAAAGAAAAGATTATGGATTCTTTTTGAGATTCAAGATGGCGGCATGAGAGGTGAGACAGAGAACTCCTCCCAAAACTACAAATAGTACAAAAATATAGTTAATTAATACAACTAACCCTAAAACAGCAACAGGAAAGAAAGCTGCACCAGACAGCATACAGACATCATGAAAAGAGCAGACCTGACGAAACAGGGTAAAGTGCTGGAGCCTTGATCCGACTGGACCCAGGCCCTTCCCTCACCCCAGCTCACTGGCGGGAGGAAGAGAAACAGAGTGGGGAGGGGGTGGAATACTGGGACTGCTGACCACCTAGCCCTTGAGATCTGCTTTGTGAGCAGAAACCTACACTGGGTGGTGCTCTGGAGGATGGGGAGCTGGACAGCCAGAGTGCTTGAGAGACAGATTCCAGCCACTTGTGGAGGACAAGATCCAGACCTGAGTGCTTGGGACAAGGAAAAGGCAGGTGGTCTGAGAGGCTTCCTAGCAGCAAGAGGGCTGCTAAAGGGACAGGGTTTGCACAGAGCTTGCTGCACGGGAAAAAGGAGGACTGGACAAGGTTGTCAGAGCGTGCTCCACCCAGCAGGTTGGGAACTTTGAGAGGCTTCAGGCGCCCCACACCCCAGACTGGCTGTAGAGTTCCAAGGATCCCCACTGTGATATGCAGCCTGCCGAGCCTTCCACTTGGACTGAGAGTGCGGGCTCACACACCAGCAGTCACTGCACTAGTATCAGGCCAGCGAGAGGGAGGCCCCACCTACAAGAACTAGAGACGCCTGACCACAGAGGCTTACACCTGTGTGCTCGGCCCATTGGCTGTGACACTGGAGACAGGCACAGCAGACGGGATTAAGGAAACAGATCTTTCCTCCCCCCAGGCACAAGCTCTGCTCCCCAATGACCCCCAACCTCACTCTAGGGGTTGAGCAGCTCCAGAGACTGGATTTTATGGGCACTACATGGCATCACATAGAAATATGAAACATCAAAAGAACCTGAGTCAGACCAAAATCTCAAAAACCCCAGGAAAAGGACCAAATGAAACTGAACTCACCAATCTTCCTGAAAGAGAGTTCAAAATAAAAATCATAAACATGATTATGGAGGTACAGAAATATATTCAAGAACTCCGGAATGAATTTAAGATGGAGATTCAATCATTAAGAAATTCCATATCTGAAATGAAACATAAAATAGAGGGATTTAAAAGCAGATTAGATGTAGTAGAAGAGACAGTAAATGGAATAGAAATAAGAGAAGAGGAATACAAAGAAGCTGAGGCACAGAGAGAAAAACGAATCTCTAAGAATAAAAGAATATTAAGACATCTGTGTGACCAATCCAAAAGGAACAATATTCGCATTATAGAGGTAGCAGAAGAAGGAGAGAGAAAAAAAGGGATAGAAAGTGTCACTGAGGAGGTAATTGTTGAAAACTTCCCCAGTCTGGGGAAGGAGATAGTCTCTCAAGCCATGGAGGGGCACAGATCTCCCAACACAAGGGACCCAAGGAAGACAACATCAAGACATATAATAATTAAAATGGCAAAGATCAAGGATAAAGACAGACTTTTAAAAGCAGCTAGAGAGAGAAAAAAGATCATATACAAAGCTAAACCCATCAGGCAATCATCATATTTCTCAACAGAAAGTTTACAGGCCAGAAGGGAGTGGCATGATATATTTAATGCAATGAAGCAGAAGGGCCTTGAACCGAGAATACTTTACCTGGCAAGGTTATCATTTAAAATTGAAGGAGGGATTAAACAATTTTCAGATAAGCAAAAGCTGAGAGAATTTACGTCCCACAAACCACCTCTACAGCGCATTTTGGAGGAACTACTATAGATGGAAGTATTCCTAAGGCTAAATAGATATCACCCAAGGGCTAGACAAAGAGTACAGAATATGATTCGTAACATACAAAGAATGGAGGAGGAAGAAAAAGGAGAAAAAAAAAGAATCTTTAGGTTGTGTTTGTAATAGCATACAGAGTGAGTTAAGTTACACTGTTAGATAGTAAGGGAATTACCCTTGAACCTTTGGTAACCACGAATCTAAAGCCTGCAATGGCAATAAGTACATACTTATTGATAATCGCCCTAAATGTAAATGGTCTGAATGCACCAATCAAAAGATGTAGTCACTGAATGGATAAAAAAACAAGACCCATCTATATGCTGTCTACAAGAGACTCACTTCAAACTCAATGACATATACAGACTGAAAGTAAAGGGATGGAAAAAGATATTTCATGCAACTAATAGTGAGAAAAAAGCAGGAGTTGCAGTACTTGCATCAGACAAAATAGACTTCAAAACAAAGAAAGTCACAAGAGACAAAGTAGGACATAATATAATGATAAAAGGGTCAGTGCAACAAGAGGATATAACTATTATAAATACCTTTGCACCCAACACAGGATCACCTACATATGTAAAACAAATACTAACAGAATTAAAGGGGGAAATAGAACACAATGCATTCATTTTAGGAGACATCAACACAGCACTCACTCCAAAGGACAGATCAACCAGACAGAAAATAATAGACAGGGGCACTGAACAATGTATTAGAACAGATGGACCTAACAGACATCTACACAACACTCCATCCAAAAGCAACAGGATACACATTCTTCTCAAGTGCACATGGAACATTTTCAAGAATAGATCATATATTAGGCCACAAAAAGAACCTCAGTAAATTCAAAAAGATTGAAATTGTACCAACAAGCTTCTCAGATCACAAATGTATGAAACTAGAAATTAATTACACAAAGGAAATGAAAAAGCCCACAACCCCATGGAGGCTTAATAACATGCTCATAAATAATCAATGTATCACTGACCAAATAAAAACAGAGATCAAACTATATATGGAGACAAATGACAAAAATAATTCAACACCGCAAAATCTGTGGGACGCAGAGAAGGCCATGTTAAGAGGGAAATATATTGCAGTACAGGCCTACCTCAGGAGAGATGAACAATCCCAAATGAACAGTCTAAACTTACAATTAATGAAATTAGAAAAGGAAGAACAAATAAGGCCCAAAGTCAGTAGAAGGAGGGACATAATAAAGATTAAAGAAGAAATAAATAAAACTGAGAAGAATAAAACAATAGAAAGAGTCAAGGAAAGCAGAAGCTGGTCCTTTGAGAAAATAAACAAAATAGATAAAACCCCTAGTCAGACTCATCAAGAAAAACATGAATCTACACACATAAACAGTATCAGAAATGAAAAAGGAAAGTCACTACGGACACCACAGAAATACAAAGAATTATGAGATTATACTATGAAAAATTATATGGTAACAAACTGGATAACCTAGAAGAAATGGACAACTTTCTAGAAAAAATACAACCTTCCAAGGTCAACCCAGGAAGAAACAGAAAATCTGAATAGATCAATTACCAGCAACAAAATTGAATCAGTAATCAAAAAACTACCTAAGAACAAAACGCCTGTACCATAGGGTTTAACTGCTGAATTTTATCAAACATTTAGTGAAGACCTAATACCCATCCTCCTTAAAGTTTTCTAAAAAGTAGAAGAGGAGGGAATACTACCAAACTCATTCTATGAGGCCAACATCACTCTAACACCAAAACCAGGCAAAGACATCACAAAAAAGAAAATTACTGACCAATATCCCTGATGAACATAGATGCAAAAATACTCAACAAAATATTAGCAAACCGAATTCACAAATACATCAAAAAGGTCAAGGTCATTTATCATGATGAGGTGGGATTCATCCCAGGGATGCAAGGATGATGCAACATTTGAAAATCTATCAACATCATCCGCTACATCAACAAAAAGGACAAAAACCACATGATCATCTCCATAGATGGTGAAAAAACATTTGACAAAATTCAACACCCATTCATGATAAAAACTCTCAACAAAATGGGTATAGTGGGCAAGTACCTCAACATAATAAAGGCCATATATGACCAACCCACAGCCAAGTTTGAAAAAAGACAGATGCACCCCTATGTTTATTGCAGCACTATTTACAATAGCCAAGAAATGGAAGCAACCTAAGTGTCCATCAGTCGATGAAGGGATAAAGAAGATGTGGTATATACACACAATGGAATATTATTCAGCCATAAGAAGAAAACAAATCCTACCATTTGCAACAAGATGGATGGAGCTAGAGGGTGTTATGCTCAATGAAATAAGCCAAGTGGAGAAAGACAAGTGCCAAACCATTTCAATCATCTTTGGAGTATAAGAACAAAGAAAAAAAACTGAAGGAACAAAACAGCAGCAGACTCACAGAACCCAAGAACGGACTAACAGTTACCAAAAGAAAAGGGACTGGGGAAGATGGGTGGGAAGGGAGGGATAAGGGGTAAAAAGGGGTATTACGATTAGCACACATAATGTAGCGGGGGTGGGGAACACAGGAAAGGCAGTATAACACAGAGAAGACAAGTAGTGGTTTATAACATCCTTCTATGCTGATGGACAGTGACTGCAATGGGGTATGTGGTGGGGACTTGATAATAGGGGGAGTTTAGTAACCATAATGTTGTTCATGTAATTGTATATTAATAATAGCAAAAAAATAATAAAGTTGTTCGAAATGAAAAAAAAAATAGAGTTTTTTTGTGGTGTTTTCAAAATAGCATAGTTTAGCCCATCCTGTCTGAAAGAGTAATTGGCACCTGTGAATAGGCTAATGTCTCAAAAATTAAAATTACTACCTGTGGCACTGTTTTGGGAGCCATCCAGCAGGCAGTGAGGAAAAAAAGTTATCAGAATATGAATAATTTTCAGGTTAGTAGTGGAAAAATATTTAGTACAATTACCAGCAGTAAAATGAAGACATATAATACAAGTAATTTACCCCAGGGTGGTGGTGACAGGAGATTAAGAACAGTTGGTAGCATGTGGTTTTTGCTGTTAGCTGTGTTTGACAAGGAATTATAACAAACTTATAACTAAATAAACAACTGGTCCTTTTGCAACCAGGAATGAAACAAACAGAGCAAGTCAAGAAATGCAGGCATTAGGATGGAAAAGACACCTGATATCTGGTCAAAGTTTAAATGATAAAATGAGAACTTCTTTTAAGTAACGAAGGCCAGGAAATAAAATCTGGCTTTGCTATAATGATTAAAACAGGGTCATGGCCATGTTGAGATCCAGTGTTTCAAACCTGGAATGGATTAAGACAGGGCCTGATAATCTTGCCTGTTACACTCTTATTTGGCTATTATCATTTGCACAGTGTATTAAGACATTGCTCAAAAGTAAGTACAAATTATAATCACTCAAGAACCCAGTACTAGCAATATTATCTGTCATTCAATGTAAGACTATACTGCTGATCTGAGGGAATATGTTGCACTTCATCTACTGTGCACGTCTACACAGCTAATATCCTCAATGCATTTTGTTCACCTTGAAAATACAAATCATTTTGCTTTCTAGTTCAATTTCTAATCCATATTTGATTTTTTAATATAAAACTCATGTCTCTATGCTTAAAATTCTAAGCAAAATTAAAATTAATTTTATCTTTTCTTCTGCCAAACCTTCCTAGAGTAGAGAAATGCCATGCAAAGGATTTAATTTTCAACCACGTTTTCAAATAACTTCCTCCAGCTGAAAAATCTCCTCATATTGATCTGAATTTTTCTCCATAGATGATATTTTTGCATGTACAAAGTAACTACAGTTACAGAATATCATTTGAACCTACACTGGAAATGCGTGAGAGATTTGTAATAAAAGACAATGTGCTTTGGAACCTTTACACATTGCCATTGAACTAGAATAGTAAGATCATATTTTCTCTTAGGTATATTATTGTATGCTCATTTCCTTTTATTAATTAGGCTACTTTAATGATATAATGGAACAAATACAGTAATAGCAGTCTAAAATAACATCTCCTGATAGAGATAAAAGTAATTATGTGTTAGGAATTTTATATTCAAATGATTCAGCACAAAAATTAGGAATTTTATATTAAAATGATTCAGCACCAAAATCTTCAAAAGTCACAGGCAATAACTTCTATTTTTTAACTTGCAAGATTTTTTACTTTAAATAGTAATATATTAACCTTATTGCTGAAATGTCAGTTTATTGTAACAAACAAATTCATTAAAGATTTTTTAACTTTTTCTTTCTCCAGGAGTTTTTTTCTTCCCCTCTTTCTTTTAATCAAATATCCTTAATTTACAAGTATCACAGCCTCACAACTTTAGTCACTTCAACAGGAAGCTCTGCATAAAAGAAAATGCTTAAAAGGGTAATGACATTCCTGGCATTACTAATCTATTCTTTCAACCGCTGATTAGCATTGAAATTGATTTTGAACTTCTTGAGTCTAAAATGACATTAATCTACCATTTGCCATAGAAACGCAACACCTATTTCATGCTAGTAGGTGATGACACATCATTAATTTGATAACTTGATGTGGCAACTATTTACAAGACATCAAAAATTTTAGTCCAAAAGAACTCTGTGGGAGAAAGTAATTGTAAATATCTGAATACTCAAGACTGAAGATGTCATCCTTTTTGGCAAAGTATTTGGACTTGGCAACTTCTGTGCAAGCTGAAGATTCACTTTAGTACCTTCTTTTTTATTGTAACTCAGGGTTTCTCAACCCAAGCTGTGTGTTAGACTCACCCAAAGAACTTAAAAAATACTGATTATCTTGACTGCAACCCCAGAAATTCTGATTTACTTGGTCAGGTATTGGGTCAAGGCAACAGTAGAATTTAAAGCTCCTCAGTTAATTCTACCTAGAAGTAGTGATGAGAATCAGTTTTAGCCCAACATTCAAATATACTCACTGATATATGCCTATTACCATGGAGTCACTCATATGTATTCCAAAATCTCCTATACATAGGAAGCAAAAGTAAGTAAATTTTGTTCTTGGTCCTCGTGAAGGAATTTTGTGTAAGTGAAAATTACAGCAATAGCTATATTCACTTTGTAATATTTTTAACAAATAGTGCTTTACTTTAAGGCCAAAAGTTTCCAACACTTTTCAGTACAATATTTTTATTCATGTAGGCAAAAAAAATTGGCATATTTTTTAATCTCAAAAAATAATCTGAGTCTATGGTGTTAAATGAAATATTCACTTCTGTTTCATCTACTTCTCTTTACAACTACTCAGTTTTTTTTCTGTTAGAAATAATAAAATATTCAATAGGGAAAAAAAATCTAGGAATAAAAACAATTATCTTCTGTTAAAAAAAAAAAGAAAGAAGGAAAATTGGGCTAGATATCAGGTGCCAGAATTGTAGGGATGCCTCTGGCTCCCCTAGCTGTATTATCATCTAGGTAAACGTTTAACTCTGACTTTCTTCACTTTTTATAAAACATGAGATTTGCACTTAATTAATTCTAATATTTCTTTGAGCATTTATTCCCTCCAAGTCCATTCCTAACACATAAGGAAAACTAAACTCACTTTAGACCTGTAGCTGAGTCACATTTAGTTTGGCACTGTAAAAGTACTCAAAAAATATTTGTGGAATAAATGAATGTTTCCCTCAATGCGCTGAATATTTTACTTTAAAATCCACATATTTTCCAAAAGTTAAGACTTAAATTTTTTATACAAAATTCACGGCTTTATGCTAGAAGTATAAACAAAATGAAAAGCTTAAAAATATTTTTTACCTTTTTTCTGATAATCCTTCCTACGGCAAGGAAATACCATGCAATATATTTTTTCTGCTAAATCTTTTCACAGTAGAGAAATACTATGCAATCATCTTTAGTTTTGCTACTGAGATAATCTATACTGTTTTATGACCCTAAGTTTTGGGGTATTTTGATAAGCAGAAATAACAGAACTGATCTTCTGAATCTGTTTATCTTTACACTCTGGCTCTAATTTCTATGCCCCATTCAGCTGCTCACACGATTCTCTTCAGCAAGTTCTATGAATGCCCATCTTTTGTTACAGATATGAAACATACAATTATGAAAGCGTCAATATAATGGACAGAAAACAGGAGTATCATTCAGAAATTATGTTTTTGGTACTATTAAGGGAAATCATTATTCTTCCCAACTTCAAGTTATATTACCCTTGAATGGAAGAGTTCTTAAAAGACTAACTTTGAATCACTTTCTTTGTACCTCTAATCCCTCTCTGTGGTGAAAGAGTGGTTGATCTCAGAGGTGAAGTACTAATATCATCGGCTCACATGACCAGCGCAAAGGGTCACTGACCTGCTGCAAGAGCAGGGGCGGCCTGGCTCTGGACTGTACCGTCTGATGTGGGGGTGGACGGGTTAGAAGCACTTTCTGCTCCCCGCTACCCGGCGGTCTGCGCTTTCCGCGGCAGCCTCAGACCTCAAGCGTCCATTCTTGGATGCAGGCGATCCATTTTCTCTCACATATTCTTGAAAGGTAACCGAACTGAAAGTGAAGCAGAACTGAGATGCTCTATGAAGATTTCTTGTTAAATGAACTCAGGCTGCACGCAGAAGCGAATTTCCCCCCACACAGACCTCACCTCTAGGTTTGACGCCTCCGGTAGGAAAACCTCACTTGACCCCATCTTACATCTGATGAGGATTTTTTAGTTATTGGGTCACCATTAATAAGGCCAAATGATGACACCAATTTAGATCTTTGAACATTGTTTCTAAATAGTAGAAACCAGTAATAGAGTGATTGTACAGACATCCCAACAAATTCCAGATTCATCACTTATCTGTTAATGTGAGATAAGTCATAACTCATTACTTTCCTCACCTTAAAATTCACGGACACATTTGCTATTATAATCTCACATAGATACTGTGATGAATAAATAAGAGAATAAGATTTGTTAATTGCTATACTTAAATGACTACATGCTCCTCCAGGGAAAAAAATCAGTGATAAATGTGAAAGGGTAGATAGTATTTATGTAGTATTTTAAAAGACATCAAACTCCCATTTCTAAAAATGGGAATAAAAAATGATATTTATATCTGGCTCATTCCAAGTCCCTCTCTGCCTGCCACTCATATTCAAGCCCTCTTTTCTGTGCCACAAACAAGTGCTCTCATTCCTACCTCAGCACTTTTCTTCTTATTCTTCCTTCTGCTGTGATGCCTTTCAGTCTGATTGGATGCAGCCTTTTGCATGAGCAGCCGCCCTTTGTCCATCTGGGGCACGCTGCTCTTTAGAGGAATCATCTAACTGTTTGAAAAGACTAGCTTGTCCTCATTTCCATCATTCTCCGTCACTTTCTCCTGCCTTACACTGTAATACTGCCCTTATCGCTACCATATGCTATACTATTCGCTCTTCAGTTTGTCTCTTTGTTCTCCCCCGCAAAGGAGAGCCTAACGTTGTCTATTATGTTCAATGGGTATTTCTACCAAAAAAAATACATAGCCTATAATGTGCACAATGTTGCTGAAGATACACATAATGAACAGATGAACTACACTTATTAGCAGATAAGAGGTGAGTGAAGTGTACTTCATCTCCAGTTACCAAATTACTGTGAACTTCATGGTCAAACCAGGAGGAGAGAGCTGGTAGAGCCAACCAGGTGAAGACGAAGTTATAAACTGGCGCCGGAAAAGCCGAAACAAGCCGTGCAATGCTGTGTGAAAACAT
The DNA here is from genome assembly GCA_029783875.1 of Phataginus tricuspis. NCBI lineage: Eukaryota > Metazoa > Chordata > Mammalia > Pholidota > Manidae > Phataginus > Phataginus tricuspis. The sequence goes on along the minus strand of JAQQAC010008719.1, from coordinate 6,246,831 downwards.
GGTAGTAAGTTTTAAATAAAGGAGGCCAGAGGTGAAAATAGTGTTATGAGTCAACACACGAACTTTCAGGAAGAATATAAGATACTGTAGATTAATTTAACACTGAAAATTTAAAACAACATGATACATGGGTGGACAAGAGGGTACAGAAGGCAAGGAGACCCAAAGGCCCCCTGAAGAAGCAAAAGGGACTTCATCAAACAACTGTCACATGACAAGGGCAGGAAAAGCAAAGGGCAAGAGACAAGGGAGGGAAAGCCATTGCTGCCAGGTAGGACCTATGCGCCTTTGGCAACCTCTGCAAAAAAAACCCTCCCTATCTCTTAGTAACTCATTACATCCGGTCTGTTTGACATCCTGAATCGTGTATTGCTTTTCATATTATTTTTCCATCAAAAGTCAAAGTGATCAAAGGCATTTTTGACCCTTCTTTATCTGTAGTTGACACAGTATCTGGTATATATAGCTATAAAAGGGATAAAATAAAACAAGTACATATGCCATTAAGTATTTGATTCCCCTCCAGAAAGAATGTGTGTGTGTGTGTGTGTGTGTGTGAACACAAATGCAGTCAAAACAATTTTGACTTAGTAATGGATAAACCCAAGTGCTTTTCATTCCTGATGCTAAAGAAATTTTGCTTTTTGCCTGAGAAGTTATTTAAGCATTGTTTTAAAGACATAAAAGAATGAACTGAACGAAAATGTGCTAAAGATTAAACTCCCTTTAGAAAAAATAATGCATGACAGATGGTTTTACCAATCATCAGAAAGGCTTAATAGTGTTTGATTAAGCAACATATTTTAGCTTCTTTAATCTCCTACTATAATCTAGAAATTTCAGAGGATCAGTACCTATTCACCTTGAAAATCAAATAAAAAGACTGAAATGTTGCCTTACTATAAAAATGAGTATTCTGACAATGCTTTTGCTACATTCAAGGTGAAAATAACAGCAGGGGTCTATGGTACTGCCATTTTAAAATAAGTAAACTAGTAAAAAAAATAATGAAAGAATCCCACAGAACAACTTGGGGACTATAAAAATGGGAAGGCAGCAATAAAAATCTCAGGAAGACAAACACATAAGATGTGTTTCACTAAAGTCAAAGAAAAATGGAGTTCAAAAAATCTCTGAGGTATGACCATGATCTTTAAAGTAGCTATAAAAGGGATAAAACAAGCACATATGCCATTAAGTATTTGATTCCCCTCCAGAAAGAATGTGTGTGTTTGTGTACACAAATGCAGATATACCAGAAGATAGCTTCCCGCTTGCCATGTGCTGTGATATACAGTACAATTCATTGTGGCATGCGTCTGGCATGGCATTTATGGTGGACTATTTCCACTAGTCTGTTTATATGCCAGTCCTTCTACTTCAGCTTATTCTGAGGTTTCCTGGATAATCCCACTTACTAGTTTTCTTTCAAGTAAATTTTCTAACCAAGTTGTTTAGTTCAGTAATGGAGGCAGAGGTGTGACACTATTTTAACTCAAATTTTAAAAAATTCATAAATTAATTGATGAACTGAATTTTTGGTTTTTGGTCTTGAATGTTCCTATGCAAGTAAATGATGTGTTTTCATATTTAAGTCTCCTTTTGTGTCTTTAAAAAAATGTATTTACATTTATTTGAATAGGTTCCTTAATATTAAGTTTATGCATAAGAATATTTCATTTTTGCTAACAAAACATCTTCTCTTTCAGTAGCTTCTCATATTCATTTGTTTTGTTTTTGTGCTTGTACCAATGAAAGTTGCTTTTAGTATGTTGACTGTAAAATGATTTATGTACTTTTTTTAATTGATGTATAATTGACATATAACATTTTATTAGTTTCAGGTATACAATATAATGATTTGATATTTGTATATATTGTGAAAACGATGACAATAAGTCTAGTCAACATCCATCACCACACATATTTACAAAAATTTTGTTGTGATGAGAACTTTTACTATCACTCTCTTAGTAACTTCCAAATATTTAATACACTATTATTAATTTTAGTCCCCATGACTTATTTTATAATGGAAAGTCTGTATCTCTTGACCCCTTTCATTTTTTTCATCCTTCAACCCCAGACTCTGAAACCACCACCAATCTGTTCTGTGTATCTATGAGCTCAGTTTTTTATTTCTCTGTTTAGATCCCACACGTAAGTGAGATTATATGGTATTTGTCCTTCTCTGTCTTTTTATCTTTATATTTGTTTTCTTTTTACAACTGATTTTGGGGAAGATTCCCCAGATGTATATTCAGGTTATATGCAAACAGAGATCATGTTATATTTTATTTTCTAGTTCTAATTCTGCTCATTTTTCTTCACCTCATTGTGATAGTTAATATCTCTAAACCTGGTGTCACTCACTGTGAGGGGTATGATATTTTACCTACTTGCAGACTAACAGATTAGAATGTTACAGTTCCAGAAATGTTGACAGAAGACATGAAACTCTTGAGCAGACACAAAGGATTTTATTACTCACAATAAATCAGGAAGAAAAGGTTCCTGTTTCTATTCATTCTCCTTGTTCCCCAAGCTCTACAAGGGTGATGTGGAGCCGCCTAGCGGACGCTGTCCACACAGTGGGTTCGTGTCACAGCCGATGAGATGCCAGCATAGGACATCCCCAGCCACAGAAAGAGGAAACAGTGAGTCTGTTCAGCCTTTGTGCCAGAGGAAGACAGGTGATCTTTGTATCCTGGTTAGTAAATAAGTCTGCTCTCGGCCAAAGACATGTCTGGTTTTTAAGGCTGTTTACGAGACAAACATAACTGAGAAGACATTCTGGAACACAGGTTGATACAGGACCTCCAGAAAGACCATGGGGAATTTTCTACCAAAATAATATTAAATAGTAGTAAAGATAAAAGATATCCTTTCCTGTTTATGACTAAGTAGAAAACCTCTTAGTATTTCTCCATTAAGTAAGTGCCTGGCTTGGGTGCTGATATATGCTAATTCCAATATGTTAAATAAACAACCATTGATTTCAAATTACTATTGTTTTAACAAGAAAGGGGTAGTATTTTGTCAAACGACGTTTAAGAATCTAATAAATGATCATGTTTTCTTATCTCTATTAATAGATCATAGTACATACGTGAATGGTTCAATGGAATATTAATGGATTTAAAAACAGTATACCATTAATATATATTATGGGAAGAATTCTAAAATGATGCACAATGACCCATGCCCTGTTCAACCCTCTCAACCTGGGTGTGTTTAGGACATGTAGCTTGATTCTAACCAATAGATTCTGGCAAGGTAGTGGACTCTTACTCTCATGATTCCATTAATATGGAATTTTTCATATATAATAAAAGCCTCTAAACAGTTTCCTTACATTAAAAAGAGAGATTATCCTGGGTATGTCTGCGCTAATCAACTAAGCCATTTGAAAGAAGGTCTAGCAGTCAGACAGGAGTCAGAGACTAGAAGCAGCAAAGAGTTTCTCTTTCTGCCCATGAGGAAACTAACAGCTCGTTGTGAACTACCAATGGAGAGAGAGATGGCCTCACCTGACAGCCTCAGTGCTACCACTGCAAGGAACTGAATAATGCCTGCCGCAAGCCATGTGATCTCGGGAGGGAACCCCAGACCTCAGATAAAACATTTTGATTGTTGCCTTGAGGAAGCCAGAACAGAGGAACCCGTTCAGCTGCATTTGAACTTCTGAGCCATGGAAAATGTGAGATAATAAATGTAAATTGTTTTAAGATGCTAAGCTTATGATGATAATTTAATGTGCACTAACGCAGATTAATATTTTATGTAGCAGATATACTAATGGATTTATTAATATATATAATGGATTTTCATGAATCCTGAAATAAATGCCATTTTAAAATAATTTTTAAGATGATGCTGGCTTTGGTTCAATAATATTTTAAGGCTTTTACATAAATATTAATAAGTGAGTTTGGTCTGTACTGCTTTTTTAGCATGTGTTTTATGGATATAGCACACATTTTAGATGACATAGATCTCTTGATAAATGTGATAAGTGTTATATGTTTGTGTTACCTACTGCCATTTTTATATTTCCTTTGCAGCAAAAGGACAGAATTTGCTATAATTTGCCCAACAGTAACAGCTAGCTAATTCCTTTTTATTCATAAGCAAAATATAAGATTACATGTTGATTTGAAAAGATATTCTAAATATCTTTGTTTCTGAAAAGATATTCTAAGTGTCTGTTAACTTCTCACTCTTTCTCTCCCTTTTTTTGTGGTTACATTTTTATTTGTCTCAATATGTCTTCTGATAATTCTTTCAACTTAGTCTATGAGTGATAAATCCCTTGAATCTCTGAATGCTAAAAATATATTTATTTTGCCCTGCCATTTGAAGGCTCATGTAGCTATTGGCACTTAGTTTCAAAATGATTGATGATAGAGACCATGTAGGAGCATTTTTACATTTTTTTGATGGATATATTTCAAGGACTTGGAACCATGACTGAAAAAAAAATAGTAGCTGCTCCATTAAATTTGTTGATAAATGAGTGACGACTTCATCATTGCCTTTTCTGAGCATTGTGCATGAGTTGATTATGTGTATCTTTTTTCTCATATCTTTATAGGTTCTTCCTTAAGCATGTATGTGAATATGTATGCCTGTATGCATGTATGTCTTTGCATGTTTTTATTGTACTTAGTTTTTCTGTAGAACTGTTTAGAGTTTTGTGCTTAAGTCTTTATATTCATTCCATTCAGCACTTAGATGGTACTTTCTAACTGAAAATAATCTTTCTTTACTTCTGGACAAGGACTTTTATTGTTTCTTTGATAAACTTGCTGTTTTTTTCTTTTTGTCTTCATTGCTATAGTTTCTTTTATTTAGACTTCTTCATCTTTGTCTTGAATTTTACTACATTTTACAGAAAAAAAAAACACCTTCAGTTCAGTCATCTAAGCTAACTATTGAGTCATCTAAACCCATAGTTTTATTACTACTATGATTCTTAGATATATTTTTTAGGAACTCCAATGGTCTCACCTTATCTTTGGTTTGAACTATTAGTTTTTCAAGATGAGATATCCACCATATACACAGTGTCTATTAACTATTTATCAATTTATCAACATTAATTCAACAATTATAATCTTATAATCAGTAAACTATTCCATTTTAGACTTTTCTAGCACTTGAAATTATTGTAGTCCATTAAGAAAAAAATATCCCTTATAGTCTTCACATTATGCAGCCTAATTCTAGTGGAAAAATTGTGATTTTATTTATATTATGTTAAAAAAAACAGGCAGAATTAATGTATGCTGGAAAGTGATACATATTGAAAAAGGGAAAGATGGAGTCACATGACTGCTACTAAATTCACCCAAAAATTTGCAACAAGGGTAGAAACACATAACTAGTCCTTCTTTTACAGAAAAGAAAAGAAAAGAAAAGAAAGAGAGAGAGAGAGAGAGAGAGAGAGAGAGAGAGAGAGAGAGAGAGAGAGGAAGGAAGGAAGGAAGGAAGGAAGGAAGGAAGGAAGGAAGAAAGAAAGAAAGAAAGAAGAAAGAAGGAATTCTACAAAGAAAACAATTAAAGTTACCAGCAAGAATACTCTTTCCCCTCACTTTAATATGTTTAGTGTTTAATCTCTGACTCCTAGGACCCAGTTAACTGAGAATTTACAGGTACATGTGAGTTATAATAGGCTGGCTATGAAAAAAATCTACTTTTGAATTTCATTTCTTACATGTTTGCAGAATATCCATAAAAGACCTTAGGTAATTCTATTTTATTTGCTAAAATGAATTAATTCCCTGAAAATGGTGTTAAAGAATTATGATAACAAATAGTGACCTAATTCTTAACAGCTGAAAAGAGGTGATATCTCAGGTGTCATCTCCAAGGAATAGAAAATGAAGTTTTCTCATCACTCACCTTTGAGGTACAAAAGCGACATTCCTTCACCTTTCAAAAGTCTAAGGCAGTAATTAGATGGTGCATTATCATAGACACCTCAGACTACAGAGAGAATTGATTCAAGCTTGTTGATTGTATTACTTCTAGCTATTAAAGTGGCAAAGTGTTTATTTTCTGAAATGACTTGTTATACATCTGGCTTTGGTAGATTAACTAAATTATAAGCTCATTTGAGTTTGCATGCATAAATTAGAACTACTGATAGATGTGACTGTAGCCTTAAAAACATTTTACAGTTAATTTTCCATAAAATTCATTAAAAATACCCACATGCTATATAAATGAATACTGACTTAAATTGGCATTAAAATAGTTGCCATTCCAGTACCACCACTCTAAAAACAATGATAATTAAGTGGGAATGTCTAAGGTTTTATGTTTTTTAAAATGTGAATCCAGTAAGAAAGTAATGAAAAGACAGGTGAAGTATTAGAGTGTAGTATATGCACATTGCATTAAAAATTAAGGAAATTAATATTTCTCATATCTCATTTTTAAAATAAAGTATAAAATCAAACTTTTCCAAAAAAACCCTTTGAAAATGACTTATAAGTTCCCCCATACATGGTAACAATTTGCACTTAAATATTTTGCAGCAATAAAGATGACTTTTGTGGGGAGTTTTGGTTGTGTTCATGTGTGTGTGTAACAGAAGCTTTGACAATATATTTGTTGTATGACTAATAGAAAGACGGTAACACAGGTACACGGGAACTGAAATAAAAATGCAAGATTAAAGCAATTAATATTTTTCTAAAGTATCGATTCTCATGAGAAAAGAAATAGCCTCTCAAAACAGAAATTTGGTATTTACCTTCCTCAAAAAGCTGAGGGGCATTTTTATCAATTGGTGATGCTACGCTTCTTGTACTTGAAAAGAGTTTTTGTTGTGTGTGTGTTTTTTGTTTTAAGTCTCCAATTAAAAGCTTTTTTATTCTGAACGGAATTGAAAAGTTATATTTAGTTATGATTGATATATCTAATTTCAAGCTTTCAAAGGGCATTTTTAAAGGAACAGTCTCATCTATCCATAGCTCTAATCTATAGGTAAAAACTGAGATAAGCTCCCATTTTAGTAAATATTCAAGCACCAGATATGTTGCAAATCATTTTCAAACAAATATACCGAAAAGAAAGATGCAATTTTTAGGACTGATTTATCTTTTGGCTGGCCTGCTAGAGAAGGTGTTTTCCTTCCTCCAAATGTTACAGAAACTGGCTTAGGCTCACGACTAAGAAAATTCAGTCTGGTCAGTTGCAAGGCTTGGGCACTAAGACTCCACTCCCACCTCTATTATCAAAGGAAAGGTTTGGTTCTGCTCTAAACATGAAGGCTGACATGGTGAAGTCTGCCACTTGAAAGCTCCACCATATAGCTTCAACTGTAAGGACTGGACCCCAACTCCTTGGTGATGTCATAGAAACGGCTGGTTCTCCCACTAAACACCAATGCTAACCTATCAGGATGAGCCTGGAGCCAATATTCTGACAAGTCACATTACTGTTGTATCCTGGCCCTGATCACATGAGGAGAGGAACCACTACTTTCTTAATCAGGCAGCTCAAAGTTTCTTAGCTCACAGGTTGGATCCAGCACTCGAAGAATCTTAGGATGCAATAAGCAACCTGTGGGGAAAATTGCAATATTTCCAGTATCTCTCGCCTGGCTTTAGTGCATTTCCATACCATTGGTGTTTCTAAGGGGTGCAGAGAAGTAGTCTATCTCCATATGAACAGGTAATTACAAGGGTGAGCAAATGCGTATCTGAACCAGAGAGATTGGGTGGAATCTCTTTTTCTGCAACTGGGTTGAAAGAGACATGGGGGAGCATAAGTGGACTGCTTATAAGAAATAAATCGGTTTCTCCCACTTTATTTCTCCTTTTGACTGATTTCGATTTCAAAGGTATTTTGCCCTGAGATTTCCCCTCTAGAGTTATACAACCCTGGTTATTATTTTTCCATTTCCAATTTACATCACATATTAAAATATACTAGGAGCTCCCCAATGTCAGTAGCTTTGCAAAAATAGTATCGTAGACTCTTAAAATTGAAGGAATTCATTCCATGAAAAATAATGATACATATATCTAAACCTATTTTATAAATTTGACTTAATTGTAATTTCAATAGTGAAAACTATGATCCCTAAATGCCCTTTTGTTCTGCCAGCTCACCTTAAAAAAGATGTGTAGGTATATGTGCATATATAATACATAGGTGTATATTTACATATATAGTATTTACCATTGATTCTTTGTCTTTACAAACAAAGTAGACTTAGTTTCTATTGAGCTAGGTCAGATATTTCCAGAGCACCTAGCTAAAAGAAGAAAAACAAAATAGATTTTTTCAGCCAAGGACTGTTTCATTATTCCAGACAACACTTTGTATTGATCCTCCTCTATTTATTTCTAATTTTGTTGCCACTGATTGAGTTGAGCTCTAAATCTTGTAACAGCTTACATGCTGTTAGAATGCCACAGTGCTACCAGAAGAACAGAGTACCAATGTTCTCATTTTAAACTCTAATCTAGTCTTATTTGGGGCAAATTAAGGTGCCTAATGTAATATTTTAGCACCAAAAATGCTTTATTATATGTCTTTCTTTACTCACTCTCACAGAAAATACAGTGTACAGAGTCAATACAAAGTTGTGCATTAGATATCCAGCATAGGAATTGTGAACCAGATAAAATAGAAATTTTTCAGCAATCTATCAATTACATGCTGGATAATGTGTACCCATATGGTTATATTGCAAATTTTCTATGTTTAAAACTTACCAAAAAGCAAAATGTGGTATAAAAAGTGTTGAAAGACACACTTACCTAAAAGATTTCCTCCTATCAGAGACCCTGAACTCTCACCTTTGGGAGGTTTTGCACTGAAGAGCTCTCTCCATGAAAGTCTCTGTATATCGTACATTTACACACAGAAACACTGAAAGGTATTACACTCCCACATTAACAAGCTTCAGAAGATAAAAATTGAGTTAAATTCATGAAAAGGATAATTTAATAGGAAAGATAAGGAATCTAGAAGGACAGAATGTGGGCTATTGCCATAAATATAGCATAGGAATTTGCTAGGGAGATACTCAATAGGAAAATAAGAAAAATGTGACTCCTCAAATTATAGAAAATATAATTAAGTATACATTATAAAATATATATTACATTTTAACTTTTGGTATGAAATACTATATGGGCTTCACTGACTTTGTTTTTAATTAAACTCACTTCTTAGCTTTCCTTTTTGATGACCTAATTTACCTTTTATATAGTCTTCATCAAACTCTACTTTTACATTGAGATTAGAGGTAATATCTTAATCATTTTGTATCCTCAACACTAGCAAAGTAATCATAAAGTTAGACCAAATTTACTCCACTTGACAATATGACAAGTTATGTATGTATATAATCTACTGATCTTTTAAGAAAAGAAAACCTAACTGGTAACTTTGTTAAAGTTATTCTACTTACATTTTGTAAATCTCTGAAGCAAATATAATTATTCCATGTTCATCACTCCAGAATGGTGATGAGCAAATTATTTTTTGCCAGAAAAGATAACTCATGACATACAATTTTCAAAGACAGGAGCCCTCTTGCATTAATGTGTGGCCTTCATTATAACTTCAGTCATCATGTCATATTACAGTAGTGGGAACTCAAGTTTGCAAAGGGCCAAACACAAAAACTAATTATCTTTACTATTTTTATCCCCAAATCTCACATCTACTTCCACCACTACTGTATTATCTGCAGTTTCCTATTGGCCAATTAGAGTTGATCAAAACCTACAGTAAATTTACATACCAACTAGTAATCTTTGGATTGGGAGGCAAGTAAAAAACACAAGCTCACAGGATTAAAGATGGCAGCATGAGAGGTGAGACAGAGGTTTCCTCCTAAAACCGCATATAATATGAAAATATAACTAATACAACTACTCTCAAAAGAGCAACAGGAAAGAGGACTGCACCAAACTGCATACACCTGCAGACAAGAGCAGACCTCACAGAACAGGGTACCATGTACTAAAGCTGTGGTCCTGCAGGATCCAAGTCCTTCCCACACCAGCTCACTGGCAGGAGGAAGAGGAACAGAGCAGGGAGGGAGTGGAGATCTGGGACTGCTGAATACCTAACTCCGGAGATCTGCTCTGGGAGCACAAACCTACATTTCATAGTGCTTGCATGATACTCTCGTAATTAGGGGGTTGGAAAGCTAAGACAGGGAGAATTCCTGGAGAGACTAAGATTCCAGCTACTTGTGGAAAGCAGGGATCCATATCCAGCTGCTCTGAGACAAAAGAAAGGCAGGCAGTCTGAGAGACTTCCTAACAAAGAAGCCCTTAGCAAGAGAGCTGCTAAAGGGGCAAGGATTGCACAGAGCTTACTGCTCAGGAGAAAGGACAGGTAGACAAAATTGTCCAGGTGAACTGGGCCCAGCAGATTGGGAGCGTTCATGATCTTCAGGTGCTCCAGCTCCCTGGCTGCCTACACAGCTCCAAGAACCCCCTCTGTGACAGGCAGACTACTGCGCATTTCTCCTGGCCAGCCCCACAGGGCTTGCAAACTGGGAAACCGTACCCTGGCGTTAGGCCAGCCAGAGGCAAGATCTGTCTACAGCAACTAAAAATGCAAAGCACAGAGGTGTATAACTGTGTGCTCGGCCCACTGGTTCAGGCACTGGAGACAGGCATAGCAGCCGGGAAGCAGGAAACAGCTCTTTCCTTCCCCCAGGCACCAATACCACTCCCCTGAAATCCCCGACATTGCTTCAGGGGCTGAGCAGCTCCAGAGAGCAGAGCTTCTGGACACTAGAGGGCGCCATACACAAATATGAAACGCCAAAGGAACCTGGTCCAGAGTAAAATTATTAGTACAACTCCAGAGACTGATTCAAATGATATTGACCTCATGACTCTCCCTGAAATGGAGTTCAAAATAAAAATCATTAACATGCTCATGGAGGTATGGAAAAACATTCAAGAACTCAGGAATTAATTATGGTTGGAGGCCCAATCATTGAAGAGCACAATGGATGGTATTAAAAGCAGATTGGATATGGTGGAGGAGATGATAAATGAAATATAAACTAGAGAAGAGGAATACAAAGAAGCTGAGGCACAGAGAGAAAAAAGGATCTCTAAGAATGAAAGAATATTGAAAGAACTGTGTGACCAATCCAAACGGAACAATATTCACATTATAGGGGTACAGAAGAAGAAGAGAAAAAGGGATAGAAAGTGTCTTTGAGGAGGTGATTGCTGAAAACTTCCCCAATCTGGGGAAGGAGATAGTCTCTCACGCCATGGAGGTGCACAGATCTCCCAACACAAGGGACCCAAGGAAGACAACACCAAGACATATAGTAATTAAAATGGCAAACATCAAGGATAAGGACAGACTATTAAAAGCAGCCAAAGAGAGAAATAATATCACATACAAAGGAAAGCCCATCAGGCTATCAACAGACTTCTCAGCAGAAACCTTACAGGCCAGAAGGGAGTGGCATGATGTATTGAATGCAATGAAGCAGAAGGGCCTTGAACCAAGATTACTTTATCTGGCAAGATTATTCTTTAAATTTAAAGGAGGGATTTAACAATTCCCAGATAAGCAAAAGCTGAGAGAATTTACCTCCCAAAAACCATCTCTACAGTGTATTTTGGAGGGACACTATAGATGGAAGTGTTCCTACAGTTTAATAGCTGTCACCAGAGGTAATAAAACTACAGTAAAGAAAATAGAACAACTAAATACTAAGAAAATTCAAAATTAAATTAACTATCCCCAAAGTCAATTAAGGGATAGACAAACAGTACAGAATATGATACCTAATATATAAAGAATGTGGAGGAAGAAAAGTAGGAGGAAAAAAACAACAATGAAAAAGAACCTTTAGATTGTGTTTGTAATAGTATAATAAATGAGTTAAGTTGGACTCTAAGACAGTAAGGAAGTTAACCTTGAAACTTTGGTAACCATGAATCTGAAGCCTGCAATGCCAATAAGTACATACCTATCCATAATCACCATAAATGTAAATGTACTGAATGCACCAATCAAAAGACATAGAGTCACTGAATGGATAAAAAAACAAGACCCATTTATATGCTGCCTTCAAGAGACTCACTTTAAACTCAAAGACATACACAGGCTAAAAGTGAAGGGATGGAAAAAGACATTTCATGCACTAATAGGGAGAAAAAAGCAGAAGTTGCAGTACTTATATCAGACAAAATAAACTTTAAAACAAAGAAATCACAAGAGACAATGAAGGATATTACATAATGATAAAAGAGTCAATCCAACAAGAAGGTATAACCATTATAAATATCTATGCACACAACAGAGGAGCTCCTACATATGGGAAACAAATACTAACAGAATTAAAAGTGATAATAGAATGCAATGCATTCATCCTAGGAGTCCTCAACACTCCACTCACTCTGAAGGACAGATCAACCAGACACAAAATAAGTAAGGAGACAGAGGCACTGAACAACACATTAGAACAGATGGACCGAACAGACATCTACAGAACTCTACACCCAAAACCAGCAGAATACACATTCTTCTCAAGTGCACATGGAACATTTTCAAGAGTAGATCATATACTAGGCCACAAAAAGAGCCTCAGTAAATTCAAAAAGATTGAAATGGTACCAACCAGTTTCTGAGACCACAAAGGAATGAAACTAGAAATGAATTACGCAAAGAAAATGAAAAATCCCACAAATACATGGAGGCTTAATAATATGCTCCTTAATAATCAATGGATCAATGACCAAATAAAAACAGAGGTCAAGCACTTTATGGAGACAAATGACAACAATAATTTAACACCACAAAATCTGTGGGACGCAGCGAAGGCCGTGCTAAGAGGAAAGTATATTGCAGTACAGGCCTACCTAAGAAAAGAAGAACATTCCCATATGAGCAGTCTTAACTCACAATTAACTAAACTCGAAAAAGAAGAACAAATTAGACCCAAAGTCAGTAGAAGGAGGGACATTATAAAGATTAGAGCATAAATAAATAAAATCGAGAAGAATAAAACAATAGAAAGGATCAATGAAGGCAAGAGCTGGTTCTTCAAGAAAATAAACAAAATAGATAAACCCCTAGCCAGACTTATAAAGAAAAAAAAAGAGAGTCTACTTACATAAACAGAATCAGAAATGAGAAAGGAAAAATCACTACAGACAGCACAGAAATACAAAGAACTATTAGAGAATACTATGAAAAATTATATGCTAACAAACTGGATAACCTAGAAGAAAAGGACAACTTTCTAGAAAAACACAACCTTCCAAGGCTGACTCACAAAGAAACAGAAAACCTCAACAGATCAATTACCAGCAACGAAATTGAACTGGTAATCAAAAACCTACCTAAGAACAAAAAACCTGGACCAGATGGCTTCACCGCTGAATTTTATCAGACATTTAGTGCAGACCTAATACCCATCCTCCTTAAAGTTTTCCAAGGAGTGGAAGAATAGGGAATACTTCTAAATTCATTCTATGAGGCAGGCATCACTCTAATACCAAAACTGGGCAAAGACACCACAAAAAAGGAAAACTATAGACCAATATCTCTGATGTACATAGACACAAAAATATTCAACAAAATATTAGTAACCCGAATTCAAAAATATATCAAAAGGATCATCCATCGAGATCAAGTAGGATTTATTCCAGGGATGTAAGGATGGTTCAACATTCGAAAATCCATCAACGTCATCCACCACATCAACAAAAAGAAGGACAAAAACCACATGATCATCTCCATAGATGCTGAAAAAGCATTTAACAAAGTTCAACATCCATTCATGATAAAAACTCTCAACAAAATGGGTATAGAGGGCAAATACCGCAACATAATAAAGGCTACATATGAGAAACCCACAGCCAACATTATATTTAACAGTGAGAAGCTGAAAGCTTTTCCTTTAAGATCAGGAACAAGACAAGGATGCCCACTCTCTCCACTTTTATTCAACATAGTTCTGGAGGTCCTAGCCACAGCAATCAGACAACACAAAGAAATAAATGGCATCCAGACTGGTAGGGAAGAAGTTAAACTGTCCCTGTTTGCAGATGAAATGATATTGTACATAAAAAGCCCTAAAGAATTTATTCCAAAACTACTAGATCTAATATCTGAATTCAGCAAAGTTGCAGGATAGAAAATTAATACACAGAAATCTGTGACATTTCTATACACTAACAATGACCTAGGAGTGAGAGAAATCAGGAAAACAATTCCATTCAAAGTTGCATCAAAAAGAATAAAATACCTAGGAATAAACCTAACCAAGGAAGTGAAAGAGCTATACTCTGAAAACTACAAGACACTCATGAGAGAAATTAAAGAAGATACCAATAAATGGAAACACATCCCGTGCTCATGGATAGGAAGAATTAATATTGTTGAAATAGCCATCCGGCCTAAAGCAATCTACAGATTCAATGCAATTCCTATCAAAATACCAACAGTATTCTTCAATGAACTAGAGCAAATCATTCTAAAATTCATATGGAGCCACAAAAGACCCCGAATAGCCAAAGCAGTCCTGAGAAGGAAGAATAAAGCTGGGGTGATTATGCTCCCCAACTTCAAGCTTTACTACAAAGCCAGAGTACTCAAGACAATTTGGTACTGGCACAAGAACAGACCCATAGACCAATGGAATAGAGAGCCTTGATAAAAACCCAACCATATATGGTTAATTAATATATGATAAAGGTGCCATGGACATACAATGGGGAAATGACAGCCTCTTCAACAGCTTGTGTTCGCAAAACTGGACAGATACATGCAAGAGAATGAACCTTGATTATTGTTTAACCCCATACACAAAAGTAAACTCGAAATGGATCAAGGACCTGAATGTAAGTCATGAAACCATAAAACTCTTAGAAGACAACATAGGCAAAAATCTCCTGAATATAAGCATGAGCGACTTCTTCCTGAACACATCTCCTCGAGCAAGGGAAACAAAAGTAAAAAAGAACTCATGGGACTATATCAAACTAAAAAGTTTCTGTGCAGCAAAGGACACCATCAACAGAACAAAAAGGCATACTACAGTATGGGAGAATATATTTGTAACTAACATCCAAAATATATAAAGAACTTACATGCCTCTACATCCAAAAAGCAAATAACCTGATTAAAAAATGGCAGAAGATATGAAGAGACAGTTCTCCAAAGAAGAAATTCAGATGGCCATAGGCACATGAAAAGATGCTCCACATCACTAATCATCAGGGAAATGCAAATTAAAACCGCAGTGAGATATCACCTCACACCACTAAGGATGGCCAACATCCAAAAGACTAAGAACAACAAATGCTGGCGAGTATGTGGAGAAAGAGGAACCCTCCTACACTGCTGGTGGGAATGTAAGCTAGTTCAACCATTGTGGAAAGCAATATGGAGGTTCCTCAATAAACTACAAATACCATTTTACTCGGGAATCCCACTCCTTGGAATTTACCCAAAGAATACAACTTCTCAGATTCAAAAAGACATATGCACCCCTATATTTATTGCAGCACTTTTTACAGTAGCCAAGATATGGAAGCAACCTAGGTGTCCATCAGTAGATGAATGGATAAAGAAGATGTGGTACATATACACAATGGAATAGTATTCAGCCATATGTAGGAAACTAATCCTGCCATCTGCAACAACATGGATGGAGCTAGAGGGTATTATGCTCAGTGAAATAAGCCAGGCAGAGAAAGACAAGTGCCAAATGATTTCCCTCATTTGTAGAGTATAACAACAAAGAAAAACTGAAGGAACAAAATAGTAGCAGACTCAGAGACTCCAAGAAGGAAGTAGTGGTTACCAAAGGGGAGGGGTGTGGTAGGGTGGGAGAAGGGGATTGTGGGGTAGTATGTTTAGTACACATGGTGTGGGGGAATCACGGGGAAAACAGTGTAGCACAGAGAAGGCAAACATTGAATCTGTGTCATCTTACTACACTGATGGA
Organism: Phataginus tricuspis; assembly: GCA_029783875.1. Taxonomy (NCBI): domain Eukaryota; kingdom Metazoa; phylum Chordata; class Mammalia; order Pholidota; family Manidae; genus Phataginus; species Phataginus tricuspis. The sequence goes on along the minus strand of JAQQAC010008719.1, from coordinate 6,230,864 downwards.
CAGTGACTGAATTGGGTTATGAGTGGGGACTTGATAATATGGGTAAATGTAGTAACCACATTGTTTTTTCAGGTGAAACCTTCATAAGAGTGTATATCAATAATACCTTAATAAAAAATATATATATATATACAAAAGAAAAAAATACAAGCTCAGATATGTTCTATGATTATGTGAAGTATTTTCTAAACACAATTAGAAACTCAGATATAGCTATTGCAAGAGGAAAAAAGTGGCTGGAATGATTGTGAAATTTGTAAGTGAGGTAAGACCTTGTCAATTGAGCCAAAGTTCTTCACACCAAATCTACACCTACACACAAAGCAATTTGTCATGAGAAGGACCAAGTGAGCATGTTTCACACAATGAAGGAGAGAAAGATCACATGAAAAACAGCAGGAGTCTCAAATGGGTCAAAGACTTGAATGTAAGTCATGAAACCATAAACTTTTAGAAGAAAACATAGGCAAAAATCTCTTGACTATAAACATGAGCAACTTTTTCCTGAATGCATCTCCTTGGGCAAGGGAAACAAAGTAAAAAATGAACAGATGGGACTACATCAAACTAAAAAGCTTCTGTACAGCAAAGGACACCATCAGCAAAACCAAAAGGCATCCTACAGTGTGGGAGAATATATTCATAAACAACATATATGATAAGGAGTTAACATCCAAAACATATAAAGAGCACCCATACCTCAACACCCAAAAAGCAAATAACCTGATTAAGAAATGGGCAGAGTATATGAACAGACACTTCTCCAAAGAAGAAATTCACATGGCCAACAGGCACATGGAAAGATCTCCACATCACTAATAATCAGGGAAATGCAAATTAAAACCACAATGAGATATCACCTCACACCAGTTAGGATGGCCAGCATAGAACAGAATAGGAACAACAAATGCTGGTGAGGATGCAGAGGAAGGGCAACCCTCCTACTGCTGGTGGGAATGTAAATTAGTTCAACCATTGTGTTAAGCAGTATGGAGGTTCCTCAGAAAACTACAAATAGAAATACCATTTGACCCAGGAATTCCACTCCTAGGAATGTACCCTAAGAATGAAGGAGCCCAGATTCAAAAAGACATATGCACCCATATGTTTATCTCAGCACCATAAACAATAACCAAGAAATGGAAGCACCTTAAGTGTCCATCAGTAGATGAATGGATAAAAAAGACATGATACATATACACAATGGAATATTATTCATCCATAAGAAGAAAACAAATCCTACCATTTGCAACAACATGGATGGAACTGGAGGGTATTATGCTCAGTGAAATAAGCCAGGTGGAGAAAGACAAGTACCAAATGATATCCCTCAATTATGGAGTATAACAATGAAGCTAAACTGAAGAAACAAAACAGCAGCAGTCTCACAGACTCTAAGAAGGGACTAGTGGTTACCAAAAGAAAGGGGGTAGGGAGAGTGGGTGTGGAGGGAGGGAGAAGGGGATTAAGGGGCAGTACGATTAGCACACATAATGTAGGGGGTTTCACAGGGAAGTCAGTATAGCACAGAGAAGACAAGTAGTGACTCTATAGCATCTTACTACCCTGATAGACACTGACTACAATGGGGTGTGGTGGGGACTTGATAATATGGGTGAATGTAGTAACCACAATGTTGCTCATATGAAACCTTCATAAGATTGTATAATCAATGATACCTTAAGAATAAATTATAGAAAAAAAAACAGCAGGAGAGATTGAAACATGGTAATAGAGGGAATCACACTTCCAGTGTAAAAACCCTCAGAGGGGAGGATGTCTCTGAGGGATCTGGACACAGATTCCCCTGCCCTTGGCATAGGAAAAAAAAAGCCAAAGTGTATCTAGACTATAAGTAAAAAGAAAAACAAAAAATAATTTATAGAACTAAAGCTACAGCTGTTTGGTGGGGGAATGACTAGAACTCTCCGGATCAGAGATCTGGTGAGTGACATTGTTTACACTCATTCCTTGCATTGATAGTAATGCAGGAAGCAGGGTTGGGATGTGCACACCTATTTCAGATGTGGTCTAAGGGGATGACCAGTTGTCACCCATACCCAGACACATCAGCCCCAGTGAATTTGGGTCTCAGCTGTACCAAGGGCACAGAACCAGTCTCTGCCAAACCTTGGAGAGCTCACCCTGACCACTGCTGCACCACAGGTACCAACCAAGTATTGGCACTACTCAACTATTCCAAAAAATTGAAGAGGAAGAAAAGCTTCCAAATTCCTTCTAAGAGGCCAGCATCACCCTAGTATGAAAGCCAGAAAATGACACTACAAAAAAGAAAATTACAGACCAATATCCCTGATGAACATAGATGCAAAAATCCTCAAAAAAATATTAGCAAACTGAATTCAAAATAATACATTAAAAGGATCACATGCCATGATAAGTAGGATATACCCCAGGGATGCAATGATAGCTCAACATCTACAAATCAATCAACATGATAAACATTAACAAAAGAAAGGATAAAAACCACCTAAATAGATGTTGAAAAAGCATTCATTTGACAAAGTTCAACATCCATTCATGATAAAAACTCTCAACAAAACGGGTATAGATGGCACACATGCCAACATAATAAAGGCCATATACCAAAACAACATAACCAATATCATACTCAGTGGTGAAAAGATAAAAGCTTATCCACTAAGATGAGGAAAAAGACAAGGATACCCACTCTCACCATTTTTATTCAATGTAGTCCTAAAAGTCCTATCCACAGCGATCAGACAAGAAAAAGAAATAAAAAGGCATCCAAATTGGTAATAAGTAAAAGTGTCACTATTTGTAGATGGCATAATACTCTACATAGAAGACTCTAAAAATTTCACTGAAAACTATTACAATTAATGAGTAAGGTCACAGGATGCAAAAATCAGTATACAGAAACCTATTTCATTTGTATATACAAATAAGGAACTAGAAGAAAGAGAAATTAAGAAAATAGTCCTATTTACAACTGCATCAAAAATAATAAAATACCTAGGAATAAACCTAACTAAGGAAGTGGAAAACCTATACTCTGAAAACTACAAAATACTGATAAAAGAAGTTGAAGACAACACAAATAAATGGAAAACTATTCCATATTCATGGATAAGAACTGATATTGTTAAAATGGTCATACTACCCAAAACAATCTACAGATTCAGTGCAGTCAATATCAAAATACCAATGCCATTTTTCACTGAAGTAGAGCAAATAACCCTAAAACTTATATGGAACCACAAAAGACTCCAAATGGCCAAAGCTATTTGAGGAAGAACAAAGCTGGAGGTACCATATTCCCTGATTTAAAACTGTACTACAAGTTATGGTAATCAAAACAGTATGGTACTGGTACAAGAACAGGTACATGAATGATGAAAACAGAATAGAGAACCCCAAAATAAACCCATGCTGTATAGCCAATCAATATATGACAAAGGAGTCAAGAAATAAAAATGGGGGAAAAGACAATTTCTTCAATAAATGCTGTTGGGAAAACTGAACAGCTGCATAATGAATCTGGATATTGTCTTAAACCATATACACAAAAAAAAATTCAAAAGGGATTAAATACCTAAATATAAAACCTGAAACCATAAAACTCTTAGAAGAAAATATAGGTGGAAAATTCTGAAATATCATTAGAAATTTTTTCTGTATATGTCTTCACAGGCAAGGGAAACAAAAGCAAAAAAAAAATGAGTAAGACTATATCAAACTAAAAAGCTTGTGCACAACAAAGAAAACCCTCAACAAAATAAAAAGGCAAGCAACTATATGGTAAAATATATTGGCAAATTATATATCTGACAAATGACTATTATCCAAAATAAATAAAGAACTCATACAGCTAAACACAAAAAAAGCAAGTAATCTATTGAAAAACACAGAGGACCTGAATAGATTTCCAAAGAAGACATACAGATGGCCAACAGACACATAAAAAGATGCTCAACATCACTAATCATGAGGGAAATGCAAATCAAAACTATAGCGAGATATTGCCCCACACCAGTTAGAATGGTTAGTATCAACAAGACAAGAAATAAGTGTTGGACACGTTGTGGAAAATAGGGAACCCAGTACACTGCTGGTGGGATTGCAAATTGGTGCAGCCAGGAAGAAAAGAAGTATGGGGGCTTCTCAAAAAACTAAAAATAGAAATACCATACAATCAGCAATTCCACTTCTGGGAATCTACCCAAAGAAAAAAAACCCATTAATTCAAAAAATTTTTGCTTTATTAGAGCATTATTTACCATAGCCAAGATATGGAAGCAACTGAAGTGTCTATCAATAAATGAAAGGATAAAGAAGAAGTGGTACATATATGCAATAGAATACTATTCAGCCATAAAAAGAAAGAAATCTTGCCATTTGAGACAACACGAATGGAACTAGAGAGTATTATGTTAAATAAAATAAGTCAAAGAAAGTTGAATACCAACCATATAGTTTCATTTATATGTGGAACCTGAAAAACAAAACAGAACAGAAACAGACTGATAAACGCAGAGAACACAGGGTAGGTTAACATAGGGTGAGGGGTGGATAGGAAAACGTGAAGGAGATGTCACAGAGATGGAAACATAGCATAGAGAATATAGCTCATAACATTGTAATAATCTTTGTATGGTGAGAGATGATAACTACAATTAACATGATGAGCTTTTGATGATGTATATCATTGATGAATCACTAAGTTCATCTGAGACTGTATATTACATAATAGTGTATAGAAACTATATATCAATCAAAAAATTTTAGAAAAAAGATTTTCCAGTACAAATGTACATTTTTTAAAAGAAGTAATCACGTAATTTCTTATTCCTACAATACGTACATTAACTAATACTAAAAAGTTCAAGATTAGTCCACGTATATCTGTCAGAAGAAGTAGAAATAAAATCAACTGAAAACTTCAGCTGTATTTTTTTTCTTTCTACATATAATTTTTTTTTTGCTTATGTTAATATACAATTACATGAGCAATATCATGGTTACTAGATTCCCCCCATTATCAAGTCCCCACCACATACCCCATTAAAGTCACCGTCCATCAGTGTAGTAAGATGCTATAGAGTCACTACTTGCCTTCTCTGTGCTATACAGCCTTCCCCGTGCCCCTGCTGGGTTATGTGTGCTAATCATAATGCCCCTTATTTCCCTTCTCCCTCCCTTCCCAACCCCCAAACCAGTCCCTTTTCCTTTGGCAACTGTTAGCCCATTCTTGGGTTCTGTGAGTCTGCTGCTGTATTATTCCTTCAGTTTTTGCTTCTTATGCTCCACAGATGAGTGAAATCATGTGGTACTTGTCTTTCTCTGCCTGGGTTATTTCACTGAGTATAATACCCTCTGGCTCCATCCATGTTGTTGCAAATGGTAGGATTTGTTTTCTTCTTATTGCTGAATAATATTTCATTGTGTATATGTACCACATCTTCTTTAGCCATTCATCTACTGATGGACACATAGGTTGTTTCCATTTCTTGGCTATTGTAAATGGTACTGAGATAAACATAGGGGTGCATATGTCTTTTTCAAACTGGGATGCTGCATTCTTGGGGAAATTCGTAGGAATGGATTTCCTGAGTCAAATGGTATTTCTATTTTTAGTTTTTGAGGAACCTCCATACAGCTTAACACATTTGTTGAACTACTTTACATTCCCACGAGCAGTGTAGGAGGGTTCCCCTTTCTCCGTATTCTTGCCAGCATTTGTTGTTCCTAGTCTTTTGCATGTTGGCCATCCTAACTGGTGTAAAGTGATATCTCATTGTGGTTTTAATTTGCATTTCCCTGATAATTAGTGATGTGGAGCATCTTTCCACGTGCCTGTTGGCCATCTCAATTTCTTCTTTGGAGAAGTGTCTGTTAATGTCGCCCACCAGTTTTTTAATAGGGATATTTGCTTTTTGGGTAATGAGGCATGTGAGTTCTTTATATATTTTGGATGTTAACCCCTTCTAAGATATGTCATTTACACATATTATCCCATACTGTAGGATGCCTTTTTTGTTCTATTGATGGCGTCATTTGCCGCACAGAAGCTTTTTAGAATGATGCAGTCCCATTTGTTCATTTTTTACTTTGTTTCCCTTGCCCGAGAAGACGCATTCAGGGAAAAGTTACTCATGTTTATAGTCAGGAGATTTTTGCCTATGTTGTCTTTTAAGAGTTTAAGGTTTCATGAATCACATTCAGGTCTTTGATCCATTTTGAATTTACTTTTGTATATGAGGTTAAAAAATAATCCAGTTTCATTCTCTTGCCTGTAGCCGTCCAGTTTTGCCAATACCAGCTGTTGAAGAGGCTGTCAATTCCCCATTGTATGTCCATGGCTCCTTTATCATATATTAATTGACCATATATGGTTGGGTTTATATCAGGGCTCTCTAGTCTGTTTCATTGGTCTATGGGTCTGTTCTTGTGCCAGTACCAAACTGTCTTGATTACTGTGGCTTTGTAGTAGAGTTTGAAGTTGGGGAGCATACTCCCCCAACCCACCCACTTTATTCTTCCTTCTCAGGATTGCTTTGGCTATTCGGGGTCTTTTGTGGTTCCACAGGAATTTTAGAATGAGTTGCTCTAGTTTGTTGAAGAGCTGTTGGTATTTTGATAGGGACTGCATTGAATCTGTAAATTGCTTTAGGCAGGTTAGCTATTTTGACAATATTTATTCTTCCTAGCCAAGAGCATGGGATGAATTTCCATTTAATAGTGACCCCTTTAATTTCTCTCATGAGTGTCTTGTAGTTTTCAGAGTATTGGTCTTTCACTTCCTTGGTTAGGTTTATTCCTGGGTATTTTATTCTTTTTGATGTAATTGTGAATGGAATTGTTTTCCTGATTTCTCTTTCTGGTAGTTCATCATTAGTGTATAGGAATGCAATGTATTTTTGTGTATTAATTTTCTATCCTGCAACTTTGAATTCAGATATTAGATCTAGTAGTTTAGGAGTGGATTCTTTAGGGTTTTTTATGTACAATATCATGTCATCTGCAAACAGGGACAGTTTAACATCATCCTTGCCAATATGAATGCCTTTTATTTCTTTGTGTTGTCTGATTGCCATGGCTAGGACTTCCAGTAGCACGTTGAATAGAAGTGGGGAGAGTGGGCATCCTTGTCTTTTTTCCGATCTTAAAGGAAAAGCTTTCAGCTTCTCACTGTTAAGTATAATGTTGGTTGTGGGCTTGTCATATATAGCCTTTATTATGTTGAGGTACTTGCCCTCTATACCCATTTTGTTGAGAGTTTTTATCATGAATGGATGTTGAATTTTGTTGAATGCTTTTTGAGCATCTATGGGGATGATCAGGTGGTTTTCAAGTGAACTTTTTATATATTCAGTATATATAAAAAAGTTTCAGAAAATAATATAATCATCCAGCTTTTTTAGCACATGCCAAATGTGGACTCAGGGTACTCTTTAAGGGATGTGACAAATTTAAGTACCACTCTCTTTCCTAAGACATCACAGCAACCAAAGGACATGCATAATTCTTAAACAGAAATTTAAAAATATGACTTTAAAAGCATCTTTTCAGTGAAACACATTTACACTTAACCTATATTTACAATTGGACAGTTAAATATTGAATGGTTGAAGAGAATTGCTAAGCAAAACTTAAAAGTTCAAAATAAAATAAATGATCAATTTACATCAGAGTCACAAAAATTAAAAGTGCTATAAGATCTTTTGTGGCAAGAATTTAGAGATCGTTATCAACAGAAATGTGAATTGATATAGCTCATTGGGAAGCTAACCTCTGACCCTGAAACAGACCAGGAAGCCTCCCTTTTTGAGACGCCTCCCAGACTTCTCATTAAAAGATGAAAGAGAATCTAGAGCCCCTCAGAGGTGTGTTGACAACCTTTGGGGATTCAGGAAAGGAAAGGTAGAATAAATTCAATAAACATAACTTAACAGGGACCCTTTGTTCCCCTTCAGAAGGTTCCAACCTACTCTTAATATGCATATTCTTGAGATGTGTTTGCAGGTACTCAGACCCTATCAGGTAGGCCACCTGATGGCTACAAGCACAGAGGTCCCCACATAGTTGGAGCCAGAAGACTGATAGCTAAGAGACAAGAAGTAACCCCCAATGACCAATCAGCATGGGCTGACCATGCACCCTGGATTCCCCAGTCATAATTTTTCCCTTAAAAACAATGCTTATCACCCAACAGGGAGTTTGGGAATTAGTGCATTAGCCGCCTACCTCCTACATGATATCCTTTAATAAACCCACCTACTTTCTTTCACTTCACCCAGATGTCAGTAAGTGGCTTGGTGCACTTTGGGCAAGTGGACATGTGTCAGGCTTTGGTGCCTAGCAATCCTCAATCGTTCTCCTGGTTATAGCTCATGGGAATAAAGGAAATAGAAGTTTCCAGGATGTGTATTAAATAAATGATTTGAGGGCTAAGATATGGAAATAGAATGCATGTTCATAAATAGAGAAAGTGCTCAGAATATCTGTACCATATATTCTCATGTGGCCTTTTAAGATGATTAAATTCAAATTATAACAGCTGAGTGATTTTACAATGTCTCACTGAAGGAGAAAACAAGACTCACTATATAATATGATATGATCTAATGTATGTTTGATTATAATTACATAAGCGTGGATAAATATATTAAAAACACATTCAAGAAATGAACAGGAGTGACAGAGTGGTGATACTGGTAGAGAAAAAGCAAAGAGTCTAATGGGGAAAGGGAAGAAAATAGGAAAATGAAGAAAGTACACTGTACATTAAAAACTAATCACATTTGTGAATTGTTAAAACATACAGACACAACAGACTGTCAATTTAAAAATGATCCAAAATTTTTAAACATAATGCATCACATTTTATAACATGACATGAAATAACCCTAATTTTTAAGTAAAGTTCCTTCATACACATATGTTAGGGGTGGAGGGCTGTGGGTTGGTAGATGTTAGTATATAGAGCCAGTAAATATGTAAGAAAATGTACAAATATAATTATGTAAGACAGAGCAAAGAAAGAAAAATAATTCATTCATTATTGACTAATCATAGAATGAAGTCTGGCTCACGAAGAAAACTGCAATTATTTGAATGCTTATTATTTTCCAGACAGTTTATTCAATAAATAACTGTGTACTTCTGCTATATACCACATGCCAAGTTCAGTGTGAGGCATGTGGATATAGCAGGGAACTGGAAAGACATGACTCCTCTCCTTAAGGTAAGTGCAAAAGAAAGGAATGAAATAAACAAAATGGTCACAAATTTAAAGGCAATAAGCATGATTGCTGAGATATATAGTAAGTGGGCAAGATATATTACATATGGCAGTCAGAAAAAATTCACCTCGGTCTGTACTCTGCAGGACATAATGAGTAGAGAAAAGTGTCCTAGTTATTGGATTAAGGGGTTGTGTTGGACAGTTTCATGTGTCAGCTTGGGTAGGCTATTCAAAGACCAGTTATTTGATCAATCACTAATCCAGACCTTGCTGAGAAATTTGGTAGATGTGTTTAACATCGACAATCAGTTGACTTTAAGTAAAGGAGAATATCCTGTTATGTGGGTGGGCCTTACCCAAGCATTTGAAAGACTTTAAGAGCAGAACCAAGGTTCATTTTCACTAGGAAGAAGAAATCGTATCTGTAGACTATAACTTTAACACACGGGCAAGAGTTCCCAGCCTGCCTTACAGATTTGGATTTGCCAAGTCAAGCCTCACTGTCCAGTATAGCCATTCTTTCTGACAAATTTAATATGTATATAATATATATTATATAATTATAATTATATGATTAACATAATATATAAGATACATAAATATATGTAACTATAATATATATCTCCTATTGATTCTGTTTCTCTGATGGAACCCTAGTTGAAACAGGAATGCAAAGTCTTTGAAGTTAAAAATGCATATGGCACGTTTAAGAGCTGAAATTGAACACGTGGCTGTAGCATGGTGAGAAAACCGGGAGGGCTAAGAAGGAGCCGACCAAGGCACCATTCTGCCGAATTACATGATGCTCCTGGGCTAAGCATTACAATTTCCACTTCAAAAAGGAAGAAAGTAAATTTAGTCAAGTTATATAGTGTTGCCACAAATTAAATATCAGGTAAATGGTGTAGATCTGGAATTTGAAGCCCCAATTTATCTAACGCCACAGCTCATGATCTTTCAGTTTTCATTTGTTACCTTTTCACTCATACGGAAGAAAAATAATAATATAACAATAATAGACTAAAATACAGTGTGGTTGGTTCATAAACTTAATCTAAAGTTAGATTCTACATCCATGTTTCTCCGTTCCTATTACATTAGGGGTCATTTGTTACTTGACTATACCACCCTGTTATTCTTTTCTGTCATTTATCAAACCATTTTCCTATCCATTACAAACCTGAACTCCTGTCACTTCAGCATCCAAATTATTTTATTTGTCCAGCACCATGTTTTCTTGTCTCTCGGAACCCCAGTGAATCTATCAATCCATTACACTCACACTAAACTCTGAGCTTTGTCCTGAAGGGGTTCCCACCTGTGAAATATTAAAGTTGCCTTACTCTAAACACAATCTTTCTACCTCTTTCACTTAGTGACTAAGCTTTGACAAATAAAGTCCTTGATACCTCTTAAGTGTCGCTCATATCAATGTTTTCCTATTTTTCTTGTCCTTTTATATTTAGATTAGGCTTCACAAGGCACCTTTTTGTTCTACTCTATTTTAGCATCCGCCTCCCATTTGGTTCGGGCAGGCATAATAGCGATCCTGGGGCCATTTAAGTGAGTGCATTCTCATCTGCTGCCAACACTACTGCAGACAAATTACCTGACTCTGGTCTAGACTGTTCAATAGGATTTTCTGCAACAGTGGAAATTTCCTACATCTGTTCTGTCCAATGGAATAACACACCAATCATTGAGCAGTAGAAACGTGAACAGTGCATCAAAGAAACTCAATTATTATTTTATTTTAATTACTTTAAATGTTAACATCATAGGCATATATGGCTATTGGCCACTGAATGGCCAGCACAGAATCCAGGGTGATGTTATTATAAATCTGTGGTTCAAACCTAAGTAGACTTTCAAAACAGCCCAAAAAACTTGGTATTTCCCTTCTTTGTTTCTTCTCCCAGTTTTCACAGCTCTTTCTCAGATTTAGGCTTCCCCAGTTCTTTAAACTCAACCTTTAGTTTCTTCATTATTTTCAGCAAATGACTTTTGACTTTTCAACACGCAAATACTCCATTAAACTACTGCCACAATTACCGTGAACTTAGTTCACAAACACTAATCATTTTCTTTTCCTATCCAATTAGACTGTATAAATGCCCTAAGTACTCCCCCAAAATAAGTGTTTCTCCCATACATGGCCTGGGGCTCTGAAAATTTCTCATTACCAATTAGTTCCCTTTCCCTCTGTATCTTTAATTTATTCCTTTACTCTAGTCCCTTTTCCTAATATCTTTTCATATTCTATTTTCTTGAAAATTGACCTGAAATCAACTTTTCTCACTCCAACCCAAATTCCATCTCACATTCTTTTTCATTTAAAAAAAGCACAGTTAAAACTTGCAAAATAAATCATTTGCCCAAGAAGTCTACTTTTTTAATCCTTACTTTGTATTCTTAGACTGATGAGCTCTAAAACTCACCTCAGCGTCCAGCTGTCTTCTCACTGCTTCTGAGACTCTCCTTCCTCTGCTGGCCTGTTTTATGTGCCTCGGGCTCTATGATCAGCTCTCACAGGTGCTCACCCCGAGCTTTCTCTCTGAGCTTCAAATAACGATTCCCAGCTGCGGTAGACAGAGGCACTGCTCAACCCCCTTTTCACAGCCCTATGAGAGAAGCTCCGGCTCCCATCACCTTCAGGATCTACCTCAGCTGCAGAGAACTGAGGTGGGAAGGAAATGGTGTGGAATCTGGTTACAGTGCTCCAGCTTTCTCGCACAGGGACCATTGCAGAAGATTAGAGCATGTAGATTGTAAGGCGAGAATCCTGGAGGGGTGGAGTGTGGGGAAGTTAGGGTTCCTATGGCCGGGATCCTCACTGAACTGGAACCACCTGATGATGTAACTGGCCTGTTGCTAGGCTACTGCTTCCACGCCTTTAGGCAATAAGCTATTATTGTGCTATATAGAGAGCTCGGCCCAGTGCTCTGGGCAGAGGCAGAGACGCTAGTGCTCGACCTACCACGGGGAGAACAAGCTGGTTAATAAACCCTTTCACCCCAAAGAACGTTTTGCTGTCAATTTCTTTGGTCACATTGAATCCATAGCAAACTTGCCTGGGGCTGAAACCCATTGGCAAGACAGATGTTAAGATATATATACACATATATATATATATATATATTAACTGCAATACAACTTAAACAAAATTTACTTAAGGAAGTATGATAAGAATCTATCAAAATCATCAATGCAGCCCAATGCAAAAATCTCTTACTTCCCTGATTAATGTATTTTTATACAAAATACAACCTCAATACAATTGTGTGGGGAAAATGGAAGTTCCTATGGCCAGGACCTGCACCTGACCCTAAACTACTTGATGATGTTATTGGCCTGCTGTTAGGCTACTGCATCCACACCTGTAGGCAATAAGCTATGATTGGCTGAGTCACTATATAAAGAGCTCTGCCAGGTGCTCTAGATGGAGGCAGAGATGAAGGAGGGTTACAGACCTGCAGACTGTTGGATACAGATGTAATTCTAGTGCTCAACCTGTTGCCAGGAGAACGAGCCTGGTAATAAACCCTCTCACCCAGAATGTTGCGTTGTCATTCCTCAATCTCACTGAATCCATAGTAAACTTGTCTGGGGCTGAAACCTAGTGGCAAGACAAATTGTGAACAAACTGTTTTCTGTTTTTTTTCTAAAACAAATATTAATAATAAAATTTCCACAGAAAAACACTCAAGAAGAACTTAATAAATCCCTACAAAAAGAGAGATACAGTGGGTGAGGGACAGTTTAAATATCGAAACATGCCACTAATGTCTGTACAGAACAAGAACTATACTAGTGATTTGTATACTGACCTTATATCATAGGTAAACACATTTAAATGCATTAGTTTTTGTTGATTGGGATTTCCTATATACAAAATATACATATATATTCTATGAATAGCTTTAATTTTTCCCTTTACAATCTATATGTATTTTATTTATTTTATTTTTTGCCTCACTGCATAGACTTGAACTTCCAGCATGATGTTGAATAGCAATGGTGAGAATAGACATTCTTGTTACTGAACTTAGTGAAAAAGTGTTATTTATTATGCTAAGGTGATTCTCTTCTCTTCAAAGTTTGCTAGGAGCATTTGTCATGAATGAGTGTTGAGTTTTTTCAAATGCTTTTTCTTCTTTAATTGAGCTGATCCTATGGCATTTATTCCTTAGTCAATTAATATGGAGAATTGTATTAATTTTTTAACGTTTTTGCATTAAAATTTTGCATTTTTGAATTCCTGGGATGACTCCTGCCTGGTGGTAATAAATTATCTCTTGTATATATTGCTGAATTTAATATGTTAATATTTTGGTGAGGACTTTTTGCATCTAATTTCATAAGGCACATTGATCTGTAGTTTCCTGTTCTTTTAATGGCTCTTCTTGTTTGGGTATTAAAGAAATGCTGGCTTTTTAGAGTGAGTTGGGTATGGTTTACTCTCCTGTTTCTGGGAGATATTTTTTTAGAATTGATAAAATTTATTCCCCCCATCAGGTACAGTGTGTTTCCTTTCACCGGTGCCTTAAAGCAGCAGTTTTGATTGTTTTCTCTCTGCAGATAAAATCTTTTATTTTGAATGAAAGATAGAGGAAGTGGAATCTGGGCAAAGTTGCAGTCGTTAATGCTGTTCTACTTGCCCAACCAGGACTACAAGACCTTTCTTCAAGTCTCCCTTTTTTCTGGATCTCCTGGTCAAGTTCGTGGAGGAAAAGTCTGTGAAATGTGAATCTCTCATGACTACAGCCCCAGTGGGCTTTCCCACACTAGGCTAGCCCATACTAGGTCTTTAGCAAATTGCTCAAAAAATGTAACCTTTATTTCTTATCCACTCCAAGTAAACAAATGAAAGGGTCCTATTTCTTGCTGTGGGTGGCTCTATTTCCCAAGGTTTAAGGTCACCCTGTTGCACTACAACTCAACTGTGAGGGGTTCAAGAAAAGTAATGTGCAGTTTGTCCAGGATTATCTTGTATGGATGAGAGTTATCCTCTTTCCAGCTCAGTGTATTTCTGATCTGAAACCAGAGTCTTTTTCAAGAAAAGAAATCTGGCCTTTAAATTTGGCTTGACAGTTTATTTAGGGAAATATATTAGGAATTCATCAAAACCATCACCACAATCTCCATGCAATTTTTTTTATTGCTTCTCTGATTACTCCTTTACAAAAATAAACAACAATAAAAAAAGCTTTCCCCAAACATTGATACAGGTTTTTTAAAAGTCTATTAGTTTCAAGTTAACTGAAATACTAAAATTTAAGTGTTTTTTTTTGAAGTAGTTTTGATTTTTTTAATGGATATATTTTGATATTTTGGAAAATGTTACACATGCATTGTATACAACACAAATTCAAAAATCCTGAATGTTAAGACCTGATTATGGATATTAGAATAGCTTTAGTTCTTTAGAAACATAAATCCTCCATTAATCATGTAAGTCTCTTGCTTATGCATTCACTTTTCTTAAGTGTTCTTGGAAGCACATTATTTATAGAAATTGAGAACAGCCTATTACAGCTCTAAATTTTTTTATGCACATACCCTAGCCTACTGTGGACAATATTTTGAGACATTAATCTATTATTTCTATCTACCTCATATCATTTTACATTATAGTATATTAGCATTTTTTTCCCCGATTCAAGAATTTATATGACAAGACAAAAAAAAAATTGTGACACTATTGGGCTTTTTTTTCCCTAAAAGCCAAAACTTGTGTCTGGGAAGAGACACTTGAATGGGAAAGAATATATCTACATTCCCATCACTTTATTTGTCTATCACCTATCTATCTGTCTATCTGTTAACAGGAGCAGGCATAGCAATAGTAGGTTCAACCCTGGTTCGAAGTAGTTTTCCTAGCCTGGGTTTGGGGAAGGCGAGTAATCTGTGGAGGTATGTGGGGTGAAAAAGAGTGAGGGAAACAGAACCATGCTTCCCAGGAGTGCTAAATAAATACAGCAAGACCCTGCAGTCTCCTGGGTGAGATGGAGATTCACAATACCAGTAAGTCAAAAGAGTTCAAAGAGAAATGACACATGTTATAAAACCAGACAGAAGCAGAGGTAGCCTTGTGAAGTTCCCCCTGTGGCCACTTGAAACAGAAGCCTCAGAAAGGTGCTGGATCATGTTGACTGTGATGTTTTAACTGATATCCTTTTAGACAAATGGTCTTTGCCTGTGTCTCAGCTCTTTGAAATGTCTCTCTAAACTTTGACACTAACCTGTCAGTGGAACGCTGGGACCCTGACGTTATGCAGGGGAATAAGCGTTCAAAATAGATATTAATTTGTATTTTGTAAAATACAGTTTTTACATGGAGATGCACTTGGCCCAGCTAAGGCGGCTTATTCTAAACGATTAAAATGCCAGGGCTTTGGCATTTTAATATAAATACTACTATAAAGACAGTAGGAGATATAATGACTGAGGTCATGTTTCTCACCATTCTGGAAAGATGGGAGCTCAAAATTTAAATTAATTTGAGTTTTAGAAAAGTAAGTACTGTTCCTACTCCTCTGTTTCAAAAGCATCACTCTATTAAAACAAAATAAAACACTATTATTTATTTTGGCTTGTACTATTCAGTTAACTTATTCTTCTATTGTGTTTCCCCTAAAGGTGTGCCTTTTTTCACTCCAAACTAATACTTTAAGAAAGCTGGAAGAGAATGAAAGAAGAAATGAGTATTTTTCATTTTCTCAGTGGTATTGTGAAGCTTCTTATTCATATTACTGAAGAATTTAAACACTTTTCCAAAAGACTTGCAGTGACAGAAATAGATTGTTAGGGCTGTCATTGCCTCTCCTAATATAGAGTGATAGCTATGTTTTTATTAATTTTCACATTTTTTAAATGAACATTTTATTTTTATACTTTGTAATGCATGCACCTTAACTGACAGTTTGAAAATATTAATGTTAATAATTGGCAGCTGATTTGTATTTTCGGCGGCCCTGGAGAACATTAGCAAAATATCGATTAGAGAATCAAGTAACCTAAGCATATTACTTAAAAATAATTTCCAAAATCTTGCTTTCCAACAAGGTAGGAATATAGATCTGTGCTATTGGTTGAAAGGCATTTATATTTATGTGAAATATTGTATTTCTTTTATATATTAAAAGTCTTGAAACAAATAGGACACATTGTTAATAGCTTTTTTATTATGGTGTTGGGAAGATAGGGCTTTTGAATCTGTGAAATGATCTGTATTTAAAATTTTTTCTTTAATATGTAGAGGACGCCATAAACTAATATGGAGATATATAGCACTTTAGCTGCTATATGCCATGTATTTCTCAAAGGAGTCATGGTTTTAATTAGCTCTTCTGTTATCTGAACATGCAGAAAACTGTTTTCCCCCAACTTTTTATAAGAGCATTATTGAAATATCATTCATATATCACACAGTTCGTCTTCTTAGAGTGTGCTCTTCAGGGTTCTTTTAGTACATTCACGCTCATGCAACGTCGCCTCTAATTTCAGAACACCTGTTATCACTGTAAGTCCGCAGCGATCACTAGTTACTTTCAGTGTGTGTGCAATGTTCAGCCTTCTGCGGCTGACTTCTTTAAACCAGTACAATGCTTTAGTAGTTAATTCGTGTGGTACTTTACCCCCTGGCCCATGTTGAATTAGGAATCATGGCCCTAGTATAGACACTCAAAGCAGGACATAATCAAATGTGTGAGCAGGTTTATCTTCATTATCAGAGTCACAGTGCAACTGAAATGTGGTCACAGAAACCACTCATGACTTAGGTGTCAGCAGTAATTCCTCCCACAGACTGGCATTCATTTACTTTAGGTTTCTTTTTTTAGGGGTTACTAGAGTGAGGAGTTGGTGATATCTTGCATTTTTATCACTTATGTTACTTCCAATAGTTTTCCATCTCTTCCCTCTCTCTATTCCCTGGATATCATGGAATATGCTAAAATATGTGCAGTCCATGCTCTCTACCAATGTTAGAGTTGTATTTATCACCTTCTCCTCTTCGCTTCATACTTCTCTGTCTTCAGAATCATCTATATAATGAATCTACCCATAGTAGAACATGTTCCTACACTACAGTGAAATGGAGTTTTCATTCATTCTTCAAACTTGTATTTTATGTCTATTATGTGCCAAGTACTTAGTGAAATTCTGGGGCTATCATGATGACTGAAATATAGTATCTGGACTCCTCAGAACCAGAGTTTTCTGAAGGAGATATATACATAAATAATTTTGGCAGTGTGACAATGCTGTGAAAAACAACTGACTATCACATGGTCTACCACTGTCAAGGATAACATCAAACTGTGTCTTTAAGTATATGTTGAATTTTGCTGAATTAATCTGTGTGCTTGGAATAAAGACTATATTTTGCAGTGAAAAATGTTTAAAGTTAAATATAACCTGGGAAGTGGTATAATGTCTTAAAACTATGATAAACGCCTAATTATTGCATTTATGCTCTTTTTAAGTATTCACTATGGGTTACTGTTTTTTGTGAGAATGAGAAGATGTCAAGTGTCATTGGAACTGGCTCAACCGTTCCCTGTGCATAAGGTAAGTTATTGTTTTTTGCTCAGTCACACGTGTTGGCTACATCTCTCCTCCTCCTCCCTCTTCTCTCTTGTTTACATTCCTTTTCTTCCCTGAGAATAATCTGGGAGCCAGATGTGGAGGCACTGGGTTTAGAATAACTGAATCAGTACATGTTAGGCAGTTACAGCAAAACATTGTTTATTTTAATGTGAAAAGTAGTATTTCTTCTTGCTGCAATGAAATGATTCATATTTTCATAGTAGTACTTCCATATATCCTATTCACCTTAGGATGTGTTTAAAACTGATTCCTTTTGTATGAGAAATAGAAAAAAATTATTGCTGGCTGTTTACTTGTTTTGATGATTACTGTTATCAATTTTACTTTATTGTCCAAAAATCTATAGAGAAAACAAAACAAAAGGCTTTGTAGATGGATAAAGAAAAAAGGGCAAATTGAGAGGGAAAGTATCCATGATGGCTTATGAATGGGGCTCTAGAATCTGGAGATTTGAAGCTAGCAGGGTTGTTCAAGGCCTGGGCGTGGGGCTTCCAGAAAGTGCCTGCTTCTCAGACGAATGGAAGCATCACGCCGAAGGACCAAATATCTTAACTTCTCAAGACTTAAACTGGGTAAAGATGCTCTCAGATGAACAGCTGACTAGGAAGTATGTGTAGGAACTATCTCTTCACCGCACACCCTGGCTATCAGCCGGTTTATCACATCAACTACTTCAAAGGGGAAACTCCACTCCTTTTCCATGAATGTCATACCTTTGCCCAAGAAGGATGCCCACCAGTTCCCTGGAACCTTGCTTTGTACCCGTCTGACTACTACTGGTGTTGCCTTCCCGCCACCTCTCAGGGTATGTGTAACAGCCAAGAATCCCCTGGACATGAAGCAGAATGTGGCAAGGAACTTTTGTCCCAGTTTTATAGGTTTACACTGGTACAAACTCAAGGCTCCAAAGTCAGGACGTGGTTTACACCATTGTAAAACTAGTGTCATTATCATGTTGATAACCCTAACTGGCTACCGCAGACAACATATGCCAGGGAAGGTGGAGGAGATTAAACATCGTGTTTTCAGGATACTTGAGGAAGTTAGGATTCAAAAACAGTAACATGACAAAGAGACAGAAAAACATGACAAAAGAAAACATTTTTCACTAATTCCCGGACACTAAAGCTACCATTAGGATCTAAAACATAATTTTAAAATAGCTAATATTTTTGTCTAGACCTTTTGATGTCAGCACCTTCTCACAGCTCTCTATTGAAAAGGTACCTAAAGTATTAAGTTCTTGTGAAGTTGAAATAACATACAAAGTATACCTAGTCCCTGGCAGGCTATTTCAATGCATGGCAGTTATTATTAATAATTACATAGGTACTACTATATAATAATTATCAAAGTCTGGTGTTCTCTGAGGGCATTCTCCTTCACTACTGTCATTTCTAAATGTGTCTCTTCTGTACAGCAAAGGACATCATCAACAGAACATCGACAAAACAAAAAGGCAGCTGACTGTGTGGGAGAATATATTCGTAAATGATTTATCTGATAAATGGTTAACATCTAATTATATATAAAAAAAACTCATACAACACTGTACCAAAAAAAAAAAAAATAACATGATTAAAAAAATGGGCAGAGTACCTGAATAGATATTTTTCCAGAGAAATACAGATAGCCAACAGGCATGTGAAAAGATGTTCCACATCACTAATCATCAGGGAAATGCAAATCAAAACCTCACACCAGTCGGAGTGGCCACTATCCAAAAGACAAGAAATAACAGTGTTTGAGAGGATGTGGAAAAAAGGGAACCCTCCTACATTGCTGGAGGGATGTGAATTAGTGCAGCCCCTGTGCAAATCAGTATGGAGATTCCTCAAAAGATTAAAATAGAAATACCATGCAACCCAGTAATTCCACTTTTTGCAATTTATTTAAAGAAAATAAAATCCCTTATTTGAAAATATATATGCACCCCTATGGTTATTGCAACATTATATACAATAGCCAAAATATGTAAGCCACAAAAGTGTCCATCAGTAGATGAAGGTAAATAAGATGTGGTACAGATACACAATGGAGTATTATTCAGCCACAGAAAAGAAAGAACTTCTGCTATTTGTGACAAAACAGATGGACCTAGAGGGTACTATGCTAAGTAAATTAATCCAGGCAAAGGAAGACAAATAACTATGATTTCAATTATATTTGGAATCTAAAAACAATACAAAAATGAACAAAAGAGCAGTAGATGCAGAGACACTGAGAAGTGACTGGCTGTTATCATGAGAGATGGGTTGGGGTGGCTGGGGAAGGTGAGGAAGAAAAAGAGACACAAAAATTATCAATTATAATATGAGTTGGTCCTGGGGATGATAGTACAGCATGGAGAACATAGCCAATGATTTTGTAACATCTTCCTATGTTGACAGATAGCAACTGTACTAGTTTGGGTGAGGATTTAACGATGTGAGTAACTGCTGAACCATTGTGTCGTATACTTAAAACTAATGCAAAGGTTGTATATCAACTATACTTCAATTTAAAAATTTTCTGGTAAATAAACATAAACAAATAAAATGTGTCTATCAGTCTTCAGCATCATAATTACTTAGATCTCTAGATTATAAAATTGAAAAAAATAGTTGAGGAAAACAAAATAATTTACAGAATATGTACATAAAGCTTACAGAATTTGTATATATGCCTATAGTAGAAGAGAAATTTGTTATACAAAATTACTTGCTACTATGAGAGGTTTGAAAATGTTTACACTGTCACTTCTTACTGTTGAGGAAAAAGAGGAGGCTCTGCTCCTTTTCTTCCTTTCCAAATTTTCAAAGACACAAACACTTGACATTAGAACATTCAGAGTATGACACGGAAGCTGATCACTGGGTCCTTCCCCTTCTGTGAGCAGCCATGCACCTCTGTGGCTCAGTAAAGTAGTTATTGAAAACCGCACTGTGGAAAATGTGACTGTGGGTAAGGAAAATCTACAAATACTGAAGTCCTTCATAAGTAAGAGCGTGTGTGTGTTTGTGTTACTGTTTTCAGGCTGCATTTCTTCTGATCATTGTGGAGTCAGCCTGATCAAATATTAGTAAAGGTAATGACTTTATGGCAACAGTGTGTGTCTTTCTGGTGGCATATTTTTAATAAACACCATGATTGTACCTCAAAGTCAAAGGACCTCATGCATTTTTTGTTCTCTAAACGTGAGCATACTTCTGATGTATACTGAATGTTATATTATTTAACTTTATAATTCTTTCCTTATTATCTCTGTTCTTCCTTTGTTAGCTCTTGCCATAATGATCATTCTAGCCATTCTATTAATCAGAAATGTTTTTATATATGTATAGCCAACCCATTGTGAGGAATTAGATTTGTCTTGGCAACTTATTATTTAGCACTTAGCATAATGCCATATTTGGTTGGTATTCATTAAATTACTTATCATATGGCATATCAATAAATAACCATGGGGACAGATAATAACTAAGTTTAGAATTCAGGAAATTCTCTGGGGTGACTTTAACTACATCCATGTCCATACATAAGGGTTAATGAAAAATCTCCAGTTCAATAATGGCAAAAGTATGAGACTAAGGCCTTTGGGAAAGTGGGGTTGAATAACCCAATTAGCTAAAGACCTCTGACAAGAAAAAAATTCACATTGAGGAAAAAGGGACATAAAATGGGTAAAGGAAGACCAGAGTGATAATTTGAATCACTCCCTCATATTAGCACATTATTCCTTTTTATCTTCTATACTTGTCCTGATATTTTATATAAGTAGTGACAGTTATATTTGCAACTTAGTTTAGGGTTATAGAATGTCCAAATGTGAATATAACTACAGTAAATGAGGAACAAAGATTTTTGTGTGACTCCATGTATTTATCATATTTCTAGCTTCTATAAACTTGATGGTTTAACATTGGCCCTATGTATATACGCCAGACAAGCTTTCTTTTGGACATGATAACATGCCTACATCACCAGGCCTCAGCTTTCTGACTCCCTCACGCCACTCACCTGCCTGGAAAAGAGTCCTTCTCCTAAGGATGCACTTTTCAAACGCAGATCATTCAATCCAGAGTCCACATTCTCAACCACTTGCCTTATTGGGTTTTCACACTCTTGGTTACTAAAACCTGCCCTAATCGCTCCAGGACCAAGTACTAGAAAATAGGGGCAGTCCCTATGCCACGAAGCTTAAACTAGCTAATTCTAAGTCTGCTTATCCTGCCTCATCTATTCCTTACCGGGAAAACTACAACCCTGGCGCTCTCCCACGTGGCCCCACCTCCACAGCACGGTATGCCCTTCCGTCTTGGGACTGTGACTAATAAACTGTTTTTTCAAAGGCAATCGCCTCCTGATCAGTTGACTTAACCATACCTCAAATTTCTATTAATACACTGTATTTTAAAACATCCATGTTGAAAGACAGTCAGATATCTGTAGTTGCATGAAAGATAGTTGTATCAATGTAATGAAGAAGGGGCTGTTGTCATTACTGTTTTAAATATGGGTAGAAGGGAGAGAAAGAACACCAAGAAGTCAAAGCAGTAGATGTCCTATCATTTGTCTGTTCTCAACTAACATTTCTACCCTTCTATGCTAATTTACCTTCAGAACAGTCTTGCAAATTAATTCAGAGAAACAGTCTTATTATCTCTCTTGCTTGGCACTGGATGTAACAGATGAATTAAGATATAAATTATGTTTGGGATTATATCTTTTTAAAGCAACAGTTGAAACAATATGACTGAAAGTCCCATAACATAAGAATATTAAAATCTAATTTTAAAAATTAAAAAGCAGGAAATTGGATTTATAAAATAAAAAATTTTCAGAAATAGTTTGAGAGTCAACATGTAAGCAAAATACAAATATTAACTTATTTACACATATTAACTCATTAATTCTCATAATAATTCTATTATTCCTGTATTGAGGGAACTGAAGCAAGAGCACATTAAGTGATTTGCCCAAGATTTCAAGCAAGTCATTAAAAGTCAGGATTTGAACCCAGATAATCTGGCCCCAAATTTCATGTTCTCAGGGTCCACAATATGTTGCTTATTTCCTTTAAAAAACTGTTTATTCCTAAAATTATTTAAAGATAATATACAGTTGCACTATTTTTTTATCATATCATAAAATTCAATACTAATTTTCAAAACCACAAAACAATGCCAAAGGGACATTATAAAACATAGTTAGACACAGTATAAAAACATATTCACCCCATGTTCTTTTAACAATTTATTTAGCAATTCAAAGTTTTTTTTTCATTAAGTAACAGTATTTATTCTTTTATGATCCCAGTGGTTTCATTAATGATATAGTGACTATTTTAAAGTATTTTTGAGCCTTTGCTATAAAAGTGTTTGTACCATTTCTATAATGAAAATACTCATTTTATCCACTCATATAACTTCATAATATAATTCGAGTAATTCTCTTTTAGTCATTTTCTCATTTCAGCATAATACTGATGGGCTCTTACATTTTTGATACTGGAACATGACATTTTATACATGACATTTTACTCCCTACTACAAAAATATTCATATAATATATGAAATGGAAATTCCAAGGTTTAAAGTACTAAGTTTGAATTACCATGTTAGAAAGGACATGGATACACAAAAAATACATATTTTTCTGAACACAAAATAGATTACTTTTATGGATGAAGGTGTATTTTAAGAAATTATTGATTCATGATAGATTGGTTTAAAGGAAAAAATACCTGCTTTTGTAAGAGCTGTATGAGTATTGAGACTTATTTTTCTTTTTCTCTGATTCTCATAGGAAAGAAAATCCCAGAAAAAAAAATTAATAGGAAACAGATAAACAGGAAAATATAATACCATGTGCACATCATAAACTGAAAGGATTTTTTGCTAGAGTGGGAACTGGAGATTATATCAGAGTGAAAGGAATTTCAGGATAACTCATATTCCTGATTTTGAATAAGTGCTTCTGAAAAATAAGAGAAATCCCCCCCAAAAATCCATTAACAGCTCCTTGTACAGAAACATAAAAACAGATTAGAAGTAGGCAAGCAAAGATACAAAAATGTTTTCTTGATGTGTGATTTCCATCTGGAGTGAAGAGTGGAATAAGTTGGAAAGTAATGTAGCAAGGATTTCTCTAGGGCTAGTTGAGAGGGAAAAGTAAAAATTTAGAGGCAGATTTTCCAAAGGAATGAATCCCAGAAACACCAGGGTGTGCAATGCTTGCCTCTGACAGAAATTAGAGGCAACAGCTTGCTTGGGAAAGATACTTACCCCATAAGAGAACTGTTCTGAAAATATCAAAGCAAAACTTTTTCTGATACATATTTATTGTAATGTACCATTTGAATCCTTCTGGACTTTATTTCTTATTTATGTAATAAGTGCTATACTAAGTGTGTTTTGTGTGTGTTTTTGACCGTGGGTCAAGCCTGAAATGAGTATAGAGAACAGATAAATCATTTATAAATCTTTATAGCAAATTGACATTCCTATGACATTATTGTAATTTATATTTATGGGCTGAATTGAATGCACTCAAAATTCTTAAGTTGAAGTCCTAACCACCAGCAATTCAGAATGTGACCCTTTTTTGGAAATATGGCCTTTGCAGATGTAATTACTTAAGATGAGGTCAGTGGGCTATGACTGGTAGTCTTATCAGGGTACATTTGGACACAGAAGCCTGCACACAGGGAGAACACCTTGTAAGGAAAAGGCAGAGTTCAAGCTGCACTTCTGCGCGCCAAGGAACATTATCGCCAGCAAACCCCCTAAAGCTAGGGGAGACCTCACAGACGTCAGACGCAGACAAGCCTGCTGACACCTTGATCTCAGACTTCTAGCCTCCAGAGCTGTGAGACAAAAAATTTCTGTTGTTAAAGCCTTTTGGTTTCATAGTACTTTGTTACAGCAGCCCTAGATAACTAATATGTTTATAAAAGTGTCAATCGTTAATGTGTGGAAACTTAAATATATATACTTAATATATATTTACATGTCACATTTAATATATATAAAATGAGGTCTGGTCCTTCACCACAAATATTTTGATGGGAATTATGATTCTAAATCACACTACATTGCACGCATCATATACATCCAATTTGAATTTCCCACTGCTAAGTCCTAAGCTTATCTTTTTTTTTTCCATTCTTATGCAGGATTTGAGAGCTGAAGGGCTCATAGACATGCAGATAATATAACTGAGTGAAGACACCCATGGTTAGACAACAAATGGAAGGAAAATCTGCCTCACTGGAGAACATTTTTTATTTAATACACATTTTGCGGCTGATTTTTTAAACACTACATTAGCCAAACAAAACACATCTGTAGACCCACCAGTTTGAGATCACTGTATTTTATATTCTTGCCGTTTGGTTTTCTCAGACACAACCATTATTTCACTTATTTTCTGTTCGGAAATATTTACCTAAGTTCAGAGTCCTCTTCTGAAGTACAGTGCCATATGTTCAACTATGTATTCAACTTCTCTCTTTGGTTGTCTTAGAGGTATAGAACGCTGAACACGTGCCAAATGAAACATGTCCAAAGTTAAACCAATGTCTAACTACATAAAATCTGGTTTATAACTAATCCCAAGATTAACATCCAGTGTGGAAGTATGAAACTAAAGGTAATCTCCTTTCTCTTTTCATGAAATATTAAATACAATATTATGTAAGGTTTGTTCTATGGTACACACACAAACACACACCCACATATATTTTGAAGGTCTTTGGTGAAGGGTGGTATGTTTATTTTCATGTAAAAATATCCATAGTTGTTCTATCATGTCTTCTTGATTTAAAAGACATATGATATATATATATACAGTTATAGATTACTTATTATATATATATCACTCTAGTGACTTGTCTTTAATAAATATGGTTATCTTCTTTTGCCCATTTAATGCTAATTGCAATAGTGTTAGATTCTTTCCTATTAGCATTCCTACTCCTTACTTCATGTGTCCGTTTAATAGAAAACAACCATTATTTTGCTTCTAGAATATATCTTGCATGTTATTTCATGATCTGTTATAAACAAAGAGGAAATATAGTCCAATTTAGTGGCAAAAGGACCAGTCTCTAGAGCTAGAGGGTTAGCATCCCAATAAAGAGTTGCACCATAAATAACAGTGACCGAAGGTGCTCAAATGACTAATGTATATTTGAGAAACATTTAACATAAATTGAAATCAGTGTTACAAAATTTAATATAATTTAAGTCTTATATTAATTAGGTTATGTAATGAAATAATGGTACCTGATGTTGATAAGGATTCTTTTAAAACTTTCCTGTTGTAATTACTAAGAGAAGTATAAAATGAAAACTTTTCATGGTGCTAATTTATTTATATATCAAATTTTTATTATCATATGCTTTGACCTATACTTCTTTTAGTTATTTTTTCTCTTGTGGAAACAATCAGAAATTTTAAGACAGACTTAGATTCAAATATTCTTATTTCAATTTCATTTAAAATAATGAAAATGTAAACATAAATTAAATTATCAAATTCTGTCATAATTAATTATGGAAAATGGTATTTTCACCAAATTTTAAATGAAAATGCATGGGATTTCAAGTAATTTCTACCTGCACTGTAAAAGGCTCCACTGTAAAAGGCTCCATCAACCTGAAGTCATAATATTTTGTATGTCAAAATCAAAATGCTAGGACTCCAACCTGCCTTTTTCCAGGCTCCCCGCTTCCCTAGAGGCTTTCCTTCAACAAATCCTTAGGAGAATCCCCAGGGCGTGACTGAGTCTTGGCCATCCTCAGGCATGCCAACAGTGAGGGCAAGAAAGAAATATACCAACATGGTAACAGTCTTTTTTACGGGGTTGCTGTGTGATTACTTAGGTGTGCTGGTGGTTATTTTGGGCATTTATTCTTTTGCACATTTCCCAATCTTTTAAAATTGAATATAGGTCTTTAATACCAACAGAGATAAAATGATGCTATTTAAAAAGTATGATTAAATACACACAGTAGATGAATTATCATTTTTGTATATGTGCGTATTTCATAAAATTTATTAAATTTATATACCTAAGCCTTGGGACTTTAATTTTTTGTGCTTTTCCTTTAATGTTCTGTTAGTTGACCTGAAATTAATGGTGCAAGAAAGGACAACCACTGTGTGACAGATATTTTGGTTCTGCAAGAATCTCGTTGAATGGATCTGCTTTTATTATAAGGAAAAAGCTTAACTCTGACATTAATGAGAAGTAATCATGTTAAATTTCTCAGTCTACTGAAGCTTAACACTGACCTGTTTTATCAAAGAGAGAGCTGTAAACAGACATCTAGTTATGAATAACACTACTAGAATTCCATGCACTATTATCTTCCATTTAGAATGATAAATTAGAAATTAAGAAAATACCTAAATGTTTTTAATCTTAATAAAAATCATTTTAAATGACATATAATAAGTGTTTGTTTATTTAATAAGACTACAAAAATAGTCTTATGTTCAATAACCACTGTCAGAAAGGTCTATTTATTTCTAGAATCATTATTTAACACAGTATCATGTTAAAAGTTATATGATACATTGTGCTTTTGAATATGTGTTCCTTTTGTGGACAGAGTAATAAAACCTGTAACTTGGAAAAGTTCAAGAATCATCCAATATGTGTATGGCAAAAATAAAGTAGAAATTAGCATAGTGGCTGCCACAGTATATATTTTACAATAATACCTCATTGATGCATTCTGTTTAATTCAACCAAAAGTTATTCAGTGACGATTGTGTACATGACATGTGCAAGGTGCTGTGGACACATGCAAAGGAGAAGGACGCAAAAATGGCCCCTACCTTCATGGAGCTAATTTTCTAGAGTGGACAATTACAAGAGAAAACAAATCCAGAATCCAGAAAATCTGCACCCCCTGTAAATTGTTGTAAGTTGTTAGAAGAAAATAAACAACGTGAATAACCAGAAAAATGAGGAGTCATGTACACCCGATAGTCTGATGGTCAGTCACAGATTCTCTGAGGACCTGATAAGTAAACTACTATCTCAAGAATAACAAGGACTGAATCAAAGAAGGGGAAGAGAACTCTAGGCCAAGTGCACAGAAGGGGTTGAGAACCTGATAGAAGAAATGGCTCTGTCTACACATGAAACAGAGATTTGTGTCTGTTTGTGGCTGACATGTCTTTCTAGTGGCTTCCAAGCTTGGTACAAGGTGGCTACTTAAGCAATGCACATCGATCTCTGCAAATCAGAGCGTCAGAATTATTTGGAAATATTTGAAAAAACCTTCAAAGTTCATTTTCATTATTATTAGAAATATTAAAATTATGTGTTTTCCAATGAAAGAAAAGGGATTGCACTGAGGTTTTTCTTTTTTAAATAAAACTGCAAGATCTGCCTTCACTATTGCCCAGCCAAGCTTCACTTTCTTCCCCTCGGTAAGGCTCAAAATGTGGTAAATACCTTGAAGTCATTCCAGCCATGTGCCTGGGTCTAGCTGCTTCCCCCCAGCAGGACTTTCTTTCTCAAGCAGCATTGACTGCAGGACATTTCAGTCTACCTTTCAGAAATTTTATCTTAGCTCCCCAGGCTCCCATATAGTCCTAGAACTCAGAAAGTGTCCTGGGGAGAGAGCTAGTCAAGCGCTGGAGGCTCTTCGTTTTCCTGCTTGGTAACCCAGCACTGCATGTCGACTAAAACTGCCTGGTGTCTCCCTCCCACCCCAGACTCTGCTTGTGTTAAGCCTGCTCTGCAGCATGTGCCCACAAGCGGCAAACGTCCACAGGATTCTACAAAAGACTGTAGCTTGTCTGCTCACTGAGAAAAATTACCTCCTCGGTAGAATTTTTGCTTATCTAGATTTTATTTTTTGCATAGCTATTTCATACCTTTGAAGGTATGCTTTTTGTAATGTATACAAATTTTCCTAGTTTTTGCAGCAGGAACGATGGCTTGCTATTACTTATTAGAACCCACCTAGAATGAGAAGGCTTCAGTACTTTTCAATTTATTATTCTGATGTGGGAGGGACAGATTTCATACTCTTACATTTGATCATCCTTTCATAATAGCTCTCAAAACAGTGTGGGAGAGAATTCAAGATGGTGGCGTGAGAGCAACAGGAAAGAAGGCTGCACCAGACTGCATACGGACCTCACGAAGAGCAGACCTCACAAAACAGGGTAATGTAGGAAAACCTTAATCTGGTGGGACCCAAGCCCTTCCCCCACCCAAGCCCACCGGCCAGAGGAAGAGAAACGGAGTGGGGAGGGGGTGGAAGCCTGGGACTGCTGGACACCCAGCCTGGAGATCTACTTTGTGAGCAGAAACCTTTATTGTGTGGTGCTCTGGGCTTTGGGGAGCTCGGACAGGCATGGAGTGCTTGAGAAAATTGACATTCCTACCATTTGTGGAGGACAGGATCCACACCCGGCCGCTCTGTGTCAGAGGAAAGGCAGGGAGTCTGAGAGGCTTCCTAGCAGCCAGAGGGCTGCTGAAGGGGCGGGGTTTGCACAGACCTTGCTGTGCGGGAGAAGGGAGAGCTGGTCAAGGTTGTCTGTGTGAGCTCTGTCCAGCTGGTTGGGAACATTGCGGAGCTTCATGTGCTCCATCCCCCTGGCTGCCTACTCAGCTCCGAGGCCCCCCACTGTGACACACAGCATGCCAAGCCTTCCTACTGACCTGCAGACACCTGCTCGCAAACCCGCAGTCACTGCGCAGGCATCAAGCCAGCCAGAGGGAGGCCCCGACTACAACAGCTAGAGACGCAAAGCACAGAAGTTTACCCATGTGTGCTTGGCCCACTGGCTCTGACACTGGAGACAGGCACCACAGATGCGAAGCAGGAAACAGATCTTTCCTCTCCACAGGAACCAGCTCCGCTCCCCTACATCCCCCAACCTCACTCTAGGGGCTGAGAAGCTCAAGAAACTGGAGTTTCTGCACACTAGTGGGCACCACACAGAAATATGAAACGACAAAAGAACATGGTCCAGACCAAAATCTCGCAAACCCCAAAAAGAGGGTCAAATGAAACTGAACTCACAAATTTTCCAGAAAGAGAGCTCAAAATAAAAATTATAAACATGCTTATGGAGGTACAGAAAAATATTCAAGACCTCAGGAACGAATTTAAGATGGAGATTCAATCATTAAGAAATACCATATCTGAAATGCAACATACAATGGAGGGATTTAAAAGCAGATTAGATGTAGTAGAAGAGACGGTAAATGGAATAGAAATTAGAGAAGAGGAATACAAAGAAGCTGAGGTACAGAGAGAAA